>JAABKJ010000076.1:8534007-8977057 GCA_011634705.1 Andricus grossulariae
AAAAAAATGGAATAGTTAAATTTCTAGTTTAAAAAATTAATTTTCAATTTAAAAAACTAATTTTTCAACCAGAGAAATGAATTTTCAACCAAAAAGATTTTTAAAAAAACGGGAAATTCTTTAATTTGAAAATTTTAATTTGGTAATCTCTACATTTTTGATTGCTTATTTCCAGGTCAATTACAATATAACAATTTCGAAATACCCTGACTTTTCCCTGACCAAGTTTTTATTTAACCTGAACCCTCAGTAAAAAAAATTAATTTTATACTAACGAATTTTCTACAAAATAGTTGAATTTTCAACCAAAGAAATTACTTTTACACTAAAATGATGCACCTTCAACAACAAAAAAATTAATTTTTGAAAACAGTCGAATTTTTACAGAAAAAAAAAAAAATTTTAATCAACCGGATGAGTTTTTCACGAAGAAGATTTGCAAAAAATGGAATAGTTAAATTTTTAGTTAAAAAAAGTAATTTTTAAATTAAAAAAATGAATTTTTAATTAAAAAAAAATTCATTTTTAACCAAAAAGATTTGAGAATTTTCATTTTGTAATCTCTACATTTTTAATTGCTTAATTCCAGGATTAACACAAAATCCCAATTTCGAAATATCCGGACATTTCCTTAAACAATTTTTAATTTTCCCTGAACCCTCAGTAAAAAAAATTAATTTTATACTAACGAATTTTCAACAAAAAAGTTAAATTTTTAACATGAATTTTTAGCTAGAATGATGAATCTTAAACCAAAAAAATGAATTTAAAAAAAAGTTAAATTTTTAGTGAAAAAATTAACTTTCAACCAAATAAAACAAATTTTCAACCAAGAAGATTAAATTTATATCAAAAAAGGATCAATTTTGTTGCAAACAATGGAAAAGTTTGTGATATCTTGTGTGTTCGTTTGAAACCATTGAAATCTTTTGAAATCTTCTCTTTGTTGAATCCTTTTGAAATAGTTTAACGTCTTTGAAATATTTTTGAAATCTTTCGCACTCGCTTGAAATCATTGAAATATTCGAAATCATTTAAAATCGTTGAAATGTTTTGAAATATTTGAAATCTGATGTACTATATCCTTTTTAAAATTTTTGGAATTCTTGTATTCTTTTGAAACCTTTCTGAAATCTTTTGTATTCATTTGAAATCATTAAAATATTTTTAATCTGTGTAAAATCTTTTGAAATTTTAGAAATCTTTTAAAAGTTTGAAAATCTTTGGAAATGTTCGAAATCTTTCTGAAATCTTTGAAATCTGATGTACATGACTTTTTTACATCTTTGCAATCTTTATGAAATGTTTGAAATCTTTGGAAAATTTTTGTGAAATGTTTGAAATCTTTTTTATTCTTTGAAATCATTGAATTATTTTAAATCTTAGCGAAATCATTTCAAATCTTCTAAAATGTTTTGAAACCTTTTGAAATCGTTTCAAATCTTCGAAATTTTTTAAAATCTTTGAAATCTGATGTACTGTACCCTTTTTCAAATCTTTTAAATCCTTTAAATCTTTTGAAGGTTTTAAAAGCTTTATGAAATTGTTGTGAAATATTCCAAATCTGGTGTACACGCTTTTTTTAATTTTGATCTTTGAAATCCTTTTGAATATTTTAAAATCTTTTAAATATTTTGAAATACTTTGACATTTTATAGTAGCGGAGACGAAATTAAAAACTTATAGAATTATCCACAATATTAAAGTCAGTTCATTGCAATCTGTAAAATAATTGGTAAAGTCTACAAAAAATGGCTAGAAATCTCTTTATTTACTCTGTAACGAGTAAAAGACAAATTACATCTTGATGAATAAAAAACTTTTCAGTAGCAAGATTTCTTCTAAACGAGATGTTTCTTTCACAATAGACTAAAAGATTTAAATTACTTTTTGCATTTCAACAAAATAATTGTTTAAAAAAAAAAAAAAATTTAATAAAGGTTCTCGCGTAAAATTCAAGGAGATTGGCCGGTTGACTGCCGCCCGGCATACAGTTTTCGATGGCACGTTGCATTTTACAGGCGCAAAAAACACTCAATTTTCAATTATAAAAAGAAACAAGAACATTTTTCGAAAAAATCGCTTTGTTCCCTACAGTACAATTGCCTTTAGATTATGTGGTTAAAATATTACATTAAACAATGCATTTTTGTAGACGTATTATGGGTGTGGATAAAATTCCGAGTAGTTTTAAGAGCCTTAAGACTGCGATACCAAGAGCGAAATTTAAAATAATTAAATTGGCTCTTCTGCTGATAAAAAAGCGTGTAGTTTTCGAATGTAATTACATTATCTGGATTAGCATCAGGATAATCGTCTCGACCCGGCATCCCGATAAATAAAAGAAAAAGCCTAGGAAGTTGAGCGATCGTCTATGCAAATGCCTAATCCTTTCGGAAATCCATCCGAGCGACGTTGACAGATTGGCTCGAGGATTTTGTCGTGGAAATGCGATCCTTGGCATCATTTGTTTTCTCGGGAGGTGTGAAAATATTGAGAAATTCTGTCGCACCTTCATTGCCTTAATCGTTTTTCTATTGAGAACTTAAATTCCAATTGAAGGGTTACAGTACAGAACTAGATAAACAACAAAATCGGAATTTTTCAGGAGAGCGAAATAACATTCTGTAAAATCCAAATCACCATTTAAAGATAAAAAAAAAAGTTTACACTCGAGCTGAAGTATTTCTGACAAAAAAGTATGATTAAAAAAAATTATCCAGTTCCGAGAAATAAAATGTGGAATAACCTTACAATCTCAAAGTGAGAGGAACCTAAAATTGGAACAGGCTCGGTTGCGGATCACGATAAAAAGTGAGTTTGATTAGAGGAAGTTAACCAATTTCGAGTAAATCATTCAAGAATTTTGAAGTTCTGTCATGGGGCTTGAAAATTGTTTTTGGATAGCGAATGAAAATCTATTTTTCAATTTTTTTAAATAATAAAAACTTACTCCCGAGATATGGGGAGGCTAAGTAAAAACAAAAAAGTTTTCATACAAAAAAATGAATATTTCCCGGGAAAATAAAAATTTAGTAGGATGGTGTAGCACTGTAACAGACGATTTATTTGAATATTCAACTATTTGATCACAAGTTTAAGTAATTTGTTGAAAACATTCTTTTAACAAGAAAATTCTTTTGAACAAAATTAATGTAGATGAAATATTAAACTCAATACGAAACACTTTCAATTCCTAAGATTTTAAGCCGAAATATATTGCATTTCTCACAAAATAGTTGAATTCTTAACAAAAAAAGATTTTCAACCCAAAGAGATGAATTTTCAACACAAAAAGACGAATTAAAAAAAAATTAATTTGCAACCGAACAGTTGTATTGACAAACCAAAAAGATGAATTTTCTAGTAAAAGAGGCGAGTTTTCAAAAAAAAAGTTGAAGATTTAACCAAATAGTAAAATTGTTAAGCCAAAAAGACGAGATTTTTCAAAGGGGGTTGAATTTTTAAGAAAAAAAGATATTTTTCTATCAAGAATGATAAATTTTCAGCCAAGAATGATGACTTCTACCATAAAACATGAAATTTTAATCCAAAAAGTTGGATTTTTAACAACATAGTTGAATTTTCGAACACAAATGATGACTTTAATCAGATTTTTAACAAAAAAAATTGAATTTCTAACCAAATAGTTGAATTTTCAGCATACAAAGATGCATTTTCGATCAAATAGCGAATTTTCCAACAAAAAATTAAAATTCCATCAAATATTTGAATTCTCAAAACAAAAAGATTAATTTTTTAGAAGCCTGTTGAATTTTCTTCCAAAAAGTTCACTTTCAACCAAGAAAGGTGACTTTTCTAACATGAAGTGAACGTTTAAATCGGAAAAGATGAATTCTTAACAAAAAGATAATTTTCAATTAAGGAAGATAAATTTTTAACAAGATAGTTGAATTTTCAACAAAAAAGAATAGTTTTCTACCCAAAAAGACGACTTTTCAAGAAAATATATGAACTTTATATCAAATAGTTGAAATTTCAACCAAATAGTTGAATTTGCAACCAAAAAGTTGAATTTTCAACAAACAAAATCAATTTTCTAATGAAAAAGACGACTTTTTCACAAAATACATGAATTTTTTACCAATCGTTGAATTTTTAATTCAAAAAATATACAGGACAAAGTTTCAACAAAAAATGGAATGGTTAAATATTCAGATAAAAATTCTAACAGAAAATAAACGAATTTTTAACAAAATTGTTAAATTTTCTACTAAAAAGATGAACTTTCGACAAAGAAGATTAATGTTCTATAAAAAATGACGAATTTTAAACTTATCAAATATACAGGATAAAGTTATAACTAAACATGGAATATTTAAATTTTCAGATAAAAAAAAAAATAATTAGATAAAATTTTTACAAAGTTGTTAACTTTTCAAACAAAAAGATGAATTTTTTACCAAGAAGATTAATGTTCTACCAAAAAAGACGAATTTTGAACAAAATACATGAATTTTCAACTTAATTATTTAATTTTAAAGCTAAAAATAAGGATTATCTACAAAAAAAGTTGAATTTTCAACCCAAAAATATGACACGTCAACCAAAAAGTTTAATTTTCAACCAAATAGTTTAATTTTTTATCAAATTTTTGAATTTTCAAGCTAAAAACGATGAATTTTCTACAAAACAGTAGAATTTTTAACATAAAAGTTCATCAAAAGCAAATAGTTAAATTGTCAACTATAATAATGAATAATGAATGAATGAATATAATAATGAATTTTAAAACGAAAAGATTAAATTTCTACCAAAAAGACGAATTTTCAACCAACCATTTGAACTTTTAACTAAAACATATAAAATTTTAACCAAATAGTTAAATTTTTTACTGAAAGACAAATTCTTAACCAAAGTGGAATAGTTTAATTGTCATTTAACAAAATTTAGTTTCAACCAAACATGAAACGAATTTTTATCAAAATAGTTAAATTTGCAACCAAAGAGATGAACCTTCAACTTAAAATTAAAAGAATTTTTAACAAAGAAGTGGAATTTTTTATTAAAAAAATATGACTTGTCAACAGTATGGTTGCATTTTCAACAAAATAATTATATTTTCAACCACATAATAGAATTTTTAACAAAACGAGATGAATTCCGAACCAAAAATATAATTATAGCCTTTTAAATAAAAAAATCCATTTTTATCCAAAAATATATTTGGATTTTCTTATTGGGTTCAAGTTCTAAATGTTATCTAAGTTCGAAATGTTATTTCCACTTATAACACTGTTAACAACAATGAATGCAAAATTTTCGATAATTTCGTTCCACCTATTTTTTGTTAGATAGGAAATCTAAATTACAATTTTCAATCGCTTTAAAATTCCAAAAATTCGTCTCCAGTGTCGAACGAAAAATAGAAAAGTGTTAAAATATGTTTGAGGAATGTGGCAGAACCGAAAAGATGTTTGTTTTATTTTCAGAGAAAGGCTGGCAACTTTCTAGGGTGGAGAAAAAGGAGCTTTCCGAGCTGAAAAATTAATCATGCTGGTACAAAAGAGCAACCCTGGAACAAAAGCCATGGGCTGGAAAAATATTTTCAAGCTCGCCGTTTAACTAGGGACGATAATAAATTGCTCGATAATGCCTTACGTGCGAAAGGAGTAACATGACTTTTTTTCCTTGCAAATGAGCTTCACGTTTTCTGAAAAAATTCTGAGTATTCTAGCAAATAATAAAAATGGTAGAATTAATTTGGCAGATTCTGGAAGACTTTACTGCCGTTTTTAGGGATCACAACGCGAAAAGAGATCAAAAAAGAGGAAGTAGGGTAATTTTTTACGAAAAAGGGGAATCATTAAACATTTATTATTACATTTAGAAAAGAAGAAACAATCTCTTTTTAATAAACTACAACATTGTGCGCGCTATGCCCGCACTAATTACTCTGGCTTTAGAAGAAAAAAACTCGCTTTATTTCCCAACATTTTGTTATGGATTTTACAGAAAATTTTATTTAAATAATGAAGAACAAAGCTCTCCAGCACTTTGATATACAAAATGTAATATCTATATTTTTTCAGATTTCGGAAATAAAGAAACTCTTTAAGAATTTTAAACAATTTCAATATAATCAAAAAATATCTTAAAAGCAAAATTTTACAATTAGCGAAATTAGAAAGTTTTATAAAAAATTCAACTTTGTTTAAGAGACATTTAGAAGTTTTAAACATTTTTAAAAAGTTTTAAAAAATGTTCATTTTTGAATATTTGGAAGTAAAATTTTTGAAGCTTATCAAGGATTTTGAAAGCTTTCACGATAATACAAAAATTGTCTTAAAAATTCATGGGAAAATTTAAACTAATTTTTTATTTTGAAAAATTAATTTCAAGAGAATATTTAAAAAGATTTTAAAAGAAGTCCAAAAATTTCATAACAGAATCTGGAAGTTTTTAAGGCATTTTTGTTTAATTTTTTAGAATTTTAAGAAAAATTTTAGACAAATTCAAGAAAAGAAAAAACTTTTCTTGAGAATCCTGGGAAAACTTTTAATGACTTTTTTATTATGAAAAATAAAGTTTTAAATAGAATTTAAAAAGGTATCAACAAATTTCAAGATTTCTAGAAATGTCGAAAATATCTTAAAGATTTAAGGGAATTTTTTTTAAATTTTGGAATATTTTTTAAAACTTTAGGAATAGTTCTGGTCATTTTTGTCAATTCCTTCTAAACTTCTAAAAGTCCTGAATATCTTTTAAACGGACTCGAATTTTTTCCAAAATTGTGCAAAATCCTAAAAAATAAAAAAATAATACTTTTTTGACATATCTGAATTCGTTACAAAAAATTTTAACTTTCTCAAGAATCGGAGGAAAATTATATATTTATATAATTTTAAAAACCAATGAAGAAATAAACCTAAAAAATAAATGTTTATTCGACATTCTTATTTTGTATTCCGAATTATTTATCCCCTAAAATTATAATTTGGGTGAAATTTATTATTTTCATATCTGAAAAATCTTTACTGGTTACACAATATATTACTTTACTAAGTAAAAAATGGGTAAAAAGTTAACAATTTCAGAAGAAACAGCAACTATCTAGCATTAATAAAGAAAAAGATAGTTACAAACAATAATAATTGGTTTCAATAATTATTTTTGCTAAATTGAATTAATTATTAACTCACTTCAAGTGAAAAGTAGACAAATAGTTGAAACTTTCAGAAGAAACCGCAAATTTATAGCATTACTCAAATAGAATATTATTAACAATATTAAGAAATTGTTTAAACGATTAATTTTGTTAACATTAATTAATTATTTACCTCACTCTAATTGGAAATTGGACAAAAAGTGGATTTTTTTTATTGAAAAAACTGCAATTTTCTAGAATTATTCTAAGAGAATATTATGAACAATATTAATATATAGTTTAAACAATTATGATTGTTGACATCAATGCAGTATTATCTCACACTAATTGAAAATTGGACGGAAAGTGAAAATTTTTGAAAAACCCGCCGCTTTCTAACTATTCTAATAGAAAATTGATATAAACAATAATAAATTGCTTAAATAATTTGTGTAAACATCTAATTATTAGTATAAAGTAGTATTTTATGTACTAGAAACAATTTGCATTTAAGAAATCTGATAGACAGACTGACAGACAGACATTTTGTAAAAACCTGTTTTTTGGGGTTTCAGGAGGTCTCAAAACGTGGACATTTGACAAAAACTGGGGGGTGGGGGGGGGGAATTTTACACTAATCCAATGCCTTCTCTCATGATAATGTAAAACCTGCAGAAAAAATCATATTTAGCGCCAAAAACTTGAGAAACCCATTTTTTTCACTTATGGGGTTTTTCTTGGGGACCCTATAAAACAAACTTATAGGGGTGATATTTAAAAAGTAATATTTCATTCGTATTCTATAGCTAAATGTGAAGAGAAATCTTGAGTTTCAACTCGATTCAGCTAATATTGACGATTCTGAATAAACTTTACAAAAACGTATTTTTTTCTTATGGCAAATACGTGTTAATCTTCATGGGGCTTAAGCTACCTCTGAATAACATTGCAAAAAAAATGGATTTATTTTTGTGTGGATTCGAACAAATTTTCAGGCGATATGCATGAAAATTCGAGAGAGAAAAGTTGGACAACTCTAATGTTCTAGTTGTAATTAAAATTTGAAATAAATTCGCGAAGAAAAATTGATAAAATTCATCTGGTTGGGTAAATTTAGGAAAATTTATCGTAAGGTTCAAGTTTGAGAGTGGGACCTCTGTTAAAATCATGTGTGACGTGACACTCGTATAATCCGCCTAAAGAGTTGATCCTGATTTAGCCTGTCTCGTATGGTAAACAGAGAAGGATTAAAGTACGAGATTTAATGTCAAATTCAAAATAAACAAGAGGGCGGTCAAGTGGTCACTCTGAAAATTGGGCAGCTTATTTGCATTCTAAAAAAAATAAAAATGAATTTGAAGTCTTTAATTTGATCTTGATTCATCTCGCAAAATCATATCAAAATTAAAAATCGAAAAAATATGAAGCTTCTATCGGGTACTATTTAATTTTTTAATTTGCAATTTAAAACTGTTCAATCATCGGCTTTCAATAAAAAATTATTCTACAATTTTGTCTCCTGAATTTACAAAATTTTGAAAATTTCAATTTAAAATTGTTCAATTCCAGGCATTTTTAATATAGTAAATTATAAAAAAAATTTAATCGAAAATTCCTCCTTTTAATTCAGAAAAATAATTAAAAAACAAAATTTACTCCCTTACAACTTAATGAAAATGTCGAAAATAAACAAAAATTTCTACGGAATTTGTCCCCTTTAACTGAATACAAATTTTTTTTAAATTCCTCTTTCAATTCAGGAATAAAATTAAAAACCAAAATTTCCCTTTTTTTAATTCAGAATACATTTTTTTTAGTCTCCCCATGATATTACAACAAAAATTAAAAATAAACATTCCCCTCTCTCATCTTAAAAAAAATTATAAAAATACAGAATCTGACCCCCTATAACGCAATAAAAATGTTAAAAACAAAAAAAAAAAACATTTTAATTCAGAAAAAAAATGAAAAAATGCCATCCTCTCACTTCAAGAAACATGTTTAACAAACATCCCCCCCCCCCCCCTTAACCAATAAAATGGTAAAAATAACAAATTTAGTCTTTAAATGAATAAAAAAATTAAAAACCAAAATGTACGCCCTTCCAAGTCAATAAAAATATTCAAAATAAAAAATTTCCCTCGTCCAATTGAGAAAAAAATAAAAAACCAGAATTCCCTTCCTTCCAATATCATAAAAATGTTCAAACTTTCATTAAAACTATTTGGTTGAACATTCGTCTTATATTTTGTAGAAAAGCAATTTTTTTATCAACAATGCAACTGTTTGGTTGAAAATTAATTTTTTTTTGGTTGAGGATTAAGCTATTTTGTTGAAAATTTATCTTTTTTTGTTGAATTCAACATTTTTTTATTTTAAATTTAAATCTTTTTTGGTTGAAATATCAAATATTACATTTTTTTGTTGAAAATTTATCTTTTTGGGATAAAAATTAATTTTTCAACTAAAAATGTACCTATACATTTGGTTGAAAATTCAACTGTTTTACAGAAAATACGTTTTTTGATTGCAAACTATTTTTTTTTTAGTGAATATTTAATTATTCCATTTTTTATTTAGAGTTGATCTACTCAAATTTAAAAATTCGACCATTTGGTTGCAAATTTTATATAATTTGTCGGAAGTCTGTTTCCTAATATAGAATTAATCCTCTTGGTTGAAAATGTACCTACGTGGTTGAAAATTTATGGATTTTCTTGAAAATTCGTCTTTTTTGGTTAAAAATTAATTTTTTTAACTGAAAATTTACCGATTTGGTTGACAATTTTTTTTTTTTAATTCAAATTTTCCGGTTGAAAATTCAACTGTTTTGTGAAAAATTCGTTTTTTAATTGAACTATTTGGTTGAAAATTTACGTAATTTGTCGAAAATCCGTCTTTTTGGTAGAAATTTAATCTTCGTTGAAAATTCAACTGTTTTGTACAAAGCTCGTCTTTTTGGCTTGGAAATTCAACATTTTGGATGACATTTTTTTCTTTAATGACTGAAAAATCTTTCTTGGTTAAAATTTTAACTCTTGTTGAAAATTTGTCAATTTGATTTGAAAATTCATTGCTTTTTGTACAAATTTAATATTTTTTTCTTAAAAATGCAACTTTTTGGTTCGAAATTAATCTGTTTTGATTGAGGATTCAAGTCTTGTTGAAAATTCGTCCTTCTTGTTAAATTCAACTGTGTTTGATTTTAAATTAAAATCTTTTTTGGTTGAAGTATCAAATATCACATGCTTCATTGAAAATTCATCTTTTTAAATTAAAAATTAATTTTCTTAACTAAAAATTTAACTGTTTGGGTGAAAATTCAATTGCTTGGTTGAAAATTAAGTTTTTTTGTTGAAAATTCAACTGTTTTGTCGAAAATTCTTTTTTACAATTTAAATTTTTATAATAAAAATTTAACTATTCCATTTTTAGTCAAAAGTTGATATTTTCTAGTTTAAAAATTAAACCATTTGGTTGAAAATGTATTTAATTTGTCGAAAATCCGTTTTTTTCTACACAGCCCCTTAGTTCGAAGAGATGAGATTGAAAAATGAAAATATCGAGAAATCAGAAACTCAGAAACTCATAAAGATAAAGAAGATCATCAGTCCCTATTCTAATCAATTTAATCACAAACCATTAACACCCCTCCTATTTTGCAATTGGCTTTCACCGCAGACAATTCAGAATGAGGGGGTTCTCATCCAGAAAAGGCTAAATTGCATTTCCGTTCGCTTAGAACGTAGATCTTCAACTCGAAATAAGACGAAACGTTATTAAGACAGGGTCTTTTCCCAACTCGATGTATCATTTGCTCCTAGGTCGTTAGGCGGTTTCAATTAGTTTTCCCTAGTCCCTGCCAGGAGAGAAAGAGAGAGATCCTTCCAACCTTAATCGCGCGCTCAAGTTTTTTCTGACAATTAGGAGAAAACTCGTTAATGCGCGCGATATCCTCCACCCTTTCCACCCTCGAAATCTTCACATATCTTCACATCCCTTCAAGCTTTGTTTTAAACAAATTAACAACAAATTAGATTCAAAGCCTTCAGGGATCACAGCGCAAAAAGAGATTAAAAAAGGGTAAATAGGGTAATTTTTCACAATTTTTCTGTAATTTCTGCTATTAAGGAATTTTTTTTTATTGTGTATACTTAGGTAGTTAAAAATCCATTCACGGCTGGACGACTGAAAAATCCCGAAAAATAAAATTCCCGACACTGAAAAATTCTCGAATTGGAAAATTCCCGAATAATAAAATGTCCAACAGAAAATTGTCGAATTATAAAATTCCTTGACAGTTTATAATATTACTGAGTTTGAAAATTCCCAAATAATAAAATTACCGACAGAGAATTGCCGAATTATAAAATATCCGAACTAGAAAATTGCCGAATTTAAATAATTAATTTTATTTGTAAAATTAATTAAATTATTAAAATTTTAATTGCTTGTATTCGGAAATTTTATAATTCGGCAATTTTCTAGTTCGGATATTTTATAATTAGGCAGTTTCCTTCCGGGAATGTTATTATTCGGGAAATTTCCAATTCGGGAATTTTATTATTGGAAAATTTTATTAATCGGGAATTTTCCAAATCGGGAATTTTATTATTCGAAAATGTTATTATTCGGGAAGTTGATTATTCGGGAATTTGATTATTCGTGAATTTTCTAATTCGGGAATTTTACAGTGTCGGAAATTATATTTTTCAGGATTTTTCAATCGTCCCTTCAATTTAAAATCTTCAAAAATAATACAACTTCATAATAAAAACGTTGATAGTTCAAACATTTTTAATTTAGGCGTTCAAAATTTTATGATTTCAATTTACATTCGTTCGAAATTTAATCATTTTCACATTAAAAATCTTTTTAATGCTTTTTTTTAATATAAAGCCCTAACATTCAGTTTCAAGTTTGAAGCGTTTAAAACTGAAAATTTTCAAACTGAAATCCTTTGAAATTAAACAATTTTCAATTAAGATTTGAAAAATGAATAGTTTCAATTTGAAATATTCAAAATTGTTGGTTTCAATTAAAAATTTTTAAAATTATCCATCTTCAAAATAAAAAAGCCTTAATAGTCAAAAAATGTAGAATTTAAACATTTAAAATTGTATGAATTTAAATTTTAATCGTTCAATATTGGACAATTATGATTTTAATGTCTACAAAGAAAAATTATATCAGTACCAAATTTTCTATTTTATATTTCCAAAATTGATAGTAAAAATGAAAAAATAAATATAAAAAATCCTTCCTTTTCATCTTAAGAAAAATGTTAAAAATACAGAATTTGCTATCTTTTATCTGAATAAAACTAGTACTAAAAATAGCAAACATTAAACAATTCCCTCTTTTAATTAACAAAATAAAAAATAAAATTTCCTCTCTTCCAATTAATTAAAAAAGAAATTTTTAATTAAAAAAATTCCCTCTTTCAAATGAGAGGGGAAAAATGTTAAAGCCGTCATAATTTAATAATCTTGTTAAAAATAGTTTGAGTTCAATTTTAAATCTTTAAAAATTATACAACTTCATAATAAAAACATTAATCGTTGAACAATTTTAAATTTAGGTCTCCAAAATTGTATGATTTCAATTACCAATCGCTCAAAATTTAATGATATTAAATTAAAGCGTTCAAAATTTAATCATTTTCACATTAAACTTTCTCGTATGTGCTTCATTTTTAATATAAAGCACTAGTAGTCAGTTTAAAGATTAAAGAGTATAAAACTGCAACATTTCAAACTACAATCCTTTGAAATTAAACAATTTTAAATTTAGCTTTCAAAATTGAATAATTTCAATCACAAATATTCAATACTGTTTGGTTTTAATTGAAAATTACAAAAATTATACACATTAAAAATAAAAAAAAAACTTAATCGTCGAACAATTTAAAATTTAAACATTCAAAATTGTATGAATTCAAAAATTCTTTCAAAATTGAACAATTAATATTTTAAGGTCCGCAAACACAAATTATTTGATAGGCAAAGTTTCTATTTTAAATTTCCAAAATTGACAGTAAAAATGAAAAATTAAATATAAAAAATTGTTCCTTTTCATCCTAAGAAAAATGTTAAAAATACACAATCTTCTAAATAGAAAGTAAATGAAAATTTCCCTCTTTCATTTCTGAAAAAATATGAAAATAAACAATTTCTTCCTTTCATCTAAAGAAAAATGTTAAGCATACAGAATTTGCTACCTGTTATCTGAATAAAAATAGTACTAAAAATAGCCAAAATTAAACAATTCCCTCTTTTAATTTACAAATAAACAAATTTCCTCCCTTCCACTTAATTAAAAAAAAAAAATTTAATTCAAAAAACCCCCCTTTCAAATGACGAGAAAAAATGTTAAAGTCGTCAAAATTTAATAATCTTGTTTAAAATAGTTTGAGTTCAATTTTAAATATTTAATAATTATACAACTTCACAATAAAAACGTTAATAGTTAAACAATTTTAAATGTAGGTGTCCAAAATTGTATGATTTCAATTAACATTCGTTCAAAATATAATAATATTAAATTAAAGCGTTCCAAATTTAATCATTTTCAAATTAAAATTTTTCGGAAACCTTCCATTTTTAATATAAAGCACTTATAGTCAGTTTTAAGTTTAAAGAGTTTAAAACCGAAAAATTTCAAACTAAAATCCTTTGAAATTAAACAATTTTATATTTAGCTTTCAAAATTAAATAATTTCAATCTGAAATATTCAACATTGTTTGGTTTTAATGAAAATTTTTAAAAATTATCCACCTTCAAAATAAAAAAACTTAATAGTCGAACAATTTAAAATTTAAACAATTATTATTTTAAAGCCTACAAACAAAAAATTATTTCAGTAGCAAATTTTCTGTTTTAAATTTCCAAAATTGATAGTGAAAATGAAAAGGTTCAAATTCAAGCACTAAAAACTTATAAAAAAAGTAGAAACTAACAACTTTTATTGCTTTTAAAGTTTCGAAAATGCTTTCCGATTTCAAGAATATAAAATTAAAAGGCTTAAATTAATTTTTCAAATTTACGCCTCAAGAATTGAATCATTTTATAACTAAATTTAATTATTTTGAATTTGAGAATGTTCCAAATTGATCAAGTAAAACTCAGTGGCCACCAATCTAAAAAAAATTATTTCCAGGATTTACTATTCTCTAATTTCAAATTGGAAACATACCAATCTTGTTACATATTTGTATTATCAATTTTCACTCTGATATATCCCGTTGCTAATCGATAAGTAAAATACTTTTATTTAAAAATCTCTAACTCACCGAATGAAGGAATGCCAACTGTCCAGAAAACCCTTCTCGACGAGAAAAAAAAGAGTGGAGGGGTCGGTGCATTTTTGAAGCTCGTTTCTATGTTTGCTATAGTACAAATTTTTCAATGCACTTTTTTGTTCTCTCGCCTTCACTTTGTCCTCTTCCTTCGACTTTTGCACGGTCTCTAAACTCGCCTGTAAAATTATAATAATAAAATTAATAATAATTTTTTAAATAAATTCTCTCTTCCGAAGCAGAAAAAAAATGTTCTCTCTTCGAACTCACTAAAAGTGTTTAAAATAAAAAAATTCCCGCTTCCAAATAAAAAAACAATTAGAAAACCAAATTTCCTCCCATCCAACTAATCAAAAAATAGTTTTTTAAATGTCCCTCTTCCAATTATTTCGAAATTAGTCGCATCCAGATTTTAAAGATAATGAAAAAAGCAGTATCAGACACTGAATGTCTGATATAAGAACTTTATTTGTTTACGAATATAGAGTACATAATTCTCATTTATTTACAAATATTTTTTGCACAAACGAAATAAACTTTAAATTTATTTAAGTTAGAAGGATTCTGAATCTGAGTTTAAAATATTTCTTTCTGAACTGTTAAATTGGTTAACTTGGCTTATTTTCAAATGAGAGAAGTTTATAATTTGAATTAATTTAAAACTTGAAATTACTCAACAATTAAGGCTTTAAATTTGAGACTGTATAATTTGAATATGAAATTTCTGGGACGACTGAAAAATCCCGAAAAATAAAATTCCCGACACTGTAAAATCCCCGAATTAGAAAAATTCCCGAATTGGAAAATAACCAAATAATAAAATTGCTGACAGTTTATAATATTACCGAATTTGAAAATTCCCTACAGAAAATTGCCGAATTTTAAAATAACCGAACTCGAAAATTCCCACATTTAAACAATTACAAAAATTGTTTTTTGTTACTTTTTATTTATTAAAAATAAAAAATAAACAATATTTTCATAAAAGAAAAACATTTTTGCAATGTTTGAAGTTTAAAAACATTATTGTTTGCGTTTAAAAGAACAATAGTTGAAAAAATATATTTCTGAACGAAAAATTTTGTTAGAAAATCTGCATAGTATTTAAAAAATATATACAAAATATTCTCAAAAATCGAATTGTTCATTTAAAAAAATTAAAAAGAAACTTCGAGATAAATCAGATCGGGATTTTTATGTATTTCCACAATTTTATAATTTCGGGAATTTTACTATTCGAGAATTTTCCAAATTCGGGAATTTTTCAGTCTCGGGAATTCTATTTTTTGGGATTTTCAGTCTTCCCACATTTAAAAAAAAAATTTTCATTCAGAAATATATTTCTTCAACTATTGTTATTTTAAATTTCAACAATAATTTTTTAAAAACTTTAAATATTAAAGAAAAATTTCTTTGATACAAATATTTGACTATTTCAGTTTCATTGAAGAATAATACTTAACAAAAATAATTTTTTTAATGATTTACATTCGGGAATTTTATCATTTACGACCTTCTAGTTCAGATATTTTATAATTCGGCAATTTTCTGTCGGCAATTTTCAAATTTGGTAACATTATAAACTGTCGGGAATTTTTATTATTCTTATATATTATTTTTGTATAAGGTTAAGAAGTCGAATGCTTTAGAAAATAATTATATTTTAAACCCTAAAGATCAATTTTCAATAAAATAGTTGAATTAAAAAAAAAATGCTTTTCAATCCAACAGTTGCATTTACAACCAAATAGTTGAGAATCATCGAATTTTGAAACAAAAAAGATTAAAATTCAATCAAGTAGTTGGATTTTCAAGCCAAAACCAAAACCTTGATATAATATTCGTGTCAGTAATTTATTGTACTTGTATTCATATTTTTATTCCTTTTTTTTTGCAGTTGCTTCCTCCTGAAGATTATCTTGTTAGTTATAAATTTTATTATTTATTTGTAAATTCAACAATTTTGTTAGTCATCGTTTTTGGGTAAAAATTCGTCTGTTTGGGTGTGAAATTCAAGTATCTTCGTAGAAAATTTTCTTCTCATTTAAAACTCATATTTTTATGCTGAAAAGTACAACAAAAAATTTTGGGTGCAAATTCAACTATTTTTTTGAAAAATTGTCTTTTTGAATTAAAAATTTATCTGTTTTAGAAGAAATTTCATCTTTTTTTTATAGAAATGCAACTATTTGGTTGAAAATTCAACAATTTTGTTAAAAAGTCATCTTTTTTGGTTGAAAATTGGTCTTTTTGGGTTGAAAATTCAATTGATTTCATAGAAAGTTTACTTTTTGATTAAAACCCATGTTTTTGTATTGAAAAGTCATCTGAAATCTTTTTTGGTTGAAAATTCAACTATTTTGTTAAAAAATGGTGTTTTTTTATTTAAAAATTCATCTTTTTTAGTAGAAATTGCATCTTTCTTGGATCAAATTGCAACTGTTTGGTTGAAAATTCAACAATTTTGTTAAAAAGTCATCCGTTTTGGTTGTAAATTCGATTGTTTTGTTGAAAATCCAACTACATATTTCATAGAAAATTTACTAGTTATTTAGAATTCATATTTTGGTGTTGAAAAGTCATCTGAAATCTTTTTTGGATGAAAATTCAACCATTTTTTTTAAATTTGTGTTTTTAATTTAGAAATTCATCTATTTTAGTAGAAATTGCGTCTTTCTTGGATAAAAATGAAACTGTTTATTTGAAAATTCAATAATTTTGTTAAAAAGTCATCCTTTGTCGTTGAAGATTCAAACTGTTTTTGTTTTTAATTTAACTTTTTGATTTCAAAATTCAACTGTTTCAGTAGAAATTTCACCTTTCTTTGATCAAAATGCAGCTGTTTGTTTGAAAATTACTCTTCTTTCCTTGATGATTCAACTATTTTGTTTGAAGATTTTAGTTGAACTACTTTTTTTGATTAATCATTTTTTTTATGAAGATTCATATTTTCAGTTTAAAATTCATCTCTTTGATTGAAAGTTTAACTATTTTGTTGAAAACTGATCTTTTTTAATTGAAAATTTAACTGCCTGGGTAAAACTCGAACTACGAGTACTTTGATGATTTTTTTTCTTTTTAGCTATTTTGTTGAACATTTTTTTTTTTTAAATGAAAATTCAATTTTTGTACAGAAAATTCGTCTTTTGGCTTGAAGGTTCAACAATTTAGGTGATTTTTTTTTATTTCATGACTGAAAAATCTTTATTTGTTGAAAATTGAAATATCTAATATCTAATGAATATAAGAAACGAACCTCGCAAATATGACAAGGACTGCTATTAACTCCAAATTCCCTCGCATCAGGAAAATATTTTCGGAGAATTTCCCAGACTTCTCCTGGAACAATTTTCCTTGAAGAATCGGGAGTGCGAAGACGATTGTGTTCACAAAGCAGGTCTTCATTGAAATTTAAAATATCGTCTTCTTCGTCCTCCTCTTCATTCGATTTATCTTCCTGTCCATTTTGAAGATTTGAGTGCTGTTCAGTATTGTATTTATCGTTCAGGTCTTCGTTAAATTGTTCCAGGGCGAGCCTTCGCCAGCATTTTAGAGACTCCGCTCCCACAATGTAACATTCGTCCGTCCTAAAAATCAAAAATAAAGAGTTGTTTAATTAGGGGATAAAATACAGGGATCAAAGGTTACTTTTTGTCACGTTAAAAGTGTCACAAATTAGAGGCAAATTCATTAGATTTCAAGGCAATTCAAGTTAAATTCAAAAGAATTCAAATGAAATGGAAAAAAAATGTTATTAAAAAAAAAAATTTCATTGATTTCCGTAAAATTGGATTGAATTTAGAGGAATTTGAGGTAACCGAGAAGAATTCGATGGTATTCATAAAAATTCAATGTGAAGAAAAAGTTGAAAAAAAATCAAAAAATTCCATTGATTTTCGTAAAATTTGAATGAATTTAGAGGGATTTAAGGTAAACGAGACAAATTCGATGAAATTATTAAAAATTCAAGGTAAGTTAAAAAAAATGTTAATGAATTGAAAACAATTTAAAAATATGAAAAAATTCATTGAATTCAGCACCTTTCAAATTAGTTTAAAAAATCAAGGGAATTCAAAAGAATTTGATGAAATTCCTAAGAATTCTAGATGAGGTTATAATAGATCAGAATCAATTAAATAAAAACTTTTAAAAATTAAAAACAAAATCCATTGAATTAAGTTGAATTGAGTTAACTTAGAAGAATTCAAGCGAATTAAACAAATTCAAGAGAATTCCAAAGAATTAAAAAGAATTCAGGGTAAATTAATAAGAATTCAGGGTAAATTCCAAAGAATAATATCAAATCTCTTCAAATCTTTGAAACCCCAATAATTTATAACCAAAAAAGTGACTAATGACTACAAACAAATTTAAAAGAATTCAAATTAATTGAAAATAATTTAAAAATATGAAAAAAACTTAATTGAATTCAGTAACTTTGAAATGAGTTTTAAAAAATTCAAGGGAATTCAAAAGAATTTGATAAAATGCCTAAGAATTCTAGGTGAGGTTAAAATACATCAGTATCAATTAAATAAAAACATTTAAAAATTAAAATAAAATCCATTGAATTAAGTTGAATTGAGTTAATTTAGAAGAATTCAAGTGAATTAAAAAAATTCAAGAGAATTCCAAAGAATTTAAAAGAATTCAGGGTGAATTCCAAATGATAATTTCAAATCTCTTCAAATCATTGAAACCCCACTAATTTATAACCAAAAAAGTGACTAATGACTACAAACCAATTTAAAAGAATTCAAATAAATTAAGGATAATTTTAAAAATCGAAAAAATACCATTGATTTCAGTAACATTTGAGGGAATTTAGTGGAATTTAAGGGAAATGAGAAAAATTCGATGAAATTCATAACAAATAAAGCTGAATTTAAAAAAAGATCAAGTGAAATGAAAACAATTCAAAAATATGAAAAAAATCATTGAATTAAGTTTGAAATGAATTTAGAAAAATGAAAAAGAATTCGATGAAATGCCTAAGAATTTAAAGTGAGTTTTAAAGACTTCAAGATGAATTGAACAAAAACTTTTTTAAAGTCCATTGAATTAAGTAGAATTGAGTGAATTTATAAGAATTCAAAAGAATTTAAAAGAATTCAGGATAAATTAATAAGAATTCAGGGCGAATTCAAAATAAATTGCAAACAAATATTTAAAAATCTCTTCAAATCTTTGACACCCTACGAAATCCCTCACATCCTTTGATTTTGAAATCCCTTGGAACTTTTCAAAGCCCTCGAAAACGCCTGGAAATCTTTTACAATTCACTCAAATATTTAAAATCCTTTGAAATCCCATTAAATTACTAAAATATATCGAAAATTTCTTTGTAATTTTTGAAAATAATCTAAACTATTTCAAATCCTTTAAAATCTTTTGAAATCCATTAATTTTTTTGAATGCTCTTGAAAATGCCAAGATATTTTAAAAAATACCTTAAAATATTTCAAATACTTTGATCATTTTTTCAACTGATACTTAGGATCAATTAAATAAAAACTTTTAAAAATCCATTGAATTAAGTAGAATTGAGTAAATTGAGAAAAATTCAAGTGAATTAGAAAAATTCAGGATAAATTAATAAGAATCCAGGGTGAATTGAATAAAATAATTTAAAATCTTTGAAAACCTACAAAATACCTCACTTCTAGTGAATAAATTCTTGGAAATCCACTAAAATATTATAAAATCCCGTGAAATTTTTTAATGATATTTCCTGAAATCCTGCAAAATGTTTTAAAATAAATTGAGAGCCTTAAAATCCCTTAAAATAATTGAAATCCTCGGAAATCTGATAAAATCCTGTGAAATCTTGAAAAATACACGTATCTTAAAACCTAATCGCTCCTGCAAAATCGTTACATATCTTTTGAAATTCTAGAAAATTCTTTGTCCTAAAATATTTCAAATGCTTTGAAATCCCTTGAAATTAATGAAAATAATTCATAATTCCTTGAAATCTTTTAAAATTGCCTAAAATATTTCAAATTAAAAGCTCTTGAAAATGCCTTAGAAGTTTTAAAAATACTCGAAAATCTTAAAAATCCCTTCACATTATTAAAATTAAGTAAAAAGTTATCGGAATCTTTAAAATTACCCTGAAATATTTCAAAAGAATTCAAGACACTGATCAAAATTCAATATTTTTCAGTTGTAAACTTTCGAAATGTTATTATTTCAATTTAGAAAAAAATTAAAATCCAAAATTTCCTCCCTATCAACTCAACAAAAAACGTTTTAAAAAACGCAATTCCAATTCTGAAAAAAATTGAAAGCCAAAATTTCCTCCGTTTCAACTCAATAAAAAATTCAAAAAATATCCTTCCATTTCAGCAAAAAAATAAAATAAAATAAATAAAATGTTACCCTCTTTCGTCTAAAGCAAATGTTGAAAGAACAGAATTCCCCCCACTTTAACTCAATTAAAATATTAAAAATAAAGAATTCCCTCTTCCAAATCAGACCAAAAAATAAAAATAAAAAATAAATTTTCTCTCTTCCGATTCAATTAAAAAAGTGTTAACAATATAAAATCCCCTCTTTGAATTTAGAAAAAAGTTCAAACTTCCTCTCTTCCAATTCAATAATAAAAATCTTATAAATAAAAAAATGTGCCTATTCCAATTCAGAAAAAAATTAAGAGTCGGAATTTTCTCCCTTCCAGCTCAATAAAATTTTTGAAAAATATAAAATTTCCCTCTTCCACTTTAGAAAATAATTGAAAAACAAAATTTCCTCCCTTCCAACTCAATAAGAATTTTGAAAAATATAAAATTTCCCTCTTCCAATTCAGAAAATAATTAGAAGACAAAATTTCCTTCCTTCCAACTCAATAAATGTTAAAAGATTTCCCTCTTTCAATGTAGAAGAAAAATTGAAAATAAAAGATTCCACTTACTCATTTTAAGAACTTATTTCGCTCTTTTTAAAGGATTTTTTTTTCATTTATTTTAATTTTTGTTTATTGTTATACAATTTTTTAATTTCAGAATAATATTTTCTACTAAAAGAGAAGATTTTTCAGCAAAATACATGAATTCTTAACCAAACAGGTGAATTGTCAACTAAAAAAAGATCAACTTTCAACCAAATAATTGAACTTTAAACTAAAAAAGAAGCGTTTTCAACCAAAAATGGAGTAGTTAGATTTGCAGTCAAAAAAATTAATTTTCCATACAAAAAAAAATCAACCAAAGTATTGAATTTTTAACTAAAATGAGGAATCTTCAACTGGAATAGATGAAGTTTAAACCAAAAAGATGAACTTTTGATGAGAGTTTAACTTTCAACCAAACGAATGACTTTTCAACAATGATAAAATATTCATTTGGAATAGTTCAATTGTAAACAAAAAAGATGAATTTTCAACTAAACTGATGAATCTTTGACTGGAATAGTTGAATTTTCAACCAAAAAGATGAAATTTCGATCAAAAAGATTAATTTATACCAAAAAGGATGAATTTTAAATCCAAGAGATAAATTTTCAATTAAAATGATGAAATATTCAATTGGAATTGATACATTTTCAAATAAAACAAATTAATTTTCAACCAAAAATAAAAACTAATTTACAAAAAAATAGTTACATTTTTAAAACAAGTCATAAATTTTCAACTAAAATGATGAATCTTCAACTGGAATAGTTGATTTTTAAACCAAAAAGGTGAATTTTCAACTAAAATGATGGATCTTTAACTAGAATAATTGAATTTTCAACCAAGAAGATTAATTTTGACCAAAAAAAGACGAATCTTCAACAGATGAATTTTTAACTAAAATGATGGAATATCCAACTGGAATAATTAAATTTACAGTTAAAAATAAGTTTAAAAAAAATTGCAACAAAAGATTTAATATTTCCAATGGAATAGTTAAATTTTCAGTCAAAGACAAACAAATTCTCAACGAAAAATGTAGAAGTTGATAATACAAGAAAAAAAGGTTTGATTTTTTAATCAAGACCAGTCGAAGTATACTAAAAAAGACGACTTTTTATCATGAGTTGAATTTTCAACTAGGAAAAATTTTTCAATTAAGAGAAAGAAAAAATGGCTAACAAACTGTTGAATTTTCAAGCAAAAAGGTAAATTTGCAACCACGAAGATTAATTTTCTACAAAAAAGAAAGAATTTTCAACAAAATATATGAATTTTCAAAGAGGCACTTTAATTTTTAACCAAAAATGATAAGCTTTCAACCAAAAATAGAATAGTTAAATCTTCAGTTAAAAACCCTAATCCCAAATATATAAAAAACGAATTTTCAGTACAACAGTTAAATATAGTAAAATAAAGCCACATTTACAAATGAATAATCATTGTTATTAATTTTATAACGCAATTTAAACAAAATTTAGCATGTTATTCAAAAAATTCCCTGGCATTTCCAGGGCATTAGCGAACTATTGTGAGAAAATATTGTGAAAAAATACCATAATTTCATGTCATGAGTAACTGACGTTTGGAGCGATTGGTAACGTTTTTCTACCTTAAATTTTCATTAAATCCATATAAAAGGTGATTCGAAAAAAAACTTACGAGGTTTTTAAGGCACGAATCAATTCCCCAACTTCCTTGACGTCCTTTTCCAGTCCGACTTTAAACCTTTGAGCGGTGCATTTGCGTTCAACGCAAGGTCGGCAAAGTGAGGATTCATCGAGTCGAACATCGCCTCCGTAATTATCATAAAGAATATTAGCGACATCCTTCGGAAAACACTTCGCTTTATTAACTTTCGCCGGGTCCATATTTCCATGACAACACCGGAGGGACGTAACATCAATTGGAGAAACTGTTGTCGATGGAGAACCTAACCATTTTGTAATCCAGTCCGTTGGAATCCACGTATGTTCATGAAATGATGTTCTATCGTGAAAAGAGTTATAGATATCGATGACCAATTGTCGTTTCACGTTTTGATCTCCTACGACTTTTCGCTGTAAATTAATCAAAGTCAAAAACTGATGAGAAAAGGCTGTTCCTTCAAAAAGTTATTGTAGACAGAATATATTGTACACAAATAATACTGATGATATCCCTCCACACAATAAAATAATGATTCTTTTTATTTAACAGGGTGCACAGCGATTCTTCGGAACAAAATTTGAGGTCTTTTCCAGGTTTCCCAGGTCAAGAAATCGAGTTTTTCAAGATCTCCTTTTTTTACGTCAAATAATGAAATTACCGTTTGTTATACATGTAAAAAAATGAGCCATTTCATTTTTATTGGCCAACAATTTCTATAAAAAGCAGAACCATAAATAAGCAAATTCTTAATTTTTTTGTGAACATAAGTTGTCTTTATGAAATCTTTGGGGATATTTTTAAATCTTTGTAAAGTCTTTGAAATCCTTGAGGTCCTTTAAAACTTCGAAATATTTTCAAATCTTTGTGAATTCATTAAAATCTTTTGAAGTATTTAAAATCTTTGTGAAATTTCGACAATTGTGTGAAACCTTCGAGAAATCTTTTGGAATCTATGAAAACTTTTGTAAAATATTTGGCAAATTTTTCGAAATCTTTATGATTTAAATATTTTGAAATCATCTCAAATTTGCTGAAACCTTCGAAATTCTTGAAATATTTTGAAATTCTTATGAATTTTTTGAAATATTTGTGAAATCTTTCGGAAATTTTTTATATGCGTTTGAAATCACCGGAATACTTGGAATCTTTGTGACATCTTTTGAAATCTTAAACAATATTTGGAAATCGATTAAAATCTTTGAAATCTGGTGTACTGCACCGTTCTTGAAAT
Source organism: Andricus grossulariae (assembly GCA_011634705.1). Taxonomy (NCBI): domain Eukaryota; kingdom Metazoa; phylum Arthropoda; class Insecta; order Hymenoptera; family Cynipidae; genus Andricus; species Andricus grossulariae. The sequence continues at coordinate 8,558,187 of JAABKJ010000076.1, forward strand.
CTTTTGAAATCTTTATGAATTCTTTGAAATATTTGTGAAATCTTCTTGATTTTTTTGTATTCGTTTAAAATCACTGCAATATTTGAAATCTTCTAAAAAAATTTGAAATCGTTTAAGATCCTTGAAATATTTTGAAATCTTTACGAATTCTTTGAAATATTTGTAAAATATTTTTTATTCTTATGAAATCATTGAAATATTTAAAATCTTCGTAAAATCATTTGAAATATTCTAAAAAAAATTGAAATCGTTAGCAATCTTTGAAATGATTCGAAATCCTTGATATCTGGTGTACTGTATCCTTTTTGAAATCTTTCAAATTCTTGTATTCTTTTAAAATCCTAATGAATTCTTTGAAATATTTGAGAAATCTTTCCGAAATCTTTTATATGCGTTTGAAATCACTAGAATATTTGAAATCTTTGTAAGATCTTTTGAAATCTTAAACAAAATTTTGAAATCGATAAAAATCTATGAAATCTGGTGTACTGCACCTTTATTGAAATCTTTTGCATTCGTTTAAAATCACTGGAATATTTAAAATCTTCTAAAAAAATTTTAAATCGTTTAAAATTATTGAAATATTTTTAAATCTTTACGAATTCTTTGGAATATTTGTGAAATCTTTCTGAAATCTTTTGTCGTAGTTTAAAAAAAATTGAAATATTTAAAATCTTTGTGAAATATTTTGAAATATTCTAAAAAATTTTGAAATGTTTTGTAATCTTTAAAATCTGGTGCACTTCACCCTTGTTGAAATCTTTAAAATTCTTGAAATATTTGGAGATTTCTTTCTGAAATCTTTTGCCTTGGTTTGAAAAAATTGAAGTATTTAAAATCTTTGTAAAATATTTTGAAATATTCTGAAAAATTTTGAAATCGTTTTGAAATATTTGTGAAATCTTTTGTATATATATTTTTTAAATCACTGGAATATTTGAAATCTTTGTGAAATCTTTTAAAATCTTCTAAAAAAAATTTGAAATTGTTTAAAATTTTTGAAATCCGTTATACTGCACCCTTCTTGAAATATTTTAAATTCTTGAAATCTTTTGAAATCCTTATGAATTCTTTGATATATTCGTGAAATCTTTTGTACTTTTTTTAAATCACTGGAATATTTGAAATCTTTGTGAAATCTTTTTAAATCTTCTAAAAAAATTTGAAAATGTTTAAAATCTTTGAAATGTTCTGAAATTTTTGAAATCTGTTATACTAAACCCTTGTTGAAATCTTTGAAATTCTTGAAATATTTGGAAATCCTGATGAATTCTTTGAAATATTTGTGAAACCTTTTTTATTTTTATGAAATATTTAAAATCTGTGTAAAATCTTTTGAAATAATCTAAAAAAAAATTGAAATCGTTAAAAAGCTTTGAAATGATTTGAAATTTTTGAAATCTGGTGAAATGTGTCCTTTTTGAAATCTTTGAAATTCTTGTCTTCTTTTGAAATCTTTATAAATTTTCTATGAAATCTTTAAAATATTTGTGAAATCTTTTGTATTAATTTGAAATAATTAAAATATTTGAAATCTTTGTGAAATCATACGAAATCTTCTAAAAATTTTTTTAATCGTTTCAAGTCTTTGAAATATTTTGAATTCTTTATGAATTCTTTGATATATTTGTGAAATCTTTGTGAAATGTTCGAAATCCTTTTAAATATTTTAAAATCTAATTCAGAAACTGAATTAACGTGGAAATATTAAAGTCTGTTCAATGAAATCTATAAACTAATTGGTACAGTCCACAAAAAGTTCCTTGAAATCTCTTTATTTATTCTGTAATGAACAAAAGATAAATTATATCTTGATAAATAAAAAACTTTTCAGTAACAATATTTCTTCTAAGCGAGATGTTTCTTTCATAATAGACTAAACGATTTAAGTTACTCTTCGTTTTTCAATAAAATAACTGTTTTAAAAGCAAGAAAAAAAAATAATTCAAGGTTCTCGAGAAGAATTCAAGGAGATTTTGAGGTTTTCAAGGTTTAAGAAAAAATCAAAGAGAATTCCAGGTTTTCAGAGTTTTCAAGGTCGCTAGACACCCTGTTTAAATATTGTTCCTGCTAAATGAAAAATATTCTGGTTGAAAATATTCAAAACAGAAATATTCTACACAAAGATGTTGGATGCAAAACTTTTCAACAAAATAGTTGCGATTTCGACGACTTTTGTACCACTTTTCGCTGTAAATTAATAAAAGTCAACATCCGATGAGAAAAGAATGTTCCTACACAAAGTTATTGCACACAGAATAAATTGTACACAAAATTTGCTGATAATATCTTTCCCACACAGAATATTTTCTACACAAAATAGATCCTACACACAATAAAATAATTATTATTTTTATTTAAATTTTGTTCCGGCTCTATGGAAAATATTCTGGTTCAAGATATTCAAAATAGAAATATTCTACACAAAAATGTTAGATGTACAACCAAATAGTTGAATTTTCAACTAAATACGACAAATTTTCAACTTTAAATGGAATTGCTAAATATTTAGTAAAAAGACTTAATTTTCACCAGCACAAAATTTTTTGTTTAAAAGAGAAATTCTTAATAGAAAAATTGAATACTTTAATTTTCAATTAAAAATGATCAATTTAAGAAGATTAATTTTTTACCAAAAAATACGAATTTTCAACAAAATACAACAACTTTCAACTAAAAACGATCAATTGTCAACCATGAATGGAATAGTTCGATTTTTAGTTATACAACAATTCATTTTCAACTAAAAATGATCAATTTTCAACCTAAAATGTTTTAGATCAATTTTCAGTTACAAAAATTAATTTTTAACCAAAAAATAAGAAACGAATTTTCAACAAAATAGTTGAATCTTCAACAAAAAAGATGAATACGCAACAAAAAATGTAATAGTTTAATTTTTTACTAAAAATGATCGATTTTTTGCAAAACGTGGAATAGTTAATTGGGTTAATTTGAGAAAAGTAAATTTCAACACAAAAAAATACTAATTTTCGACAAAATAGTTCAATCTTTTTATCAAACTAGTTCAACTTTCAACCAATAGTTGAATATTCTACCAAAAATATGACTTTTAAATAAAATAATTATACAATTGATTACATATAATTATTAATTAATTACTATATATAATTACACAAATTATTTACCAGAGGGAATATAAAAGCGACTTTACACTGAAAGTTAATTCTTTTTAATTGTAAAGTCTACTATTATATTTGTGGTTCAGATTTCATCTCTTTTAGTTCAAGATTCCACTATTTGGTTGAAAATTTAATTGTTTTGTCGAAAATTCAACTATTGGTTGAAAATTGAACTACTTTGATAAAAATTAATTTTACTGACTGCAGATTTAACTATCTTGTCGAAAATGCATCTTTTTTTGTTGTTGAAAATTCATATTTTTTGGTTGAAGATTGAACTATTTTGTTGAAAATATGTTTTTTATTTGTGGGTAAAAATTAATTTTTCTACTTGAAATATCAACTATTACATTTTTTGTTGAGAATCCACCTTTTTGGTTTAATTCAGTTGTTTTTTATTTAAAATGAAACTCTTTTTCGGTTGAAATATCAACTATTACATTTATCGTTGATAATTTATCTTTTTTTATTGCAAATTCATTTTTTTGTTTAAGATTCATCATTTCAGTTGAGAATTCATCTTTTTCGCTGAAAATTTAACTTTTCTGTTGAAAATTGTTTTCTTTTTGCTTAAAAATTAATTTTTTTAACTGAAAATTTAATTATTATATTTCTGTTTAAAAATTAATCTTTTTTATTTGAAAATTCAACTATTCGGCTGAAAATACATATTTTCAAGTTGAAAATTGAACTATTTTGTTTAAAATTTAATTATTTTGTTTAAAATTTGTTTCTTATTTTTAGATACAAATATCTTTGGTAAAAACTAATCTTTACTACCTAAAAATTGAAATAATCTATTTTTTGCTTAAAATTGATCATTTCCATTTGAAAAATATTTGTTGTAACTGAATATGGAACTATTTCATTTTTGTTTGAGAATGGATGGTTTTTAGTTGAGAATTCAAGTATTACGTTTTTCATTAAGAATTCATCCTTTTTGGTTGAAAAATTTAGTATTATGTTGAAAATTTGTAGTTTTTCACGACTGAAAATTGATTAGTTTTACTAAATAGTTAACAATTCCATTTTTGGTTGAAAATTAATCATCGCTAGTTTAAAATTCAAGTATTTAGCTGAGAAATTAATATATTTTGCTGAAAACTCGTCTTTTTCGGTAGAAAATTAATCTTCTTAATTGAAAATTCAACTACTTAGTTTAAAGTGGAACTACTTTGTTATGAATACATTTTATTAGTCAAGATCGCAACTATTTGATTGAAAATTTAATTTTTGGTTGAAAATATTTTCGGATTGACAATTCGACTGTTTTGAAGAAAATTCGTCTTTTTGGCTTAAGAATGGAACTTTTTTGTTAAAAATTTGTCTTTTTGGGTTAGAAATTCTATTATTTTGGCAGAAAATTCAACTATTCGGGAAAAATGAATTTTTTTCTCTCTTGACTGAAAAATAATTTTTGGTTGAAAATTCAACTATGTTTTTGAAAATTCGTCTATTTTTCTTGAATCCGAAGTTCTTGATTTAAAATTAAATTTTTTTGTTGAAATATCAACTATTGAATTTTTTATTGAGAATTCACCATTTTTGATTGAGTTCAGTTGATTTTTATTTAAAAGTAAACTCTTTTTTGGTTGAAATATCAACTATTACATTTTTTGCTGAGAATTTATCTTTTTTATTGCAAATTCAACTAATTGATTGAACTCCTTTGTGGAAAATTCATTTTTTTTGTTTAACATTCATCATTTTAGTTGAGAATTCATCTCTTTGGCTGAAAATTTAACAGTTTTCTTTAAAATTTAATTATTCCATTTCGGTTTGAAAATTAATCTTTTTTTTTGAAAATTTAACTTTTTAGTTGAAAATCCAATGATTCGGCTGAAAATACATCTATGCAGGTTGAAAATTCAACTGATTTGTTAAAAATGTAATTATTTTGTTGAAAATTAAACTATCGTGTTGAAAGTCATATTTCCTATTCGAAAATTTAACCATTTGGTTGAATTTCCGTCTATTTGGAGAAAATTCGTCCTTTTCGATTAAAAATTAATTCGTCTTCTAAAATAACCGTCTTTTTGACTTGAAGGTTTAACTATTTGGTTAAATGCAACTGTTTTTGATTGAAGTTTAAACTTTTTTGTTTGAAAATTCGATTATTTGGTTGAAAATTAAAATATTTTGTTGAAATGTTTTCTATTTTCTTTGAAAGTTCAACTATTTCGTTGAAAATGCAACTATTTTATTTGTAATACAATATAATTAGACTTAAATCTTAAAAGCCGGTTGTTTTAAATATTTTCAATCTGCTGTTACCTTTTGTTCCTGCACATCGAGAATTTTCAACTCGTGGTCGACATTTTCGGCTCTGACTATTTCACGGATTTTTTGGTTTACTCCCCACTTGTCAAACTCCAACTGAAAAAAATGATATCAAGTGAATTTCAATAGTTAACTTTTTAGACACTCTTACAAAAAGAATAAACATGTTAAAAATTAAAAATATCCTCCTTCTAATTTAAAAAAAATGTCCACGCTCAAATTTTGTCCCCTTCAACTCAATAAAAGCTATTACATTTTTTATTTTCAAGATTTTTATTAGAAAGTTGGAAGGGGAAAAAGTTTGGTTTTTAATATTTTCCTGAATATGAAGAGAGACATTTTTAATTTTGAATATTTTTATTGATTCGGAAGGGATTAAATTTTGGGTTTCAATTTTTTTATGAATTGGAAGAGGGAACTTTTTTATTTGTTAACATTTTTATTATTGAGTTGGAAGAGAGGAAATTAAAACAAAATTATTTTCTGATTTAGCAGAGGGAAATAAAAAAATATATTTTTACAGATTTGGAAATGAGGAAAATCAAAACTTCCTCTTTCAATTAAATAAATATTTTGAAGATAGAAAAATTCTCTCTTCCAAGTCAGAAAAAAATTAAATAAAAGAATTCCCCCTTTCATCTTACGGAAAAATATTAAAAATACAGAATATGTCTCCACTGAACTGAATAACAATTTTAAAAATAGAAAAATTCCCTCTTCCAAAACAAAAAAAAAATAAAATTTCCTCTCTTCCAACTCAAAAAAGAAAACTTCCTCCAATCTAAATCAATAAAAATGTTACAAATAGGACAAATTCCTTCTTCCAAGACAGAAAACAATTAAAACTAAAATATCCTTTCTTAATTCAATAAAAATGTTTAAAGTAAAAAATGTAACGCTTTCAATTCAGAAAAAAATTAGTAGACAAAATATCCTCTCTGCCATCTCAATAATTATTTACAATCAAAATTTCCCTCTTCCAAATCAAAAAAAATTAAAAGCCAAAATTTCCTGTTTTCCAAATCAATAAAAATTTAAAAAATTAAAAATATCCATCCTCCGTGTCAGAAAAAATAATAAAAAAATTTCCCTTTTTATCTTAAGAAAAATATTTAAAATACAGATTTTGCCTCCATTCAACGGAATAAAAATGTTAAAAATAAAATATTCCTGGTTCCAAATCAGAAAAAAATAATTAAAACGCAAAGCTTCCTACCTACCGTGTCAATAAAAATTGTTAAAAAAGAAAAATTCCCTTCCAAATTAGAAAAATTTTAAACCAAAATTTCCTTTTTTAATTCAGTAAAAATGTTTAAAGAAGAGAAACCCCTCTTCCAACTCAATAACAACTTAAAGAAATAAAAAATAATCCTCTTTCAAGAAAAAAATTCATCCCTTTCATCTTAAGATAAATATTGAAAATACAGAATTGCCTTCATTCAACAGAATAAAAACGTTCAAAATAGAAGAATTCCCTCTTTCAACTCAATAAAAATTGAAAAAAATTAAAAATATCCCTCTTCCAAGTCAAAAAAAAAAATGAAATAAAACAAATTCTCCCCTTTTGGCATGAAAAAACTATTTAAAATACAGAATTTGCCTCCATTCAACTGAATAAAAATGTTTAAAATAGACAAATTTACTCTTCCAAACCAGAAAAAAAGTAAAAAAAAAAATTTCCTCTCTTCCGACTAAACAAAAACGTTGATAATAATAAATTCCTGGTTTCAAATTAGAAAATAATAAAAATCCAAAGCTTCCTACCTTCCAAATCAATACAAATATTAAAAATAGATAAATTCACGCTACCAAGGCAGCAAACATTAAAAACCGTTTCCAATTCAGCAAAAAATTGAAAATAAAATCTTTCCCCTCTTTATTCTTAACAAAAATGTTAAAAATAGAAAAATGAACTCTTCCAAATCAGAAAAAATAAATAAAAACAAATATTTCCTCTCTTCCAATTCAAATTAATAAAAACGTTAAAAATACGAAGATCCCCTCTTCCTAATCAGAACGAATTTTAAACAAAAATTTCTTCTTGAAATTCAATAAAGATGCTAAAAATAAAAAATATCCCTCTTCCAAATTAGAAAACAAAGCATACAAATCGGAAAGCAATTAAAAAGCAAAACTTCATCCCTTTTAAAACAATAAAAATGTTAAAAATTCCCTCTTCCAAATCAGAAAAAATTGAAAGTCAAAATTTCCTCTCTTCCAATTTAATAAAAATGTTAAAAACAAAAAAATTCCCTGTTCCAATTCAGAAAAAAATAAGATCTGAAATGTCCTTCCTTTCTGCTCAATAATAAACGTTTTAAAAATTAAAAATGTCCATCTTTCAATTTAGGAAAAAATCTAAAGACAAAATTTCCTCTCTTCTAACTCAAAAACTGTTTTTTTTTTTTGAATAATAAAGAATATCCCTCTCCTTATTTTGAAAAAATTTAAAGTTTAAATTTAAATCGCGCATTTAAATAGAAATTTGGATTCCTAACATTGAAATGGTCGATTTATGAACGTTTTTGTTTTAACTTATTAAATTTGGAACATTTTAAAAGCTTCAGAAGTAAACAATTTTATCATAAGGATTTGGAAACTGACTTATTTCAAATTAGAAAATATTTCTTCGACATTCACTGAAAAAAAATTCACTCACCTCTTCCTGTTTGTCCGTTTCTTCGCAGCTCCTTTTTAAGTGCACAGCACCATTTAACATCGAAACTCCATTTCCATTCGAGCTCTGCTGAATTTCTTCCACCACCTCCGCTTCTCCATTACTATTCCTAATTTTTTTCAACGAAGTGACCTCCGCATTACCCAAATTCTGAACAACTGTCTGCCCTTTCCTCTTCGACCCCAACTGAGAATTCGGCGGTAATTTTTTATAAACTAGCATATATGCCGCATTTGATAAATATTCTCCTTTCACTCTCGGCTTTGTCGCTTTTGTATTTTCTGAAAAATAAGCAAACAAAAGCCATAATTTAAGAAATTCGTTGAAGATCAAGAAACAAAAATTAGAAACACAGACTTTTCCTAGTAATTTTCCTAGACTAGTAATAAAAATGATAAAGTAGATAAATTCCCTCCTCCAAATCAGAAAAAAAGAACCCGAAATTTCCTTCCTTCCAAATCAATAAAAATGTGAAAAATTCAAAATGAACCTCTTCTAATTCAGGCAGAAAGTAAAAACTAACATTCCTCCCTTCAAAAACTCCATTCAAAAAATTAAAAATACACAACTTTTTAATTAAAACAAAAAAAATCCCTCTTCCCATTTAGATAACAATTAAAAAACAAAATTTCCTTCCTCCCAACTCATTAAAAGTATTAAAAATTCAAAATGTTCCTCTTATAATTCAAGACAAAAATTGAAAGTCATGATTTCCTTACTTCAAAATCAATAAAAATGTTTAAAATACACCATTTTTTTTACTAAAACAAAAACATTCTCGATTTTCATTTTCGAAAAAATAAAAAACCAAAATATCCTCTCTTTCAACTTAATAAAAATATTAAAAATTCAAAAAGACCCTCTTCTAATTCAGATAATAAGTGGAAACCAACATTTCCTCCCTACAGAATAAATCAAATTGAATAAATACACAATTTTTTAGTTGAAAACAAAAAATTTCTTTTAATTTAGAAAAAAATTCCTCCCTTCCAGCTCAATAAAAATATTAACAATTCAAAATGTCCCTCTTATAATTCCAGATAAAAATTGAAAGACATAATTTCCTTACTTCAAAATCAATCAAAATGTTTTAAATACACCATTTTTTTATTAAAACAAAAAAATTCCCGCTTCCAATTTACAAAAAAATATAAAACCAAATATCCTCTCTTTTAACTCAATAAAAATGTTTAAAATAAATACTTCTCCCATCATAATCAAAACACAATTAAAACCCGAAATTTCCACCCTTCCAGCTCACTGAAAATATTAAAAATTAAAAATGATCCTCTTCTAATTTAGAAAAAATTTAAAGTAACCATTTTCTCCCTTCAAAACCAATACAACAATTTTAAATAAACCTTTTTTGGGTTAAAAACAAATAATTCCCTCTTTCCATTTGTGAAAAAATTAAAACCCAAAATTTCCTCACTTCCAACTTGATAACAATATTAAAAATTAAAAAAGACCCGCTTCTAATTCAGACAATAAGTAAAAACCAACATTTCCTCCCTACAAAATAAATAAAATTTAAAAAATACACCATTTTTTGGTTAGAAACAAAAAATTCCTTTTAATTTAGAAAAAATGCCTCCCTTCCAGGTGAATAAAAATATTAACAATTCAAAATGTCCCTCTTATAATTCAAGACAAAAATTGAAAGTCATAATTTCCTTACTTCAAGATCAATAAAAATGTTTTATATACACCAATTTTTTATTAAAACAGAAAAATTCCAGCTTCCAATTTACGAAAAAATATAAAACCAAGATATCCTCTCTTTTAACTCGATAAAAATGTTTAAAATAAATAATTCTCCCTTCCTAATCAGAACACAATTAAAAACAGAAATTTCTACCCTTCCAGCTCACTGAAAATATTAAAAATTCAAAATTATCCTCTTATAATTTAGAAAAAATTAAAAGTCACAATTTTCTCTGTTCAAAAACAATACAAAAATGTTACATACACCATTTTTGGGTTAAAAACAAATAATTCCCTCTTTCCATTTAGGAAACAATTAAAAACCAAGATTTCCTCACTTCCAACTTAATAAAAATATTAAAAATTCCCGCTTCTAATTCAGACAATAAGTAAAACCCAACATTTCCTCCCTACAAAATAAATAAAATTTAAAAAATACACCATTTTTTGGTTAAAAACAAAAAATTTATTTTAATTTAGGAGAAAAATTCCTCCCTTCTAGCTCAATAAAAATATTAAAAATTTAAATTGTCCCTCCTATAATTCAGGAAAAACTTAAAAGTCAAAATTTCCTTCCTTCAAAATTAATAGAAAAATTTTAAATACACCATTTTTTGGCTGAAACAAAAAATTCCCTCTTTTCATTTAGGAAAAAATTAAAACCCAAAATTTCCTCCCAACTCATGAAAATATTACAAATTCAAAATGAGCCTTTTCTAATTCTGACAAAAATTAAAAATCAAAATGTTCTTCCTTCAAAATCAATAAAAATGTTTAAAATACACCATTTTTTTGGTTCGAAAAAAAAAATGTCAACCAAATATTTGGACTTTCAATCAAAAGAGACGAATTTTCAACAAAATAGATTAATTTTTTAATTAAATAGTTCAATTTCAAAGCAAGAAGAGGATTTTTCTAGAAGACAGTTAAATTTTCAACAAAAAAGTTAATTTTATACGAAAAAGACGAATTTTCAACCAAATAAAATTACTTTTCTACTATAAGAGAGTAATTTTCAGTCCAAAAGGATGAATTTTCTATACTAAAAGAGGAATGTTAAACAAAAAAGTTACATTTTCGACCAAAAACAGTTGTATTTTCAAGGAAATAGTTTCATTTTCAAGCCAAAAAGAAGAATTTTTTAAGAGAAAGTTGAATTATCCTGAAATGTTGAATTTTCAATAAATAGATCATTTGTAAACAAGAAAGGTGAATTTTTAACCAAATACTTGAATTTTCAAAACGAAATAAAATTCATTTCTACCCAAATAGATAGATTTCGAATAAAAAAAGATAAATTGTCAAAAAAATAGATAAATTTTTAACAAAATAGATCAATTTTCAATCAAAAAGACGAGTTTTTTTAGAAGACAGTAGAATTTTCAACAAAAAAGATCGTTTTGAATCAAGATGAATTTTCAACCAAAGAAGATAACTTTCCTACCATAAAAGGGGAATTTTCAATCCAAAAGGATGAATATTCTATCCAAAAAGGCAAATGCTCAACAAAACAGTTAAATTTTCGACCAAAACAGTTGCATTTTCAACCAAATAATTAAATTTTGAAGCAAAAAATGTGCATTTTTTAGAAGACAGTTAAATTATCAGTGTGAAAAGTTGAATTTTTTAACAAATAGATCGTATTAAACTCATAAAGATGAACTTTTAACCAAATAGTTGAATTTTGAAAACAAAATTTAATCAAATAGTTCCAATTTTCAACCAAAAAAAAACTAGCTTTTTGGAATACATTTGAATCTTCAACAAAGAAAGATGATGAATTTGAAATTAAATGATTTTAAACGTTTTTTACTTGAAAATGACCAACTGTTGGACTTGCCATTTGGAAAAATTAAAACTTCGAATACGGATTCACGAAATTAGAATTTTTTCAATTTCGAACGCTATTAATATCAAATTTTCTAAGTATAAAGCTTTAATGATTAATTATTCAATTTCTCATGTTCTGGATTAAAACGTTACAACTTTTTCTACTTTTAAATCACAATTTTAAAAGTTTTACTGTGATGAAAATTGAAACTAAGTATTGCAAACTTCGGAGAAAAACGGAATGAAGACGCATTTTTCTTCAAAAAGTCGAAAAAAAAGTCGAAAAAATCGCACAAGCCGAGCCCTGAAAATAAAATTAGAGAAACTTACCGTTGATGTCTTCCCTCGCAATTTTCTCAACTTTCGCGTCATTGTATTGATACCACTCTCCACTCGAATTGCAAATAGTTGCAATATAATGACCCGAGTCAGTCGAACTCCCTTTGTGGCTCAAAATCGCGACTAAATTATAAACATGTGTGTTTGGCGGAGAGTTGAGATAACCCGACATTTCCAGCTTCTCCGGAAACTGGATTGCTGTATTAACTTTCTTTTTCTGGCCACTAGTTCTGCAAAAGAATCATAAATCATCGGAATCAAGTGAAGTCAACAAAAAAGATTAATATACTAATACAAAAAGACGAATTTTCAACCAAATAGCTGAATTTTCAACTATAATGATGAATCATCAATAAAAAAATAAATAAAAGTTGAACCAAATAGTTGAATTTTCGACCAAATAGATGAATCTTCTATCAGAAAAGACGAATTTTCAACAAAATACATGAATTTTCAACTAAAAATCTTAAATTGTCAACCAAGAATTGAATAGGTAAATTTATAGTTTAAAAAATTAATTTAAAAACAAAATTTTCTAATCTGTCGAATTCAAAGAAAAAAGACAAAGTTTTAACAAGATAGTTGAATCCACAAAAAAAAGATGAATTATCAACAAAATACATGAAGTTGAATGAATTTTCAAGGAAATAGTTTAATTTTTAATTATCCGTTAAATTTTCATCAAAATACTTCAATTTAAAATCAAATAGTTAAATGTTTACCTAGAAAAAATCAATTTTCAACTGAAAATATCAATGTTCAACCAAAAATGGAATAGTTACATTTTGAATTAAAAAAATATATTCGCAACCAAAACAAAGAAAATTTTTGATAACAAAATAGTTACAATTTAAATCCATAATTAATTTTGAACCAAATAGTTGAATACTATTAAATGATAATTGAAAAAAGGCGACTTTTCAAGAAAATACATGGATTTCCAACTAAAAACAAGTTAAATTTTCAAATAAATAGTTTAATTTTTAACTAAATAGTTCAATTTTCATAAGAATACTTGAATTTTCAACCAAATAGTCGAATAATCATCTAAAAAAGATCAACTTTCAATTAGAAATATTAATTTTCAAAACAAAAATTATGTAGTTACATTTTCAGTTGAAAAAATTCATACTTAACAAAAAAAAATAATAATTTTTAGTAAAATAGTTACATTTTCAGTTAAAAATTATTTTTGAACTAAATAGTTGAATTTTCGACCAAAAAAATGAATTTTCAACCATAAAGATTAATTGTCTACCAAAAAAGAAGAATTTTCATAAAAGTACATGTATTTTCAACATTTTCAACCAAGAATTGAATACGTGACTTTTCAGTTTGAAAAATTAAACTTAAAAAAAATTTAACCTGTCAAATTAAACCCAAAAAGACGAAATCTCGACAAAATATTTTCAACCGAAAAAAAAAGTTTCAAGAAAATAGTTGCATTCTTAATCAAACAAATGAATTTTCATTTATAATGATGAATTTTCAATCAAGCAAAATGAATTTTCGATCACAAAGATTAATTTTCAACCATAAAAATTAATTTTTGACTAAAAAAGACGAATTTGCAACAAAATACATGAATTTTCAACTAAAAAACAGAAAGGTTCAATCAAGAATTCATTAGTTAAATTTTCATTTTGAAAAATTAAATTAAAAAAAAATAACATGTCGAATTCAACAAAAAAATAAGAACTTTCAACAAAATAGTTGAATTTTTAAAGGAATATTTCAATTTTTAATAAAGATTGGTCAATTTTCATCAAAATACTTGAATTTTCAACCAAATAGTCGAATTTTCAACTAGAAAAGATCAATTTTCGATTAAAAATATTAATTTCCAAGAAAAAATGAAATTTTTATATTTTCAGTTTAAAAAATTGATTTTCAAAAACAACAAAAATAATTTTCAACAAAATAGTTATATTTCTAATTAAAAACGAATTTTGAACCTAATAATTGAATTTTCAACCACAAAGATAAATTTTCATCCATAAAGATTAATTTTTTTACAAAAAAGACGAAGGTTCAATACAATAAATGAATTTTCAACTGAAAAAGATAAATTTTCAACAAAGAATTGAATAAGGAAATTTTCAGTTGAAAAGATTTAATTTTAAAAAAAGCCATTTTTAACCGATTGAATGCAACCAAAAAAGACAACCTTTGAATCCGATAGGTAAAAACTCAACCAATAAGATGAATTTTTAACAAACAAGATAATTTTTCTAAACAAAAAGACAAATTTTCCGCAAAATACATCAATTTTCAGAAAAACTGTTGAATTGTCAAGTTTAAAATACGATTTTTTTACAAAAACGTTCAAGTTCCAACCCGAAAATATGAGCTTCCAATTGAAATGGTGAAACTTCAAAAAAAAAAAAAAGAATGAATTTTTTAAAAAGTAGTTAAAAGTTTAAAAGTAGTTTAATTTTTAACAAAAAGGTTAATTTTCAACCGAATAGTTTCATTTTCTATCAAATGGTTGAATCCTCAACTCAAATTAATTTTCAACCCAAAAATGCAACTGTTTGGTTAAAAACTAATCTGTTTTTGTTGAAGATTCAACTATAATGCTGAAAATTCGTTTTCAGTTGAATTCAACTGTTTTTAATTTCAAATTAAAAGATTTTTTGGCTGAACTATCAAGTATTACCAGTTTTGTGGAAAATTTATGTTTTCGGTTTGAGAATTTAACTGCTTTGTAGAAAATTCGTCTTTTTGGCTTGAAAATTAAAAAATGTAGTAGAAAATTAAACAATATGGGTAAAAATTCAATTGTTTTATAGAAAATACGTATTTTTTTTAATTCATTTCTTCGTAAATACCATCTTTTTTGGCAAAAAAATGCAACTGCTTCGTTGAAAATTCGTCTTTTTGGTTGAAAATTCAACTATTTTGGTAAAAAATACAACTATTTTGTTAAAAATTAAAATATGTATTTGAAAAATGATCTATTTTGTAGAAAATGTACTTTTTTGTTGAAAATTAATTTTTTGAACTGAAAATATAACTATTCTATTTTTCGTTGAAAATTTATCTTTTTTAGTTGAAAATTTAACTATTTCGTTGAAAATTCATCCTATCTTGATTGAAAATGATTTTTTTGTTGAAGATTCATCTTTGTAGGTTTAATATTCAACTATTTTGTTGAGGCATCTTTTTTGGTCGGAAATTTAACTGTTTTGTTGAAAATTCGTCCTGCTGGATTGAAAATTCATCCGTTATGGATGAAAAGTAATACTTCTAGGTTAAAAATTAAGCTTTCTTTCTTTTTGACTTAATCTTTAAATCTTATTTCGTTGAAATGCGAAATGTTAAATCTTTCGTTATGAATTCATATTTTTGGGTAGAATAATAATATATGAAAAACAGATTAATTTTCAACCCAAACAGTTGTATTTTGAACCCAAAAGGATGAATTTTTAACCAAGAATATTAATTTTTCACAAAAACAAAATAAATATTCAACAAAATACTTGAATTGTTAGCCAAATAGTTTAATTTTTAACTAGAAAAGATCAATTTTCAATTAAAAGTATCAATTTTTAACCAAAAATGGAATAGTTAAATTTTCTGATAAAACAAATAATTTTTAACCAAAAAAAACCCCGAATTTTCAACCAAAAAAGATAAATTTTAAACAGCAAAAAGGTCAATTTTCAATCACATAGGTTAATTTTCTGCCAAATTGTTGAACTTCAAAGCTAAAAAGACGATTTTTCTATAAAACAGTTCAATTTTTAACACGAAAATATGAACTTTCAACTAAAATGGCGAAATTTCAACGAAAATATGCATTTTTTAAAATGTAGTTTAGCTTTAAACCAAGTACTGGATTTCTCAAACAAAAAAGAAGAATTTTTAACAAAATAGTTGAATCATTGACCAAAACAGATTAACTTTCAATCAAAACAGTTGCATTTTTAACCAAGAAGATTAGTTAAGGAAATAGTTAAGGAATAGTTAAATTTTCTGATGAAAAAATTAATTTTTACAAAAAAAAAAAACACCGATTTTCGACCAGAAAAGATAAACTTTCAACCAAGTAGTTAAATTTTCAACCAAAAAGATGAATTGTTCACCAAGAAGAATAATGTTCGGAAAATTCATCCTTGATGGTAGAAAAGTCATATTTCTTGGTTGAAAATTCATTTTTCTTTCTTTTTGATCAAAAATTTAAGTCTTGTTTCGTTAAAATACGAAATATTAAATCTCTCGTTATGAACTCATATTTTTTGGTTAGAAAAATTAACTATGCTTGGTTAAAAATTCAACTATTTTTTAAAGTCTTTTCTGTGATCGAACATTAAAATATCCCAAAATTGATAACATAGTTTATGGACGGCCACTTAGGTCCGCTCAATAAAAATCGCCAATTTTTCTTTTCGGGCATGAAAAATCAGAACATAGCACAACAAATCAGAAAATCAGAACATCTGGTCACCCTATCCCCACTTTTAAAATCTCAGATTGAGAGCTAAAATAGCAAAAACCTTACCGATGAAAGACGAATCGCAGGAGGTGAATACTCAACATTTCAGGTAGTGATTCCAATCGAATAAATCGTCTTGCGTCCTGCTTGGCGTTACATTCCGCGCAAAAATATTGATTCGCATCAGTCAGTTGTTCCTCACTTAAATATTTATTAATCGACTCTTTCAATGTTGAAGCGAGCTGAAGATCCAGCTCATAAAAAGTCGTCGTCGTCGGATATTCAGTACCACAAGTCTGACAACAATTGATGTAACTTTGTCTACCTTGGGTCACATTTTTGAGTCTCTCTTTCAACTCCTCATTCAATTTTCCCTCCACATGAGCGAGAAGAAGTTTCGCAAATTCTTGGGCATCTTGTTGAGTTATTGTGTCCAGGGAGAGGGAAATAAAAAAGCTCGTGGGATCAACGTTTCTTTGGTTACCAAACTGAAGCATCGCAAATAAGTATTGCAGTTGTCCAAGAACCGTTTCTGGACGATAATTCTCTTGTCTTTCGTTCGCGAGATGCATCTTTGATAATTCTTCGGAGTCTTCCCCCAACTTCCACTGGTAGATAATTTTCCTAAAAGCCAAGTTTTTTTGTTAAAAACTTGATATATATCCAAGCTTTTGAAATTAAATAGTAAATTCAAAAGCTTGAATTTATACCCAAATTATCTTTACCTCATATCTTCCTCCCTTCCAACAGAATACACTTTCAAAAAAAAAAATAAATAAAAAAATTCCGTGTTCAGGCCTTGGACTCAATTAAGAGATAAAAAATAACGTAAATAGTGCCAAGAATTTGAAAAAATAGTGTCAAAATATTGTCATAGAATTTTTCAAGTAATAAAAATGAACTTCAATGTTTATTTGAGATGATATTATTTAGTTAATCAAAATTCCTATTTATTTATCGCAGGCATCACAGTCTTTTACCAATTACCCTCTTTTCCACCTAAATGCGAATTAAATTAATAAACCCCAATAAGAAAATGCAGTTATTTTTGTTTGAGTATTCAACTGCTTCATAGAAAATTCGTCTTTTTGGCTTGAAATTTCATCAATTTCATTGAAAAATTTTTTTTCTCGACTAAAATTTTTTTTTTATTGAAAATTCTACTGTTTTGTTGAACATTTATCTTTTTGGTTTGAAAGTTCATCTCTTTCTGTAGAAATTTCATCTTTTTTGGTTTAAAATGAAACAGTCTTGTTGAAAGTTACTCTGTTTCATTTAAAACTTAAATTTTTGTTGAAAATTCACATTTTTGGGTTGAGAATTCAAACTTTTTTGTAGAAAATTCGTATTTCGAGCTAGAAAACTCAACTGATTGGTTGAAAATTAATCTGTTTTAGTTAAGGATTCAAGTATTTTGTTAAATATTTGTCTTTGCTGGTTCAATCCAACTATTTCTTATTTTTTGTTAAAATATTTTTTTGTTGAAATATCAACTATTGCACTTTTCGTTAAAAATTCAAATTTTTAGTATGAAAATTCAACTTCTTTGCTTGAAATTTGAACTACTTTCTTAAAATTTCCTATTTTTGGTTAAGATTCATAATTTTAGTTAAAAATTCGTTCTTTTGTTTGTTAAAAAGTAATTTTTTAACTGAAAATTTAACTATTTTGTTAAAAATTTAACTTATTGGTTATGAACAAACTTTAATATTGTTAACGCATATTCTCGAGTTAAAAGAATTCAACTGTTGGGTTAAAATTTAATCTTTTTTAGTTGAAGTTAAAAGTATTTTGTTAACAATTCGTCTTTACTGGTTAAATCCATCTGTTTTTTATTTTAAAATTAAATATTTATTTATCGAAATATCAATTATTGCATGTTCCATTGATAATTCATCTTTTTGGGTTGACAATTCATCTCTTTATGTTGAAAATTCAACTCCATGGTTGAAAGTTGAACTACTTTCTTAAAAGCTCTTTTTTTTGTGAAGATTTATAATTTTAGTCGAAAATTCGTTTTTTTTTGTTTTGTTTAAAAAGTAATTTTTTAAACTGAAAATTTAACTATTTTTTTTAAATACAACTGATTGGTTATAAATAAACTTTATAGAAAATTTCTCTTTTTGGCTTGAAAATTCAAAATTTTTGTATAATACTCAACTATTTGGTACAAAATTAATCTGTTTTGTATAAATTTTTTTTTTTTCAATTTAAAATTAATTCTCCATAATGGAAATTTATTTTTGGTTAAAAATTGATCTATTTTAATTTAAAAATCCAACTATTTAGTTAAAAAATGTTGGAAACGAAAAAAATATAAACTAAAAATAATCAAACAAAATTTGGACTAACATCAACATTCATTGTTTAAACTATTTAGTTGAAAATTCATTTTTTTTGTGGTTAAAAAGTAATTTTTTTAACGGCGAATTCAACTATTTTATTGAAAATTCAACTGATTCGTTGTAAATAAATTTTATTGTTGTTAACATATTCTTGGGTTAAAAATTCAACTGTTTTATAGAACATTCGTCTTTTTGGCTTGAAAATTCAACAATTTGGTATAAAATTCAATTATTTGGTACAAAATTAAACTGTTTTATATAATATTCGTTTTTTTTATCGATTTTAAAAGAATAAAATATGAACTAAAAATTAATGAAATAAAATTTGCAGTAACATCACATCCATTGTTTAAACTATTTAGTTCACACTTTAGATAATTCGTTAAAAATTCGTCTTTTTTGGTAGAAAATTCAACTACTATTTAGTTAGGTAAAAAAATAATCATCTTGGTTGAAAATACAACTATTTGGATAAAAATTCATGTATTTTGTTAAGGATTAATCTTTTTTGATAGAAAATTAGTCTTATCGGCTGAAAATTGATCTTTTTGGTTGAAAATTTAAGCATTTGGTTTACGTATTTTTTCTATTCACTGAACAATCGTTCTTGATTGAAATTCTTCCTTTTTCGTACAATTCATTTTGATTTAAAATTAAAATGTTTTCTCGGTTAAAAAAAAACAACTATTACATTTTTTGTTGAGAATTCAACTACTTGGTTGAAAGTTAAACTAATTTGTCAGAAAATTTAGTGGTTCAAAATTTCAGAAAAAAACTTGACGGATTTTATGCACGGCTCCTAATCAGCCATTGAGACAATATTCCGGTATGTTGTGATTAGTTGAGAAGGCATATTATTTTAGCCAATTAGCGAAGAAGTTCAAAAATATTGTTTTTAGTGTAATTTTTTTCGAAATAATAACAAAATAGTGCCATCGCTCCAAAAAAGTGTCAAATAGAGTAAATTGTATGATGAGTCCGAAAACTGTGTGTTCCACTTTAGACAATAATTAAAAACCAAAATTTTATCTCTTCAATATCAATAAAAATATTTACAATAAAAAATGCACGCCGTCTAATCAGAAAATAATTCAAAACCCAAATTTCCACCCGTTTAAGGGAGGCTTTTCCCTATAGTTTTTCGCCATTATGTAACACTAGACTAGACCGCCCCCCCCCCCCAGAGCGATACGTAATTTATGGATGGGACCTAACTCAATAAAAATATTAACAATTGAAAATTTCACGCTTCCAATTCATAAAAAAATTGAAAGCTAAACTTTCCTTCCATCTGGCTCAATAAAAATGTTTTAAAAAGGAAATTTCTCCTTCTTCAAATTCAGAAAAAATGGAAAAACAACATTTCTACACATTTCTACAGAAATATTAAAACACAATATTTCCTCCCTTCCAACTCAATAATGAAAATGTTAAAAATAAAAGAATGTCCCTCTTCCAATTCAGAAAGTAATTAAAAGCCAAAATTACTTACCTTCTAAATCAATGAAAAGTTTGTAAAATGAAAAATTTCCCTCTTACAAATCAGAAAAAAATTGAAAACCAATATTTTCTTCCTTGCAAATCAATGAAAAGTTTGAAAAATAAAGATTCCCTCTTACAAGTCAGGAACAAGTTGAAAACCAAAATTTCCTTGTTTTCAACACAATAAAAATATTAAAAATGAGCAAGGTTTCTTCCAATTCAGGAAAAAAACATTAAAAACGAAAATTTCCTCTTTATAAATCTATGAAAAGTTTTCAAAATTTCCCTTTAACAAATCATGAAAATATTGAAAAGAAAAATTTCCTCCCTTCCAACTCAATAGCAAAGATATTACAAATGTCTCTTCTAATTCAGGAAAATGTTAAAAAGCTAAACTTTCGTATTTTCAAACTCAATAATAAACATTTTAAAAATAAAAATATCCCTATTCCAATTCATAAAATAATTTAACACAAAAATTTCCTTCCAACTCAATAAAAATATTTAAAATGTTTCTTACAATTCAACAAAAATGATTAAAAACCAAAATTTCTTCTTTTATGAATCTATGAAAAGTTTGAAAAATAAAACATTTCCCTGTTACAAATCAGGAAAAAATTGGAAACAAAAATTTCTTTCCTTTCAACTCAATAAAAATGTTTAAAAAAAAAGTTCAAGCTTTTGAAATTAATTACTAATTTTAAAACCTTCATTTATACCCCAATTTTCTTTATCTAATTTTTTCCTTCCTTCAAAGGCAATGAAACATTTTTTAAACAAAAATTTCTCTCTTGCAATTCAGAAAAAAAATAAAACACTAAATTTAATGTCTTCCAACTCAATAAAAATATTAAAAATAAAAAATTTCCTGCGATAAATCAGAAAAAAAATTTTCCTCCCTTCCAAATCAATTAAAATATTAAGAATTAAAAAATTTCCGCTTCCAAACCACGAAAAAATTAAAATCTAAAATTTCTTCTTGTTTCAACTTAATAAAAATGTTTATATTGAAAAATGTCCCTCTCCCTATTCAGAAAATAATTCAAACTCAAAATTTCCTCCCAACTCAATAAAAATATTAAAAATATTCCGCTTCCGATTCAGGGAATAATTTAAAGCTAAACTTTCTTCTTTTCCAACTCAATAATAAAAATGTTAAAAATAAAAAATGTTCAAGCTTTTGAAATTAATTACTAATTTGAAAAGCTTGATTTATACCCCAAACTTCTTTATCTCATTTTATCCTCCCTTCAAAAGCCATGCAAGCTTTTTTAAACAGAAATTTCTCTCTCGTAATTCAGAAAAAAAACATAAAACCCTAAATTTAATGTCCTCCAATTCCATAAAAATATTTAAAATAAAAAATGTCCCTCTTCCAATTCCGAAAATAATTGAAAACAAAAATTTCCTCCCTTCCGACTCCATAAAAATATTAAAAATACAAAATATTACACCTTTTAACTCAATAAAAATATTGAAAATGTCTCTTCCAATTCAGCAAAAATATTTAAAACCAAAATTTCCTCTTCTAAATCTATGAAAAGTTTGAAAAAAAATTTCTCTCTTACAAATCAGGAAAATATTAAAAACTAAAATTGCCCGCCTTCCAACTCAATACAAATATTAAAAACAAATTATATGAAACGTTTGAAAATAAAAAAAAATCGGGTACAAATCAGGGGAAAAATGTTTGTAAACCAAAATTTCCCCGCTTCCAAGAAAATAAAAGTGGTAACAATACAAAATGTCCCTTTTCCAATTCAGAAAATAATTCAAAACCAAAATTATCTCGCTATCAAATCCATAAAAATATTAAAAATTAAAAACGTCTCTTACAATTCAGAAAAAAATATTTAAAACCAAAATTTCCTCTTTTAAATCTATGAAAAGTTTAGAAAAAATTTTCCCCTTACAAAACAGAAATAAATTGAAAACCAAAATTGCCTCTCTTCCAACTCAATAAAAATGATTTACAAAAAATGTCTCTTCCAATTCAGAATAAATATTACATACCAAAATATCCTCTCTTATAAATCTATGAAATATTAGAAAAATAAAAACTTTCCCTCTTACAAATCACGGAAATATTGAAAACCAAACTCGCCCCCCTTCGAACTCAATACAAATATTAAAAACAAAAATTTCCACTCTTCTAATTCTATAAAACGTTTGAAAAATAAAAAATTTCTCCTGCAAATCAAGGGAAAAAATTGGAAACCAAAATTTCCCCGCTTCCAACAAAATAAAAGTGTTAACAATACAAAATGTCCCTCTACCAATTCAGAAAATAATTCAAAACCAAAATTACCTCGCTTCCAACTGAGTAAAATGATTAAAAATTAAAAATGTATCTTCCGATTCAGAAAAAATATTTAAAACCATAATTTCCTCTTCTAAATCTATGAAAAGATTGAAAAAAATTTCTCTCTTACAAATCAGAAATAAATTGAAAACCAAAATTTCCCCCCTTCCAACTCGATAAAAATGATTTTTTTTAAAAGTCACCCTTTCATCTCAACAAAAATACTAAAAATTAAAAATGTCTATTCCAATTCAGAATAAATGTAAAAAACCAAAATATCCTCTCTTATAAATCTATGAAAATTTGGAAAAATGAAAACTTTCCCTCTTACAAATCAGGAAAATATTTCTAAAAAAATCCACTCTTCTAATTCTATGAAACGTTTGAAAAATAAAAAATTTCTCTCTTACAAATCAGGGGAAAAAATAGTAAACAAAAATTTCCCCGCTTCCAACAAAATAAAAGTGTTAAGAATACAAAATGTCCCTCTTCCAATTCAGAAAATAATTCAAAACCAAAATTTCCTGGTTTCCAACTCGATAAAAATATTAGAAATTAAAAATGTCTATTCCAATTCAGGATAAATATTGAAAACCAAAATAGCCTCAATTATAAATCTATGAAAACTTTGTAAAATAAAAACTTTCCCTCTTACAATTCAGGAAAATATTTCTAAAAAATTTCCACTCTTCTAATTCTATGAAACTTTTGAAAAATATACAATTTCTCTCTTGCAAATCAGGGAAAAAAATTTTTAACAAAAATTTCCCCGCATCCAACAAAATAAAAGTGTTAACAATACAAAATGTCCCTCTTCCAATTCAGAACATAATTCAACAACAAAATAATCTCGCTTCCAACTCAATAAAAGTATTAAAAATGAAAAATGTATCTTTCAGTTCGGAAAAGTATTAAAAAATAAAATTTCCTCTCTTCCAACTCAATAAAAATTTTAAAAGTAAGAAATGTCTAAGTTTATACAGTAATTACTAATTTTAAAAGCTCGCATTTGTAACCAAAATAGCTTTACCTCATTTCTTCGTTGTGAAACCATAATTGAAGCAAACTATTTACGTAGCAAGTTGCTCCGAGATTTTTTAGACCAACTGGTTGTGTTGGATCTCGCAATTCGATTAAAGAATCTTCCAAGGGATCCAGTTTTGTTGCACTTGAATTTACGTATTTATCCTCCCCTAAACCGGTCAGACATTGCGGATTATTTGAGCAATTTCTTCTGTAAAAGATATAAACATATATATTAGAGCATGAAAAAAATTGGAATATTGTTTCGAAAATTCAGAAATCTATGAATTAAAAAGAAAAACTGACTTGCAAGACGTGCAGTTTTTTAATCCAAGTCTATAAGCAGATTCCAAATGTGTCCTTTGGATCTCGTGAGGTTGGATAGATTCTGTCCAAGCCCAACCTTGTTTAATTAAATCTATTTTCTTCACCGGCGGCATTTTTCCCTGAAAAAATCACAATTTCGACTTCTTTAAATTTAAAAATGTGTCGATCCCTTCATGAAATACTCCTTGAAAACAAAAAATAAATATCTACACTATTAAATACTACTGAAATTATTTCGTATTAATTACTTCAAGTTTTCCAATTTCGAGTTACCGAATTTGAAAATCACAAAATGTCAAACCGAAAATAGGCAACCTAACCTAAAAAATGCAGAGACGATCTCCCTCGTGATTCTCGTGAGAAACAGAACGTTTGTATTTTTCTTCAAGAAGAATGGAAAAAATTCTGAAAAATCTTTGAGATTACAAAACTCGCCTAGTAATTTTCATGAAAATAACCAGAAATTTCGTTCCCGCCATGAATTTCTGACACTTTGTCGTCCGAAATAATTTTCCATTTTTCGAAAGTCCTGTGCGTGAATATTTCCTCTTTCCAATATTTCTCGACAAAACCAAGTGTAAAATTAACGGAAAGTATTAGAAGTTGGCGGAAAACGAGTGTCAAAATTGTGAAAAAGGTGAATTTTCTTACCCTGAAGTCGAAAAAGCATTCGTAGGTTAATCCAACTGCCGATTGGAAGTTTTGTCACAATTAACACTATTTTTCCAGGAAATTTCGATTTCACTAATCTAAAAAGTCTCCCTAATTAAAAACTGTGTTTGAATAAGCGATAAATCGGGGAATTAGAGGCGATAAAACTGTTTTTTTATTATTTCCGAGAGGTTTTATTGTATACACGCGCGGCCATATGTAATTTTATGGAAATAAATACCCGCCAATCAGACAAACGGAAATTATTAAGGCGCGAAATTCAAATTGATTTACATAGAGAAGTTACTAAAAAAGGAAATGATTAGTTTTAACGATTTAATGGTTAGTTTCCATTTTTAATTTTTTCCTTAAATTTCAGATTTCAAATTAAAAAGATGTCTCAAGAAACAATTGGTAAGTATTAAAAAGAAATTAACTTTCTCATAATATTTATGCAAAAACTAATACTTTTTTTTTTAATTTGCAGTAACGCCGGATATTCTACTTGAATTTTTGGAAGCTGCCTTCCACCAAATTCTCTATTTTCGAAAACTATATCCGGATTCAATTTTCACAAAGAAAAAATTATACGGAATTGGAATTTACGTTTCTGAACATCCGGAACTGAATGAATACATTATAAATGTATTAAAATGTTTAAAAGAATTATTGAAGGATGACGAATCGAGTGTGAAATCAGTACAAATGACTTTTTTTAATCAAGAAAAAACCCCGATTGAAAAATTCGTCTTCGATATCATGGATCTGATAACTTCTAATAAAGAGTGATGATTTTAGTCCATTTTTATTGGAATTTGTATTAATAAATAAAATTCCAATAAAAAAATAAATATTAATTTATGAAATTTTATTTACAGAATGGATCCATATTTTATAAAAACGGAAGAGGCTCTCAGAACAATTTGTCTTAAATTGTCGATGGTGGAATCATATTTAAAACCTTTGCCAGAAGAATCGACGTTTAAAATAACGTTTTTAACTTTTGAATCTTCTCACATTGGGCTGAGTGAAAATCCCAATTATGCGCATTTTCCTTGGATTGTGGAAGACGAGCCGATTGAATTGAAAAATAAGACACTATTGCCCATAAAAACTATCAAGACTGAATGTTTATGTTTGCAAATGTATGCGATGGAGGACAAAAATGCCAAATTGGAAACCGAAGCATCCACTAGCAAATCGGAAGAGAACAAATAAAACTATTCGGAACCCGAAGTGCACAAAATAAAAGTAACAATTATTATTTGTCATCGTAAAAACAGAAAGTTCGTGATTGTAAATAAAATTATAATAAATAAAGAGATTATTTTGAAACTCCAAACAAATATCGAATTTATTCCACAAATAGATAACAATAAGAAAAATAATAAACAGATATTAGGAGAAAAAAATTCGAAACCCCAAGAGCACAACATGAAAGTAACAATTATTCGGCATTGTAAAAACAGAAAGTTCGTGATTGTAAATAAAAATATAATGAATGAATATAAAAAGAGAGATTATTTTTAAAATCCACAAAATATCCGACTCATTCTAACAATAAAAAACAAATAAACAGATGTTGAAAGGTGTTTTGACAGATTTTGCAAAAACGCCGAAACTTTTACATGGTTGCTCTATTTTTGAAGAAAAATTGGATTTGAATTGAATGTGGGATAAATAATTTTCAAACAATTAACGTAAATTAATCCATTTTAAAGAATATGACCAAAGATGAGAGTCTAAAATAACTTACCCGTTCTAAAATCTCCGAAACAATTACGCATTTATAGGTTAGGATCAAAAATACGAACTTTTTCGCAAATTCTGCACTCTTTGGAATACACACTTGATTTGAAAAACTGCACAATTAATTTTCAGATGTTATTCAGTTTTTAGTTATAAGCAGCACTCAATTGATTTTTGACTAAATTCAAATTTTCGATAAATTTATTAACAAATATTAACGCGAAAAACTATACGAAGTCGTATATAATTTCAGGACCGTAATCACTAACCAGAAAGCCCGATGCGCGATCACTGAAAAATCCCGAAAAATAAAATTCCCGAACAGATTATAATATTACCGAATTGGAAAATTCCCGAATAATAAAATTCCCCTATGAGGAGAAATTCTGAATAATAAAATATCCGAATAAAAAAATTCCCGAATTGGAAAGTTCCTGTATAATAAAATTCCCGAATGGGAGAATTTCAGAATAATAAAATTCCCGAATTGGAAAGCTCCTGAATAATAAAATTCCCGAATTGGAAAATTCCTCAATAATATACTTCCCGAATATTAACATTCCCGAATAGTAAAATTTCCGAATAATAAAAATCTCGAATAATGAAATTCCCGATTGGGAGAATTCCCAAATAATAACATTTCCGTGTAAAAAAACTCCCGAATTGGAAAGTTCCTGAATAATAAAATTCCCGAATGGGAGAATTTCAGAATATTAAAATTCCCGAATGATACAATTTCTGAATTAAAAAATTCCCAAATTGGAAAGTTCCTGGATAACAAAATTACCGAATAATACAATTTCCGAATAAAAAAATTCCCGAATGGGAGAATTTCAGAATATAAACATTCCCGATTAATACAATTTCTGAATAAAAAAATTCCCGAATTGGAAAGTTCCTGATTAATAAAATTCCCGAATGAGAGAATTTCAGAATATTAACATTCCCGAATAATACAATTTCTGAATAAAAAAATTCCCGGATTGGAAAGTTCCTGAATAATAAAATTTCTGAATGGGAGAATTTCAGAATATTAACATTCCCGAATAATACAATTCCTGAATAATAAAATTTTCGAATTGGAAAGTTCCTCAATAATATAATTCCCGAACATTAACATTCCCGAATAATAAAATTTCCGAATAATAAAAATCTCGAATAATGAAATTCCCGATTGGGAGAATTCCCAAATAATAACATTTCCGTATAAAAAAATTTCCCAATTGGAAAGTTCCTGAATAATAAAATTCCCGAATGATACAATTTCTGAATAAAAAAATTCCCGAATTGGAAATTTCCTGAATAATAAAATTGCCAAATAATACAATTTCCGAATAAAAAAATTCCCGAATTGGAAAGTTCCTGAATAATAAAATTCCCGAATGGGAGAATTTCAGAATATTAACATTCCCGAATAATACAATTTCTGAATAAAAAAATTCCCGAATTGGAAAGTTCCTGAATAATAAAATTTTCGAATTGGAAAGTTCCTCAATAATATAATCCCCAAATATTAACATTCCCGAATTAATAAAATTTGCGAATAATAAAAATCTCGAATAATGAAAGTCCCGATTGGGAGAATTCCCAAATAATAACATTTCCGTGTAAAAAAATTCCCGAATTGGAAAGTTCCTGAATAATAAAATTCCCGAATGGGAGAATTTCAGAATATTAAAATTCCCGAATGATACCCACTTCATTAATCAATCAAAAATAAAATTTGATTCGGATCATAATCAGGAATTTTTGTGTACGTTAGCCATAGGGGTAGTTAACCCCCCGTCTAAGGGGGTGATGGTTGGAAAATAAATACTTTACTGCAATTTAATAACATCATTACCATTTTTTAAGTTCTTAATTATATCTCTAACTTCACTGACACAGACTATCTCAATTGGGGTTTCTAATTCATTATGTTCTATGTCGCAGTACTGTTGCCCTAATGATGGCAATAATTTCAGTAAACTGGTGTTTGGTTATATAAGAGATGTAACGACAACCAGTGCAAAGAGCAAGATGACTAAAAGTAAGTTTCAACAATAAATATAAGTTATATATTTTTGTAAATTCTATAACATTTAGTTTATCAGATATTAAACATTGATTTAATTTTTTATTAATTTGTGCTGTGAGGACAAAGTTCCTAGACGTAAAAATCTATACGAGCAAAATCCTTGATCTGTGTTTAATAACGAACTTGAATTTTGTGCTAAATATAATGCAAGCACTGAGCGAATTCAAATCAGGACCTCTCTTACCTTTGATAATAAATCCAGAAGCTAAAGATTATACACTTCCTCAACTTTCTAATCTAAAAGTAGTGTTGCCGCCTAATTTTTCAAGTTCACAGGTGCCATATATGAATTCTTTTTGTAGATTTAATTTTTACGAACCGAAACTATGTTATAATAATATATAATATTTTTATTCTTATTGAGTTACTTTTACATATGAATTATGTAAAAAGAAATCAATCCGATGCTGTAATGCGAATTAACAAGGCTATTGCAAGTGAAGCACCAAAAGTTTGTTTAATTGAAGGACCTGCAGGTACATTTTTATATCTGATGAAAGGCATCACTTTAAGTTTGATTGTATAACTAACAATATAATCCTCTTATAAATTTTTATTGTAGGTACGGGAAAAACAAAAATATTATTGATATTATTCTTACGGTCTTGGGAAATATCCATTTGAATGATGATTTGCCACCGAAGATACTTATTGTGTGTGCCAAATCTAAGGTAGAAGTTGATGAAATTGTTCTTAGGTTGGATGCAGTAAACAAGGATTCAGGTAGGTATAAATAATGCGTAGATTTTTTGAACCTATTTTATATCCATAATAATTAGATAGAAATTATATTGAAATAAAAATTAATATTTCGTTTTGTTTGTCTAGGCAAGGGTATTAAAATCATCTATATCGGTCATTCCGAGGTAACAAATCCACGAGTAAAAGACTATTTATTCATTACATTTTTTAGCAAAAAATCATGTCGAATTGAGCTTTAGAGAACTCATCTTATCTGAAGGAATAGAATCCCTTGGAGTAAGTAAAAAGTATATTGATTTTAATTTTGAACTCCTAAAGTATGAATTCGATGAATTTTATACGTTTCCAATTTAAACTTCTTACATTTTCAATTTATCAATCTCAACACATTTTCAACAAAATTTTACGTTTACAAATACTTTAATTAAATTATGTTAAATGTTCAAACTTTAAATAGTTTTTTTTTTAATTTTGTAATCGTTTCCTATTAAAATTCTTTTAATTAATGAATTTCTGCAGTTGTAAACGGTTCAGAATACAAAATTGTAATACTTTCATTTTGCGAGCTTTTACATTTCTTTCAAAGAAAAAGAATTGCTCGACTCTATGCGTTTTAATTTGCAATACTTCGTTGTAATCGTTGAGTTTTTAAAAAGCTTTAAAAGTTCAGAATATTCAGAAAGCAATCAACTTGCAATGTATTATTTGTGTATGAAAAACAATTTTGAGATTGGGTGCTTATAATTATTTCAATTTTTTTTATTCGGCACTTTTTCAATCGTGTATTTTCTAAATTAATAGCAGGGTGCATAGTCTTTCCCTTTTTTTTTTGTTTCCTCTTTTTTCTTGAAATTCCCCTTTTCCCCTATTCTCAAAAAACTTCCCCTTTTCTCTTTAAATGTATGATTTTTAAAAATACAATATTTGAATTACGCGGAAAATTTTATGAAATTAATAAGTGTACCCATTATTGAATAATAATTAAAACAATTATAGCGCTTAAATACATTATTTATGAATTTTTCCTATTGGTTCAAAAATTATGACGAATTTTTCATATTTACAGCTTTAAGTAGTGAACAATAATATAAAATTACGAAATTCAAACATAATTTTATTGCTCAATAACAATTTTTTGAAAATGTGCAAAAACATTTTTTTTTAATTGAGTCATATGCACACATTTTAAAGAAAGTTGAATATGTCGAACCTGAAATTTATTCAGCTTAAACCAAAGAAACATTTTATCATTTTACTTTTTCGGAAAAAACTTTTGTCGTGATTTAGGATTTTTGGGATATAATTTTTTTGTTGCGATATTGGAACGTTATAAACAGAAAGAAAAAAATGTTTCCCATGAATAAAAAATAATAACCTGTTTCTTTGGTTGAAGCTGAAGAAATTTCAGTTTCGAATCAATCCAAGAAACATGTTTTTGTACATTTTCAAAAAATTCGAAATGATGTAAAATTTATTTTTGAATGTAAAAAATTTTAAGTTGTAGATTTAAAAAAGAAAACAGATGGTATTAACCGATCTAAAATTTTTGTTTCTTCACTTGTTTTGGACGTCGACCCATAATTTGCTATCAGCTCAAACGATCCGATTAATTTTAGCATTTTTACTTCGCTTTACTGAAGTGTGTAGTTTAAAATTTACATGGAAAGTTTTAATTATAGTAAGGAAGAAGTGACAAACCTTGGAAAGAAATATTTATGAGAACGATGTTAAACATATTAAAATGGTGTATTTAAATAATTTTTTTCTGACTTTTTTATATCACTGTGAATGGATTTCCAAAGACCTAAGTATATCCAATTTTCAAAAATAAATTCTTGAATGGCAGAAATCATTGAAGAATCATTGAACATTATTTAAAAATATAACATTTATTATAAAAAGGTTGTTTGTTCTTTTCGGCATGTAAAAATAAATGTTTAATCTTTCCCCTATTTTCCCCTTTTTCGTGAGAAAATTATCCTATTTCCCCTTTTTTTAGCTCCATTTGCGCTGTGATCCCTGAAATTGAATCTCCTTCGGTTGAAAATGCAGCTGTTTGGCTGAAAATAAATCAGTTTTGATTGAGGATTTAACTATTTTATTGGAAATTTGTCTTTTTTGTTGAAAATTCGTCTGTTTGTCTTGAAAATTCGACAATTTACTTAAAATGATTTTTTTCTCGGTTGGAAAATTAACTGTTTAAGTAATGAATTTATTATTCTTATATTATCATATTATTATTAATTAATCTATTATCATTATTAATTCATTAATTTTAATTCAACTGTTTTTTATTCAAAATCAAAATCTCTAGTTGAAATGTAAACAATTCCATTTTTGGTTGAAAATTGATCTTTTTGAGTTTCTAATTGCAGTATTTTTTTCTTGACCAAAAACTGGTTTTTGGTTGAAAATTAAACTCCTTCTTGGTTGGAAAATTAACTGTTTTATTGGACATTCGTCTTTTTGAATATTAAATTCGTCCTTTTTTATTGAAAATTAATGGGTTTTTAAATAGAAATGTCATCTTTCTTCTTTGAAAATTCATCTTTATTGGTTGGAAATAAACTTTTTTCGGTGAAAAATTCAACTGTCTTCTGAAAAATTCTGTGTTTGGCTTAAGAAATCATTTATTTGGTTGAAGATGCCACGGTTTTGGTTTAATCTTTTTTACTTGAAAATTCGACCATTTCGTTGAAATGTTTGATTGAAAATTAATTTTTTTTCGTTGAATATCTATCTCTTTTGAATAGAAAATCTTGGAAAATTCAACTATTTTGTTGAAAATGTAATATTTTTCGACTTTAAATTTTTTTGAAGGCGTTTTCATATTAAACTCAATATGTTACCTACATTAATTTAATTTGAAGACTTTCTTTCCCCTATTATTCTCCTATTTTCGTGAAAAATCACCCTATTTCTCTTCTTTTGAGATCATTTTGGCATTTTGGGCTGTGAAGTCTGTTTAGTGCTTTCCTTATTACCTTTTAAAAAGGATTCTCCCATATCCTAAATCTCTTATTTATCAAGATAAATTGATTGATTTACAATTTAAGAGATTCACCTCGATAAAAAAAAAGTTCCCAGGCTAATTATACCAAAAGGATCTCGCAACTGATTTATTTTACCTTAGTCGCTTCTTTTTTCCACGTGGCTTTCGTTTGACAACCAGGAGGCCCGAGTAAGGTTGTCAAGAGTGAGTCATTTGAAGTAATTGATCGCAGGAAAAAGAGAGAAATCGATTTGAAATTTATTGAGATGGTTATGTGAACCTTCTGATATTGTTCTCTGTATCGTTCATGCACGTGTATATCGTGAATTATATCGGCTTGTACGCACGTCTCGATTGAAAACAATTAAATTGATCGTTGAAACATGTAGGTACCTAATCTAGTTTGTTGCACTGAATACCGCAAGATGTGAAACGAGATTTCTGGTAACGCCCAATTGCACTTAGAACACGTTTTACATTGTTTTGCTTTAAGGGACGGGCATTCGTGAAGCATTGATAAATACCTCAATTATAAATTATAAAATTACAAACTTCACACTCTTTCCCTTATTCCCTTTTTTTAAAGACTTCCTCTGTTTTCAAGAAACTTTCCCTTCTTCTCATGAAACTGAATTGATAGAAACCAATAAGAAAATCTAACTATTTTTGGTTGACAGTTAACTATTTTTGGTTAAAAGTCTACTATGTATTGTTCCTTTGGTTCAGAATTCATCTCTTTTGGTTGAAAATTTTACTATTTGTTTGAGAATTTAATTATTTTGTTAATAAGCCATCTCTTTTGGAAGAAAATGCAACTGATTTGTTGAACATTCATTTTTTAGATACGAAATTGGTACTTTTGGATTGAAAATTCATCTTTTCTGGTAGAAAAGTCGTCTTTCTTGACGCAAAACCGAACTTTCTTGGTTGAAAAATAACTTTTTTGTTAACAAGTCAACTGTCTCCTGAAAAATTCGTATTTTTTGGTGATTGAAATATCATGTATTATATTCTTTGTTGAGAATTATTCTTTTTTTTATTCAAAACTCAACCATTTGGCTGAAAATGCAACGGTTTTTGTTTAAAGTTTAATCTTTTTGGTTTAAGAATTTGATTTAAAATTAAAATCTTTTTTAGTTGAAATATCAACTATGTATTATATTTTTCGTAGAGAATTCATATTTTTTGGTAGAAAATTTAACTACTTGGTTGAGAGTTGAACTGCTTTGTTATAAATTCATTTTTATCAATTAAAAATTCATCTCTTTAATTGAAAATTCAACTATTTTGTTTAAATTCGTCCATTCCAATTAAAAATTTAACAGTTTGTTTGTAAATGCAACTGTTTTGTGGATAATAATAATTTTTTTTTGTAATCGAACTTTTTTGTAGAAAGTCATCTTTTTTCGAAAATTCAACCTTTTTGTTGAAAATTTGTCGATTTAGATAAAATATTCGTCCTTCTGGATTGAAAATTCATCTTTTAGAGTTTAAAACTCAAGATTTGACTTTTTAGCATAAAAACTCAGCTCTTTCGTTGAAAATTCACCTCTTTTCGTAGAAAATTAATTTTTTGGGGATTGTAGATTCAACGATTTGTTTAAAAATGAAACTTTTTGCGTTTGAAGTTTAATCTTTATTGTTTGAAACTTCGACCATTTGGTTGAAAATTTATCTTTTTTGGTAGAAAATTCAACTATTTGGTTAAGAATGCAACTATTTTGTTGAATATTCGACTCTTTTGATTGAAAGTTCAACTATTTGGTTGAAAAATAATTGTTTGTTGTTAATTTAGCTGTTTGGTAGAAAATTTGTCTTTCTTGCTTGAAAATTAACATTTTTATTGAAAACTTATCTCTTCGGGTTTTAAAGTCAACATTTTTCTAAAAAAATTGACTTTCTAGTTAGAAAACCAAATTCTTTTGGTGAAAATTCATCTTTTTATAGAAAATCTGTCCTGGTTGAAAATTCAACTATTTTATTGAAAATGCAATATATTTCCACTTGAAATCTTAGGAATTTAAAGCGTTTCGTAGTGAATTCAATATGATACCTATATTAACTTTATTAAAATAACTTTATTCCCCTATTTTTGTAAAAAATCACCGCGTATTTCCCCTTTTTTTGAGATCATTTTTGACCAGAGTGAATATATTTTATAGTTTCATTAGAATTGAGAACTCTGCATCTTAAACGTGGTTCTAAACACCGAAGTCAGCATTAGAGAAAGATCTCTGCTCCCCTCCTTACTCCGATCAATGTTCCTCGTGTTTTACCTTCGTTTCACTACCCACTTTTTGACCTCTTTAACTGCCTTAGAAACAATACCTATTCCATAGTATTATACACGTTGGGTGTAGATACTAAGTACAAATACCCGGAAATGAATCGGAACATTAAACAAATTCAGCTTATGAAAATGATGCTTTCAAATTTGATTGTCTACAACGATTCCAACTCAAAATTTGAACTCAAAATTACCCAGCTCTGGGTGCCCGTAGGTCAGGAAAAAGTCTGGAATTTTGCAAAAAATCTTGCAAAACTCAAGGAATTTCTATAAGAAGCACATTAAATAACAGTCAAGGATAATAAATTTGAAATTTTTTAATTTTAATTTGAAACTATTTTATTCCGTTTATAAATAATTAAAATTCGGGTCTTTGAATATTAATAGTAAGGGGAAATGAAAAATTGAGTTTAAAATTGAACCAATTTTATAGAGAATTAACTTTTTTGTTGAAAATTCATACTATTTTGTTAAAAATTGAACTATTTTTTTTTTATTCATCTTTTTAGGTTTAAAAATTCATCTGTTTTGGAATAAAGTTAATCTTTTTTGGTCAAAAGTGCAACTGTTTGATTGCAAATTAATCTTCGTTGGTTGAGGATTGACCTATTTTGTTTGAAAATTCGTATTTTTTTGTTGAATTCAACTGTTTTTTATTTGAGATTAAAGTATTTTTGTTTGGAATGTCTGATATTATATTGTTCGTTTGAAATTCGTAGTTTTTTGTTTATAATTCGTCTTTCTGATGAATTCAACTGTCTTATTTAAAATTCAAGTCTTTTTTGTTTGGATTGTCGACTATTACATAATTCCTTTGGAATTCATATTTTTTGGTTGAAGATTCTGTTACTTGGTTGAAAGTTAAACTGTTTTTTTTTTAAAGCATTTTTTGTTGAAGATTCATAATTTTAGTTAGTAATTCATCTCGTTGGTTGCAATTTTAACTACTTTGTTGAAAACTCATTTTTTTGTTGATAAGTAAGTTTTTAAACTGAAAATGTAACTATGCAATTTTTTGTAAAAAAATGCATTTGTTTAAATTGAAAATTCAACTACTTGGTAAAAGTTGAACTAATTTCTTAAACATTTATTTTTTTGGTTAAAGATTTATGTGTTTAGTTGAAAATTTAACTTTTCTGTTGAAAATTCATTTTATTTATTTTTTTTTTTTAACTGAAAATGTAACTTTTCCATTTTTGGTTGCAAATTTATCTTTTTTAGTTTAAAATTCAACTATTCGGTTAAAAATGTATGTTCTTTGAAAATTCGTTTTTTTTTTAGGTAGAAAATTAATATTTCGGGTTTAAATTCAACGGGGTTTCTAGAAAAGTTCTCTTTTTGGTTGAAAATTTGTCTTTTTTTATTAAAAGATCATTTTTTTAAATTTATTTAGTTTTGTTGCAGATTTATCATTTTAGTTGAAAATTCATCTCTTATTGAAAATTCAACTATTTGTTTAAAAATTCATGCATTTTGTTGAAAATTCGTTTTTTTTGTAGAAAATTAATTTTCTTAGTTGGAAATTCGTCTTTTTAATTGAGAAATAACTTTTGCAAGTTGAAAGTCCAACTATTTGGTTAAAAATTGAACTATTTTGTTGAAACTTCAATTATTTTGTTGAAAATTTAACTCTTTTATTGAAAATTTAACTATTTCTTTAAAAATTCATGCATTTTGTTGCAATATATTTTTCGTTGAGAATTCATCTTTTTGTTGGAAAATTAACTTTTCGGGTTGATTATTGATCTGTTTTTAGTTGAAGTTTAATCTTTTTTGTTTGAAAAATCGACTATTTCGTTGAAAATTCATCTTTTTA
Source organism: Andricus grossulariae (assembly GCA_011634705.1). Taxonomy (NCBI): domain Eukaryota; kingdom Metazoa; phylum Arthropoda; class Insecta; order Hymenoptera; family Cynipidae; genus Andricus; species Andricus grossulariae. Next base: position 8,594,351 of record JAABKJ010000076.1, read on the forward strand.
GGTAGAAAGTTCCAGTATTTTGTTAAAAATTCAATTATTTCGTTGAAAATATAATTATTTTCTTGTAGATCAAAGTATTTTGTTAAAAATTCATCTTTTTTGGCAGAAAAATCTACTTTTTTCTAGGAAATTCGTCTTTTGGATTTAAAATTTGTCCTGTTTGGTTAAAAGTTGAACTACTTTATTAAAAATACATTTTTTGGGTTACAGATTCATCATTTTAGTTGAAACTTCATCTTTTGTTGAAAATTTGACTATTTTGTTGATAATTCGTTAGTTTTTTTTTTAATAGTAACATTGTTTTTAACTGAAAATTTAAATTTTCCATTTTTGGTTAAAGATTTATATTTTTTAGTTGAAAATTCATGTATTTTGTTGAAAATTTTTCTTTTTTTGGTAAAAAATTAATCTTAATTCATGTTTGTCTCTGGTCGCAGGGAAAATGAAAAATTGGTCAGGGCAAAGTCAGGGAATTTGAAAAAGTAACATTGATGGCCACCCTGCGACTGCGATTTCTTCAAGAAAACTTTAACCGAAAATGCAATAATTTTGCTGATCTTCTATTATTCTTATTTCCAGAAGACTGAAAACCGATCTCCAGTATCTGCGACGACGCGGAGCCTTCAAGGCTTCAGGGGGAAATTTGTACCAGGGCCGTAAGTGTGCAAGATGCGACGTCTCCTTTGGTAGATTTTACAATACTGGGGCCTCATGCCCACGCTGCAAACACCGTGTCTGCCGGCAATGTCGAGAAATTAAAAACGTCAGCGATAACAACAAAGGCACGATCGGGATCGACTGGCTATGTGCAGTTTGCCATAAGATTGCGTGAGTTGTTCTCCAATTTTCTATGATGTTCTCCTATCTGCTTTGGGGCCCTTTAAAAACTAAGTCACGCTATTTTGAAATTTTTTTCTACATCTCCCCTTCTTCGTCATAGGTCATCACACAATGCTTGAACAGCCCTTCAACCCTGAAATCGAAAATTTTTTTTCGAGCTTACTTGATCAAAGCCTAAAATAAAACACAAAACATAATATTTTAACAGATTTCACAACCGAAAATCGACGCCTGAGTCGAATCCACTCGGACCTCGATTTAGTAACAGTGTCGGAAGTTGCCTGTAAATAGCCTTGTTACTAAATCGGGTGAATCGAAACGTAAACAGTCAGGGCCCTTCCGAGGCGAGAGTCGCAACCGTCTCTCGCCCTGCGCGCTGAGAAACTGCGTGGGCCAGCAGTTCTAGGAATTACTAAACCAGGGGTTACTAAATCGGGGTCCGAGTGTAAGATGTTTGTTCCGAATCTGCTTGAAGAAGGTTTTGGTGCAGAGTTTGCTTGAAAAAGATGTTCGTTTCGAGTTTTTCAAAAAAGGTGTTGGTTCATATGAAGGCGTTCGTTCGGCGTAGTATTTTATTCTTGAAATTTTGTAGTGGCACCACTGACGCAGGGGATCGAACTTATTCAAAAATAAAAATTCCTTTTTTATTTAAGCTTCTAATTCATACTATTTGCATAATTATATCAAACTAAGATAATACATCACTTTTTACATTTATTTTGACATTACTATGTTATGAATTAATTGCAGTATGCCATGCAATGTGATGAATATTGAATAATATAAGTTTTCTGTGAATTGAAGAAGATAATTTAGATTCAATTTTTCGATTTAATTCAACCGAATAATGAATAGCGATTCAAATTGACGATAAAGTTAATTCCAAAATAAAATGAATTGGGGTTTTTTTGTCGACAAATTTGTGTTGTTTGAAAATATGTAATTTATAGTTTATTCTAAGTAAAAAATACAATATTTTACAGTAGAATGAAATAAATTCTAGAAGTGAATCGAATTAATGAAATATGACACTTTGTATGCTTTTAAATGCAAGAATTGGGCTATGAGAAACGTATGTGAATATATTTATTAATGTGTGAGAACTATAATTATCTTAGACTTGTTTGAGCGCTGATATCCTGAGTTTTATTATAAATATAAATAATATAATATTCAAGGATTTAAATTTCAAGAAAAAAAAACTGTATTACTCTCAGGTGACGAAATGCTCTCAAAACAGGAGAAAGAGGGTGATTTTTCATGAAACTAGTGGAAAAAATTCTTGTAAATAAAATTAATGTACATATAAGTACCACATTGAATTCATTATGAAATGGTTACGATTTTAAATCGAAATATATTGAATTTTCAACAAAATAGTTCAATTTTCAACCAAAAAAGATTAATTTTCAACGAAAGACTTGAGTTTTAAAGCTAAAAAGTCATTTTTTCATCAAATTGGCGAATCTTCAAACCAAAAAGTCGAATTTTTTTAGTAGACACTTGGATTCTCAACAACGAACAGTTCTACTAAAAAATATGAATTTTCAATCGAAAAAAGACGAATTTTCAATTAAAAAAGACGTATTTTCAACAAAACAGTTGAATTTCCAAACAAAAAATATAATTTATTAACAAAATAGTTGAATTTGTTACGACTTAATTGGATTTTCAATCTACAACGATACGTTTTCAACTAAATAAATGAATTTTCAACAGCAACCAAATTAATTACCAGCCAAACCGTTGCATTTACAACCAAATATTTTAAGTCGAAATAGATTTATTTTCAACAAAATAGTTCAATTTTCAACCAAAAAAGATTAATTTTCAACGAAAAGGTTGAGTTTTCAAGCCAGAAAACTCGAATTTTTTAGAAGACAGTGGAATTTTAAATCCAAAGGGACGAATTTGCTATCCAAAAAGACGAATATTCAACAAAACATTAAAATTTTTATCAAAATAATTAAGTTTTCAAGAACATCGTTGAATTTTTAACTAAAATGATGAATGTTTAACAAACAAAAAAAGGCATTTTTAACAAGTTATTTTAATTTTCAATAAAAAAAATATTCATTCTAAACGTAAGATATAATAGTTGATATTTCAACCAAGAAAATATTTTTATTTTAAATCAAAAACAGTCAAATTTAAACAAAAGGATGATAGTTGAGTTTTCGACCAAAAAATATGACTTTCTAACAAAGTAGTTTCATTTTCGATAAAAGATTTAAATTTTCAACCTACAAAGATAAATTTTCAACCAAATAGTTGAATTTTCAAACAAAAAAGATTAAACTTCAACTACTAAAAGTTGCATTTTTAAACAAACAGATGAATCTTCAAGCCAAAAATATTAATTGTTTATCAAACGTGATGAGTTTTCAAGGAAAGGTAAACAATCGAATATTTTGGAAAACAGTTGACTGATAAACCGGAAAACATGCATCTTCAACAAACAAAAAATGATTTTCAACCACATAGTTGAATTTTAAACTAAAAATGAGCAATTTTCAAACAAAAAGGGAAGTTAAATTTGCAGTTCAAAAAATTGATTTTCAACCCAAAACAGAAACCGAATTTTCACCAAAATTGTCACTTTTTAACAATAGAGACGGATCTTCAACTAATAAAACGAATTTTTAACAAAGTTATTAAACTTTCATCCAAGTAGTTGAATTTTAATTCAATCAAGGAGATTAATTTTCTACCAAATAATACACCTTTACAAAAAAATACATAAATATTCTACTAAAAACGATGTATTTTCAACCAAAAATGGAGTAGTTAAATTTTCAGTTAAAAAGATTATTTTGCAAAAAAAAAAGCATTTCTACAAAATAGTTCAATCTTCAACCAATAAGATAAATATTTAACAAAGTAGTTCATCTTTTATCTAAAAACTATCAATTTTCAACCAAAAATGGCATATTTACATTTTGAGTTACAACAATTTATTTTCAACAAAAAAAAAAAGAATTTTCAACAAATGAGTTAAATCTTCAACCAAATAGAATTTTTAACTAAAAGAGATGAATTCTGAACCAAGAAGTTCAATTTTCAAACAAACTAGATGAATTTTAAATGGAAAATTTAATATTTGAACTTTCAACTAAAAACGTTCAATATTCAACAAAAAATGAAATAAATATATTTTAGTTCAAACAAATAGTTCAATCTTCAACCAAATAGGTGAATTTTAAACTAAAAACTATCAATTTTCGACCAAAAAATGAGTACTTAAATTTGCAGTTCAAAAAATTGAATTTCAACACACAAAAATTAATTTTCAACAAAAAGTTCAATTTTTAAGCAAAGAGATGAATCTTTATCTAATAAAATGAATTTTAAACAAAGTTATTTAACTTTCAACCAAGTAGTTGATTTTTAATTAAATCAAGAAGATGTATTCTTCCGCAGAAATGAAATAGCTAAATTTTCAGTTAAAAAGTTGATTTAAAAAAAAAAAGACTTTTCAACAAAATAGTGGAATCTTTAATCAATAAAATGATTGTTTACCAAAGTAGTTCATCTTTCAATCAAGAAGTTCCAATTGCAACCAAAAAAGGTGAATTTTAAATGAAAAATTTAATATTTGAATTTTTGACTAAAAAGTATCAGTTTTCTAACAACAAAAAACTAATTTTTAACAAAATAGATCAATTTTCAACGAATTATTCTGAACCAAAAGTATAATAATAGACTTTTCAATTAAAAAGAATTAACTTTTGACGAAAAACAGTAGGATTTTCTTATTGGGTTCTATTAATTCAGAGCAATTCTTTATAAAGGACGGGAATAGGAAAAGAGTGTGTAGTCTGTTTTTAGATGTTTTACTTGTAGAATTAAATCACTAATTTCCATTTTTTCAAGCTATTAAAAAAATTGTTATTCACATTTATATTTTCCATGTGTGAATGTCACATTCTGCGCTAACCCCTCCCTCTCTACTTCACAAATCGTCACAAAACATGCCCCCCCCCCTTGCAGTATGATGTAGTTATTGAACGTCCCCTTTTAAATTTGAACAACAAAAGAGAGCACTTATATAGATGTAAAATAAGTCCATAAAGCTCTTTCCTTCTGGTGCCCTTGACTTCAAGGCATCTTGCGTACTCGACAATGACCTAACTCGATTTTACGACTTTTTCAGAGAACTGCACGCGGTGACCGGCGAATGGATGTTCGAGACCTCGATCACACAACGCACTGTCGGAAGGGAGAATTCGCTATCGCCTCTGGATATTCTAAAACACAGCATTCGACGTGCCTGGACCATAAACGGTAATTATGAAATCAAAAAATCAGCTACCAGCTACTGGAAAATTAGTTTCCTTTATCAGGATTATTTCCTCTGTTGGAGTCTAATGGTGGAATCATTCATTTGAAAACAAGTTATTTCCAGTCCACGTTAATCAGTTTCTTGTTTTCTGATCTGAAACTATTTTATCCTTGCTAATACCATATTTTGTTATCCAAGTACAGGGTGGCCGCAGGTTAGGGAAAACCTGGAAATCAGGAAGAATTAAGGGATTTAAAAAAAAAGCTTGCAAAAGTCAGGGAATTTATATAAGAGGCACTTTGCGTAACTGGTAAGGATATTAAATTTTAAAAAAAATTATTTTATTTTGAAATCGCTTTATTCCGTTTATAAAAGATTCTGTTTTAAAAATGTTACAAGATTAAGATTCTGGTCTTTGAATATTAATGTTTAGAGAAAAAGAAATCTTGGTCAGGGAAAAATTAAGGAATTTTGAAAATGAAGTTTTGCCTCGAGTTTTGCGGCCACCCTGACATAATATTCTTGTTACTAATTTGTTTGCCTTGGATTTCTATTTTTATTTCCTTTTTTTTTTGCAGTTTCTTCCTCCTGACTATTACATTTTTAGTTTACAATTTTATTATTTGCTTAAAGATTCAAAAACTTTGTGAAAAAGTCATCCTTTCTGGTTGAAGATTCGTACTTTTGGCGTTGAAAATTCAACCGAAATCTTGCTTGGTTGAAAATGTAATAGTTTTTTTGAAATTAGCTTTTTTATGTTTAAAAATACAAGTGTTTGGTTGAAAATTAATCTTATTGCTACTCTTACATTATTTGTTGAAAATTCATCTTTTTTGTTGAAAATTGAACTACTTAAAAAATAATTTTTTGGTTGAAGATTTATCTCTGTGGTTGAAAATTCGTTTTGTTTTTAATTGAAATTTAATTTTTTAACTGAACAATTAACTATTACGGTTGAAGATTCATAATTTAAGTTGGGAATTTATCTCTTTGGTTGAAAATTAGTTTGTTTTTGTTTGAAATTTAATTTTTTAACTGAAAAATTAACTATTACTGTTGAAGATTCATAATTTAAGTTGGGAATTTATCTGTTTGGTTGAAAATTAGTTTTTGTGTTGTTTGAAAATTAATTTTTTTAGCTGAAAAGTTAACTATTCCAGTTGAATATTCAATATTCATCATTTTATTTTTATTTTTGATGTTAAGGTTCTTGGCCAGGGAAAATTGTTAATAATTTGTTATGTTAATTTTGTTGTCTACTGGTCTAAAATCAATATTTTTGAATATTGGATCATTTAAAAATAGTGAAAAAGAGAGGAGAGAGAAAAAAAATAAAACAGAGAGCATTTTTACAATGGTTAAATAATCAATATTCAAAAATATTTATTTCAGACCAGTAGACAAAAAAATTAACATAACAAATTGTTCATTTTTTTAGTTAAAAAATTATCTCTTCGGCTAAAAATTTAATCATTATGTTGAAAATTCGTTGTTTTTTTTGGTGAAAATTAATTTTTTTTTCTGATAATGTAACTTTTCTACTTTTGGTTCAAAAATGATCTTTTTTAGTTAATTCATCGTTTTAGTTAAAAATCATCTATTTGGTTAAAAACTTAACTATTTTGTGGAATTTTTTTTTCTGGTTGAAAGTTAATTTTTTCACTGAAAATGTAACTTTTCCCTTTTTGGTTTAAAATTGAACTCTTCTAGTATCCCTTTTTCCTAGAAAACTAATCTTCTTGTTTTGAAATGTTCTCTTTTTTGTTTAAAAATGGAACTTTTGGGTTAAAAATGAAATTTCTTGTTGAAAATTAGCTTTCTTTGGTTGAAAATTCTACTATTTTACAGAAAATTCGTCGTTTGACTGGAATGTTGAACAATTTGGATCAACTTTGTTTTCTTTCTTGACTCAGAAATCTTTATTTGTCGAAAGTTCGTCGTTCTGGTTGGAAAATTCATCATATTAGTTGAAAATTCATATGTTTGTTTGAAAATTTGACTACTTTGTTGAAAATTTCGTCTTTTTTGGTATGGTTTCTATTCTTCTTGGTTGAAAATTGGTCTTTTTGGTATTAAAATTGATCTCTTTTGGTAGAAACCCCATCTTTTTTAGTTAATATATCAACTATTACATTTATTTATTGACAAATCATTTTTGATTGTTGAAAATTCAACTATTTGGTTATAAATTCAACTATTTCATTGAAAATTTAATTATTTGTTGAAAATTCAACTCTTCAGTTTAAAATTGAACTATTTTGTTGAAATTTTTTTTTTCAATCAACTGTTACATTTTTAGTTAAGAATTTATCTTTTTGGCTTGAAAATTTAACTATTTGTTTAAAAATGAAACTGTTTTTAGTTGAAGAAAAATCTTTTTAAAGTAAAAATTCGACTATTTGGTTGAAAATTCATCTTTTTAGATAGACAATTCAAGTATTTGGTTAAAAAGTCAACTATTTTATTGAAAATTTAATTTTTTTGTGGAAAATTTAATTTTTTTTCAAATGCCATATTTTTTGGTCGAAAATTTGTTGAAAATGCAAGTGTTCTTGGTTGAATATTAATCTTTTCTTAGTTAAAAATTCGACTATTTGGTTCAAAATTTATCTTTATGGATAGAAAATTCAAATATTTGCTTGAAAATTTTACTACTTGTTGAAAATTCAATTATTTTATTGAAAATTCAAGTATTTTGTTCAAATGTCAACTTATTTGGTCCAAAATTGGTTTAAAATGCAGCTGGTTCTGGTTGAACATTAATATATATTTTTTTAATTAAAAATTCAAACATTTGGTGGAAAATTCATCTTTTTAGGTAGACAATTCAAGTATATTTGTTTAAAAGTTCAACTATTTTGATGAAAATTTAATTATTTTGTTCAAAATTCAAATATTTTGTTCAAGTGTCATCTTTTATAGTCGTAAATTCTGTTTTATTGAACCTTCGTCTACTCTTAAAGCCAATATTTTAAATTTTGCAAGATTAAAAAATTTTAGAAACAATTCGTGTAAGTTTAAGAGATATTTAGAAGTTTTGAATAGATTAAAAAATAATTTAAAACATGTAAAGATTCCACAAAATAAGATTTTGGAAGATTTTGAACAAAAAATTAAGATATAGTTTTTAATTTCTTTGGTATTAGCGATTAATTATTGTTTAATTGTTAAAGAGTTATCACAAAAAAAAAATTATGAATATTATTTATTTTAATACTGAGTGCTTTGACACTAACTATGTTATAAACAAATGTAATTATAAATAAACTATCTAATAAAAGATTAAAAATAGTTTTTTGTAATTCAGTAACACAGGCCGACAAAATTATATTTTTTTTTGTACCCAAAGACTGGACTAGGAGACCCCGAAGGATTTTGATGTCCTAAGAACAAATCCGTTGTCCAAATTTTTCTTATGCGTCAGAATTTCGAGATATTCTAACCAAAATGTGAGAAAATGGCCATTTTGAGTCATTTTGGAAACAAAATAACACAAGCATCGATTTTTTCCCCAAAACTGCTTCCGCCAATGTTTAGTACTCATTTTTACCTTTCATTTCCATTTTGGATCATCTCGAACATATAAAATGGCCATTTTTCACTTTTGCATAAGGATGTCTGAAAATTCTGACGTATAGGAAAAATTTGGTCAACGATTCCTTTTTAAGGCATCAGAATCCTTCCGGGTCAATCTTTGGGCACAAAAAAAGTTAATTTTTGTCGGCCTATGTTATCCAAGTCATCAGCATTGAATTTCTCCTCCGAGAGAAAAAATCTCTAACTGATCTCAAACAAATTTTAATAGGACCACCAGCCCAATGGCCAGGATCAAGGAACGCTCCTGAGTTCAGAATCTACCGAAGTCTGCCGATTCGACATCCGGATTTTCAAGAAGATGTGGGGGACCCGGAATCGACGAAAATCTCCGAGGATTCTAAAAATGAGGAAAGTGCAATCAGCCGAGATGATGGAGTTAAGAAGGATCTCAGCTCTCAAACCAATGTTGGTGGCGATAAGTCTTCATCGGGAACGGATCTCAACGAACGTACGAATTTGAAACGAAACGAAAAGTCGAACAAACCGAACGAAAAGGGTTCAGTTTCGAAAACTCGTAAGCAGGATCAAGCGAACTTGAGTGGAAAATCGAAGGCTGAAGGTCCTGAAGTGATCTCTCCTGATCAGGTTTCTCGAGTTTCTCTGCTGAAGCCTCCTAGGCTGCTCTCCAAATTCAACAGCCCGGAGGTAAAGCCGGGTGGCAAACATGGGGAGAAGAAATCGAATATTCCTATTTTCAGGAGAAGCTCCAAGGAGTTCGAGGATATCAGAAGTCCTCAGGAATCTCCGAAACGGTCCTTGATTCCCCAGAGGTGAGTTTAAAATAATTGTGATAGGAAAGGATTTTAGTTTGATATACCTATTGGAAAAAGGATATAAAATCGACTCGCGTAGCCTTTTATATTCCTTCAATTTGAGGAGTATCTTTGTAATTTGATTATTGTCCGTACCATCCTCTTTTCTAGAGTGATACCCATTTCTATTCTGTCCTCTTCTATTCGAACTCTATTTCATTTTATTCATTTAGATTTGATTTTCTTTTTAAATATGCTATTTCTTTAAATTGTTTAGTGTTATATCCATATTAATTTTCATCATGCACTTAATTCTTAATATTGTCTAATTTTGAAGTCTCTGAAATTATAATTATTCCATTTTTGGTTTTGGTTAGAGAATTTTTAAAGTGATGACTTTTAAATTCTTTTTAATTGTGATTGAAAATTGTTTAATTTAATACATTTTAATTCAGAAGAATCAAAATTTAACATTTCTTGATTCTAAGTGCATACAATTGTAACTTCATTTTCGAACTTCAGATTTAAAACTCTTGATTTTTTAAAAGTTTTTAGTTAAACATTGTTTACTTTTAAAAGATTGTTTTGAAATTGTTTATAAACAATCAAATTCCCAGGTTTTAACGTCAAAAGCTGAAATTGTACTGAACGTTATAATATGAAATTTGCAAATTTGGAATTTCTAAATTGTTTTTAATTGATTTTTAAATTATTAAAATTTTTTATTGTTTCAAAATAAAATTTGTTTCAATTAAATCAATTTGAATACTTCTAAATTCAAAACCTATCAATTCAAAAAATTTTTTAAACACATTTTGTAGATTTTTTTTGCAAACTTATTCGTTTCCAAATTTTTAAGAATTGAATCACAGAAATTTCTAAATTCCCAGAGGGTTTCCCGTATTGGAAGCTTTTCGATTTTAATCTTTATGAATTTAATCTCTCTTTCGAAAATTTAATGAAGTTCTTTCAAATTTTTATTTGTTGAATTGCAATTAGTTTTAGTTTCAAATGTTTCAATTTAAAGTATTTATTAAATAAAGACTTTGTTGAATAAAGAACATTAAATTATAATTTTTTTAATTTGACAATTTTTAATTTTAAACGTTTTAAATATGTAATTCTCGATGTTTCAATTTTAAATTATGTAATAGAGAAGAGTCAAATTTTAATATGTATTTGAAATTTTTTAAATTAACAAAATGTTCAGTGTTGAACGTCTGAAGAAGAAATTGTACGGAATTTTACAATATTAAATTTGAAAATTCAAAAGTCTAAAACCATATAAGTTGTTGAATTTTGAATGAGTAAAAATGAAAAATTGTTTCTGAATACAATTCCTTTATAATAATTTAAAGATAGAATCTTTCAAAGTTAAAGATTTTCCAAATTAGAATCTCTTAACACGAATAACTTCAAATTGGGTAAATTCAAATTGGGCCGTTGAATAATCTTATATATATATATATATATATAGGTTTTCAAATTATTTTCGTAAATACATCGAAACTTCTTACTGATACAAAAAAAACACTAGAAGAAAATAAGAAGTTGAAAAAATCAATTCTTTTTTTTTTTAGCTAAGCTTAAAATTTTTACTGACAAGAAATCACCATAAAAGGAATTTAAATGCACGTGGCATACGACGCGCAAAGGAATTCTGTGTTCCATATAACAATCATTTTAAGTTTTTTTTTTCTCTATTTTTTATTTTTTCAACTCCTTGCCTTTGGGGCCGTTCAAGTATTACGTAAGCATAATTTTATCTGTTCTTGACCCCCCCCCCTCCATTGTAAGCATATTTTTTCATTAGGAATATACATACAACAATAAGAATTTATTTATACCCCCTCCCTCTGAAAATGCTCACGTAACACTTTTTTTTGTCATTAAGAAGTTCTAAGGTATTTGAAATATTTTTGAAAACTGTAGGAAGATTAAAAATAATTTCTAAATTTACATTCTTTATTTTCTAGAGATATAAAACTGTTTTCTAGCTGATTTTTATCAACAGAGAGTGCTAAAATGTATCAGAAAAAAATCTGATAATTTCCAAGGTTTTACTTAAAAATTTGTTGTGGAAAAAATGGTTTTTTGAACAGGAATTATTTTCCGTAGAGCAGTATTAAATATAAAAATCTTTAAAGATTTAAGAATCAGGGTTGAACTCTTGAGGATCGTAGTACAGAACTAAATAACCAATATAATATAATTCAAATAAGAATTGTGGCAAAAGGATTTTTTCAAAATCTCGTTTTTTGATACAAGATTTTTTTTTTAATTTTCGATACAATTTTAGTTGAAGTCTACTAAAAATTTTCACGTGGTAATAATTTTTTTTAACCTCTTAGCATTGATATTTCTTGAAATTATCGTCATTTAATTAAGAAAAATATCTATCATATACAAAGTTCAACTTTTTTTCGGATTTTAGAAAAAATTATTTGTCGTAGTGTAATATCGCGATATTAAATTTTTATTGTCCCGTTACAGAATAATTTTTTTTAGATAAAAAATCAGTAATTCACATTTATCATTCCTGTATCTCATAAGTATGTATTTATTTTTGCAAAAAGTTTAAAATTCGATTTTTAATCGCTATCTAAAGCCGATTTTGAAATCCCATGAAATTTTAATCTTAAAATCCTCAGTCGATTTTCTGGGATTTGGCAAATTTTTTTACATTAAACTTTGTTTATCCGTATTCAGATACTTAATATCTGGGGAGATTGTTTTTATTTTTTATTTGAACTGCAAATTGAATTTATTATCGCAATCTACAGTCGAGCCTGCTCGAATTTTAGGTTAGTGCCATTTTAACATTATCATCTTTCACATCCACTTTCTTAAATCTGGATAACTTTTTTTTAATCAAAATGTGTTAGCCTTAATTAAGTAACACTTAAGCTGGAAAGTAGACTTTTGTTTCATCTGTAGATAGTGATTTCGATTTTACAGATGGCTTTTTCGCTCCTCTGAAAAATGCCCATTTTGTTGTTTATCTAGTATTGTTTGAACAAAATATTGGCGACCAATTCGATTGGTTTTGGGCCTAATTTGTTGGTAATTGACGGCCCGAATTTGATTTACGAAAGTTTTTGGGGTCGCTGATCACGACTCTGAAGTCAGATTTGCAAAATTCAAGATGGCGGACAAGAATCCAATATGGCGTACAACTTTTTTTTAAATCAACCGATTTCAGCCAAATTTGGTTTACGAAGTTTTTTGGGGTTACTGATAACGAATCTGAAGTCAGATTTGAAAAATGCAAAATGGCGGACAAGATTTTTGAAAATCAACCGATTGTCACTTGTAGTAAGTTGCTGCTTGTGAAAATTTGTCAAAAGCTCTCTGCATTTTACAGGGTTGAGACTATCTTTATGTAACCCGCATTACTTTTTTTTATTTATTTTTTTTATTACTTTTTCAAGGTTTTTTTTACTTTTTTTTAATTCTCCTTTCCTTCGCTTCTTTTTATCAGTTATCTTTTGATTTAATATGTTTTTGATTTATTTAGGAGTCGTCAGTTTTTGATAGAATTCCGGATGCATCAGAGTATCTAAATGTGGTAAGAGTTATGTTGGAGGAGACCTTAAAAGCATAAGCTTTGGAAACGTTTGTTACTGGTGGTGCACTGGAAAATCTTTTCGCCAATTTCCTAGATGTTCTGTCATAGTCCTGTTTAGTGTAGTGGAAAAATGTTATGTTGGGAAATTGATTTATAGCCCAGTTAAAAAGTTGAGTAGAATCTAAATTCTAGATGAGCTTCATTCCCTTTATCTTGGAAGCTAGCTCGTGTTGCCAGACTCTTCACCGTAGCCGCTACGCCATCACAAAGCCCCTTGCCATGAGCTGTATCATGAGTCTGCCACTCTGCTTCAATCGAAAAATCTGTTTTGTGGTGCACTAAATTGGGCGTTGTGATGGCGTAGATCGGACATGTTGAATTTCGCCAACCTACCTTGCCAACATTTTAGGGTCGTCAATTACCAACAATTTAAGCCCAAAACCAATCGAATTGGTCTCAATATTTTTTTTCAAAGCTTTTTGATCCGATAACTCGATCTTTATCTAATTTTCGGCTACTATTTTGTGCCGCCATATTGAAATTTTCAAAAAAGCCACATGGGCCCAGAAAGCGGGTCCAAAAAGAAACATTTTAAGCCCAAGACCATTAAAATCCACATATACCTATATTGAGTACATAAGCAAGCCTATTTTTTTAGAAACACAATTGGAGTTGTACGGGAATTTGATCTTAGGTCTCCACTGGACACCCTGATTCAGGATCTTCTCACAAAAATGATTTCTATGTATCTATCGCTACCCTTTTCAGTCCATCTCTATTCCAAGTTTTCTATCTATTTCCATCTTCTGTTCCAGCAGGGCTTTTCATTCTTCAAACTACGTATAATTGTTCTATTTGAATATTTTCAGATACAGAGGAAGTACTGATGACCTTAGAAGAAGCAGGGAAGACATCAGCATCCCGAGTTTCATTCCGAAGTTGTTGTCTCCCAGAAACAAAGAAGAGAAGCTAAAACGACAAGACAGCAAGGACGATATTCGTCATATCTTTGGAACAAATCGAAGACAGAAAGAGGAAACAAAGCCTTCGACTGGACAAACCTGCGTCCGAGACGATGTTAAAACCGGAATAAGATTTTTCCGACGTGAAAGTAAAGAGGACGTGGGCAGGGAGAGCGCAACCACTATTACGAACAGCTGCCTGACCAAAGAAAGGCCTTTAAACAAGGAGGAGTCGCAAGAATGGTCAGACGAATGCGTGGGTGAGACCACGAGTCGATCAAAATTCAACTCAGCTGAGTTCAATTCCACGAGTAATTCAAAAGAATGCACAGAAAGTGAGTGCATTGTAAGGGAAGATCCAAAAGAGGAAGAAATAGAAGATATTGAAAAAGTAGAAGCAACTGAAGTGATCGAAGATCAGAGGGTAGATAGCGAGGAGGAAGTTTTCGTTAAAATGGCTAATGAACTCACACAGGATCACCTCGATGAACCCAATCTGCAGAAATCTAGTGAAAAATATGAAGGTATTAAGAATAATGAGAAGGAGGAAGTCGAAAATGAAGGGAAATTTAGAGGCAGAAAGGATTTAGGGGAGAAGGAGCAACAAGAAAAGGGTGAAGACACACCTGATTTTAAGAATCTTAGAGATACTGTTGAAGCAGCGATCTGTGGCAACAATTATGGGGATGTTCCTCTCGTGGGGGATAAAAGAATTACTGAAGGATCGAGTCCAGGAAAAAAGACGGATGACTTTCAAGTGGTAAGTTTATTTTCGAAGGTTTGGGTGGTATTTATTCAATCCTTGCATGATAATAATATAGATCTTTTTTTAAGATTCGAAGAAAGTTTTCTAAGGAGGAATTTTCTAATCCGGACGATCCAGATGAGATTCCAAATAGGCGTTGCTCGAGTGTAAGTTTTGAGGATTATAAATCCTTTTTAGAATTTTTAGGAGCAATATGATTGTAGAGGTTTTTCTAATTAGATTTTATTTTGATTTGCAGCATCTTTCGCCAGAAGCAAGTCCTTTAAGTACGAGATCGTCGCGATATAGTCCAAGGGAAAGCGAAAGCGAACCAACTCCAGCTTTGCCGAGGAAAACCGGAAGTGGAGATTCATCTTCTGCTTCACAGAGGATTCGTGATACGATCACGAGGACGAGGAGAGAATCTAATAGTAGTGCAAGATACGAGAGCAGTGGCAGCGAAAGTATGAGGTGAGTAATAGAAAATTTGTTGAAAAGAATGTAACAATTAGGAGACAGACTTGCAGATCAAAGACAAGAACAAGAGCCCTAACGATATTAATTAAATGTTACAACAAAATTTATTTATAAATAATTAATCTGATAATTTAGAACTAATTTGCACACAGTCAGATCTAGATTTCAGGCCAGCCTAGGCTATCATAAAATTTGCCGCCCTTTTTCAATTTTCGTTAATAGTTTCAGACTTCACACTCTTTCCTCTATTCCCCTCTTTTCCTCTTTTTTTAATGAATTTCTATATTTTTCACCCTGTTTTCAGGAAAGTTGCCCTTTTTCTAGTTTTTTCGATGTGGCGGAACTTCCGAACGTTCATATGAACGAAATAGAAAAAGTTCTTTTCCGAAAAATATTTTTCGCTGAAAGTTAATTCTTTTTAATTGAAAAGTCTACTATTATATTTTGGTACAGAATTTATCGTTTTGATTACAAGTTTTATTATTTGGTTGAAAATCCAATTATTTTGTTGAAATTTCAACAATTTTGTTAAAAACTCATCATTTTTTGATGACTTGAAAATTGAACTATTTTGGTAGAAAGTTCAACTATTTGGCTGAAAATTAAATTTTTAGTTGAAAATTCAAGTGTTTTGTCGAAAATTGGTCTTTTTCGCTTGAAAATTCAACAATGTAGTTTAAATTTGTTTTCTTTCGGGACTGGAAAATTTTCTTTGGTAGAAAATCCAACTCTTTTCTTGAAAATTCGTAATTTTGGTTTGAAAAGTCATCTCTTGGTAGAAATGTAATCTTTTTTGGTTAAAAATGCGACTGGTTGGTTAAAAATTAATATGTTTTTGTTGACGATTCAACTATTTTGTTGCAAATTCGTCTTTTTTGGTTAAAAGTTAATTCTTTCTTATTGAAAAGTCTACTATTATATTTATATTATAGTGTTTTGTAGAAAATTTGTTGTGGTTCAAAATTAAACTATTTTGTTAAAATTCGTCTTTTTTGGTTGAAAGTTGATTCTTTTTAATTTAGAAGTCTATTATTATATTTCTGTTAGTTCTATTTTCTATTAGTCTATTATTACTATCACCTTTTTCGGTTTAAAATGCAATTACTTGGCTGAAATTTGAAATACTTTATAAAACATCCTTTTTTTACGTGGAAGATTGATCTATTTGGTTGAAAATTTAACCATTTTATTGAAAAATTACTTTTTTGTTGAAAATTTAACTGTTTTGTAGAAAATTTCATTTCTGGCTTGAAAATTCTACAGATTGGTTGAAATTCTTGATCTTTCTTGACTGAAAAATCTTCCTCAGTTGCATATTTGTCTTCTCGGTTTGAAAATTCATATCTTTTTGTTAAAAATGCAACTGTTTCATTGAAAATTAATTAGGTTTCGTTAAGGATTCAACTATTTTGTTAAAAATATGTATTTTTTGGTTGAATTCAACCATGTTTTATTTATAATTTATATCTTTCTAGGTTAAAGTATCAACTATAACATTTTCCGCTGAAAATACTACCTGGCTGAAAGTTGAACTATTTTGTTAAAAATTCATATATTTTGTTGAAAATGTGTCCTTTTGGTAGAAAATTAATCTTCTTGGTAGAAAATTTAACTATTTGATTGAAAATTCAAGTTTTTAGTTAAAAATGAACTTTTTTGGTGAAAATTCATATTTTTGGGTTGAAAATTCAACTATATAATTGTTAATGCAACTGTTCGGTTGAAAATTAAACTATTTAGTTGAAAATGGAATAATTTAATTGAAAATTCATTTTTTTTGGTTAACAATGAACTTTTTTGTTGAAAATTCGTCTTTTTGGATTTACAATTGATCTCTTTTGGTAGAAAATTAATCTGTTTTGGTAAAAAATTGAAATATTTCATTAAAAATGCAATATATTTCAACAATAAATCATAGGAATGTGGTACCTACAATACTTTTATTAAAAAGAAAGTGTTCTCCTATTATTCCTCTATTTTTGTGAAAAATCACCCTATTTCCCCTGTTTTAAGAACATTTTGGGATGTCAATTCTGTAGTTTTTATCGATTACAGAGTTGAAATTTTGACAAGCAAAGAGAATACAATATGTACATGTTCTGTAATAATAATGAAAGAATCGAAGCGGCCGCGTGCCACCCCTAAAATTGGCATTGGCCTTTTTGTCCTCTATTGTAAATATGAAACTGAATTTAAAATTTTAGATTAGGAGAATCCGGACTTCATGGATATGCTGATATCGCCAGAAGGGTAAAGTTCTTCAGCGGAAGTGGACTGGGACCGTCAACCGGAAGTTGTGACGAGGTCGTGCAACGAGACAGTGCGACAAGTGCAGGCGAAGATGAACCACACGAAGATGGACACACGCGAGACCCAAGCAGAACAGCTCAGGGTTCTTCCCAAAGTAGGGCAATGCTTCGAAGACGTAGACAATTTGATGCCCAAGGTAATTTTTTATCAAATTTACCTAACAATTTAAATCTAGAAGAAAATCACATATTATAGAATCTAAACTCTCCGTCTTAGGGGGATATATCAGTGAAATTTTAACCCATTGATCGTCCATTAATTACGTAAGGATGATTTTGGAAAGTTTAGACCCCTCCCCGCCCCCCTTCTTACGTAAGATTCTATTTTTTTTACTCAATATATCAATTTTTCACTCTAAATGAGACTTCCAAACATTTCAGGGGATTACAGATCCCTTATCTCCATTACATTTTAATCCCATCTGATTATGTCTCTAGGAAATCTCGACTTTGTCTGGAAATTATCAGAATGCATCTCTAATTTGAAAGGATTTTAAAGAGATTTTAAAACATTTCAAATGAAGTCACGGGATTTCTAAGGATTCCAAGAGATACCGAAGTATTTTCACGAATATTGAAGGATTTCGGTTGATTTTAATAAAAATTTTGAAGATTTAAGAGGATTTGTATTGATTAGATAAGATTTCAAAAAATGTCACGGGATTTAGAAAACAAATTTAAGGAATTTTCACGGATTTTAAAAGATTTAAAGGGATTTTGATGCTTTCTTGGTACTTTAAAGGATTTTAAGAGATTTTCAAAAATTCCAAAGTACATACATCCACGGATTATAGAGAATTTTGTATGACTTCAAAACATTTAACAGGATTTCAAAGATTCGAATGGATTTAAAGTTGTTTTGGGGGATTTCAACAGATTCGGAAAGATTCGCACGGATTTTGAAGATTTCAAAGATTTCAAGGGATCTCGTAATATTTTGAAATATTTCAAGGAATGTAAAGAATTTTAACCACTTTTAAGATATTTTAAGGAATTTGTGTGGGATTTCGAAGTTGTAAAGGGATTTGAAGGGATTTAATAAGATTTCAAAAGATTGTATGGAATTAAAAAAAAAACTTAAGGAATTTTAACGGATTTTAAGGGATTTCGAGGAATTTCAATGCCTTTTAAAAGATTCTAATAGATTTTACAATATCTTAAGCGATTTCTAGGAATTTTAATGCCTTTTAAAAGATTCTAATGGATTTTGCATGATTTTAAGGGATTTCAAGAGATTCGGAAAGATTCGCACGGATTTTAAAGATTTCAAGGGATCTCGTAATATTTTGAAATATTTCACGGAATGTCAAAAATTTTAACCGATTTTAAGAGATTTTGAGGAATTTGTTTGGAATTTTTCAGATGTAAAGGGATTTGAATGGATTTTATAAGATTTCAAAAAATTTCACGGGATTTTAAAAAGAAACTTAAGGATATTTAACGGATTTTAAGAGATTTTGAGAAATTTTAATTTCTTTAGAAGATTCTAATGGTATTTATAGTATTTTCAGAGATTTCAAGTGATTTGGGAATATTCGCACGGGTTTTAAAGATTTCAATGGATCTCGTAATATTTTGTAATATTTTACCGAATACCAAGATTTTTAACCAATTTTAAAAGATTTAAAGAAATTATTGTGTAATTTTGAAGGTGTGAAAAGATTTGAAGGAATTTTATAATATTTCAAAAGAATTTTATAAGATTTCAAAAGAATTTACGGGATTTCAAAAAAATGTTAAGAAATTTTAATGGGTTTTCAGATTATTAAAGAGGCTTCGATGATTTCAACGGATTTTAAAGGATTTAAGGCAATTTCAAAAGATTTAACAGAATTTCAGAGGATTACCGACTATTTAAAAGAATTTTAAGGGGTTTCGAGTATTTTTAGTTGATTTTAATATATTTTAGCAGATTTTAAGAGATTCAAAAAGATTTTCCCGATTTTAAAGATTTCCAAAATTTCAAGGGATCTCGTAATATTTCGAAATATTGTACGGAGTTTTAAGGATTTTAACCGATGTCAAAAGATTTAAATTGGATTTTGAAGATTTCATCGATTTCGAAATATATCATGAAAGGTGTACTCCAAATTTCAAGAATAGTTAAGTCCTTAACTCTATATTTATTAAACGTGTGTAATACGAAATATTTCTTAATAAAAAAGTAATCAAACAAATAATAACACAATGTATTTAATATTATAAAAAGTAATTTCAACAGCCAAAAAAGGTTGCAATTAGCATGTTTCAAATGAATAATTAGAAAGAGAAAATTTACATAAGAAATGCTTTGGCCCCCCCCCCCCCCCCCCCCCGCCCCCAAATAAGGATTCTTAAGATTTTCCTTGCGTAATTAATGGACGCTCTCTAAATGAAATTCAAGATTCAAAAGTAGTTTTGAATGATTCTAGAACTCAGTATCAGAAAAAAATTAAAAGACCCTATCACTAATACTGGGATGGATTTATGTAGTTCTCTATTGTCTCCCCTTAAAGCGATTTAAAAATCTGGTCTATAAAATGGATTTTCTCTTGAGGTACTTGTCTTGCCAAAAATCATGTATGTGAAAAAAAAGTTTTCTATGATTTTAAGAATTGAAATTATGAGTCACGCGTTATGAAAGAAAAAGCCCTTTTTTATGAAAACATTTCAGATTTTACGAAAAATTATTATTTTGACAATAGTTTTTGTGATTGAATTTTTTTACTTATTTTACTTATTTTTCGGGGAAAACATTCCATAGAACTCTATTTTTTCCAATTTTGAAATTAAGTAAATAATCTTAAAATACAGTTGTTTATTTCAGATATATTTACCCAAAAAAATCATTTGAACAATTTCAGCCATAGAAAATTTTACTTTATAAATTAGAAACAATATAGTTGTACAGACTGTTTTCCTCGAATAAATAAGCCATCATTTAGTAAAATTACACCATTTTTCAAAAATTGGTAAGAAGCGATAAAATTTTATTCTTAAAAATAATGTTTTTTATTCAGAATGACGTAATCAGTAATTTTATTTTCATTCTTAAAATCGAATAAAAACTATTTTTTTCAGACATCTGATTTTTTGCACGACTGCGCCAAAAATCAGGTCTATGGAAAAAAAGTTTTCTTTGATTTTAAGATTTAAGATGATACTATCAGTGATGTCTTATGGAAGAAAAAACATTCCTTTTTTATAAAAAAAATCAAATTACGAAAAATGATTATTTTAACAATATTTTTTGTGATTGAATTTGTTCTTACTTTCACTTCTTACCAATTTAAAAAAGTGGTTAAGTTTTAATAAATCATGGCTTATTTTTTGGGGTAAAATAATCCGTAAGACTCTATTGTTTCTAATTTCGAGAATAAGTAAACAGCCTTCAAATATAGTTATTAAAAAAATAGATTTTAACAATTTCAGTTATAGAAATTTTTTCTCTTAAAACTGGAAACAGTAGAGTTGTTAAAAAAATATATATTTTTTAGCGATTTCAGCCACAGAAAAATTTTCTTTTAAAATTTGAAACAGTAGAATTGTAGAGAATATTTCCCCCAAAAAAATAACCCATACTTTAATGAAATTCAACCATTTTTCAAAAATTTGTAAGAAGCAATATTAAGAAAAAAGACAATTGCAAAAAATATTGACAAAATAAATGGTTTTTGTATGTTATAAAATTTTTGCTTTAAAAATAATGTTTTTTATTTGAAACGTCAGCATCAGTAATATTATTTTGATTCTTAAAATCATGGAAAAAATATTTTTTCAGAGATCTAATTTTCGGCACGACAAGTACCTTCAACAATTTTATCCCATTTAAGAACAAGATTGTAAACATTTTGTCTTTTAAGATAATGATAGATTGAGTTGCCTCTCTTTGATAATCGCTTATCTGGGAAGAAATTACATGTACATTGTACAATTATCTCTTCATTAAATACCCGATACAAAGGTATCGTCACGCGGCATTCTAGTCTGATATCTAGACTCATCGATTATAGAAGCCTTTCTTCTGCTTCGTGAAGTTTTAAAGTCTGCCTAGTGATCAGTAGTGTCGTGAACCGGTAAGTGAAGAGTGAACTTTTCTTTTGACCTCAAATCCATCTCGCCGTCGTGAAAAATATTAATAAGTCAGTCTTCTTTTCGTTTCTTCTAAAAAAGAGAAGAAAATGGAAGGCAGAAGGGTCTTGCAGCTCATCTGGACTTTTTTCGTCGCTTTCTATTTCCTGTGCTTTTACGCAGGAGTTTGTGTTGCCTTGTACTTTTTGTGGACAAATTGACAGCAATAAACTGTCATCGCGTTTATCATTTTCACTCAGGTAGATAGTGACGATTAGAGTGCTTCTTTCTCGCTGGTCATTAAGATTTTCTTGAGCGACGTCTCTTGCAATTACAGTGTGTCTACTCACCTGAACAACCTGAAATTGTCAGGAGTTTTTATATACCTGGAAAAACCTAGAAAAATTAGAATTTTTTTGTGGTTGGAAATTTATTTTTTAAATGAACATGTAATTGTTCTATTTTCGGTTGAAATTTTATTTTTTTAGTTGAAAATGCAACTATTTGGTTTAAATGTCGTGTATTTTGTTAAAAATTCATTCTTTTTGGTAGAAAATTAATCTTCTTGCTTGAAAATTCAATTATTTGTTTAAATTTTTTTCTTTCTTGACTGAAAAATCTTAATTAGTTGAAAATTTACTTCTTTGGTTGAAAATTAATTTTTTCAATTTAAAATTTAACTATTCTATTTTTGGTTAAAAATGTATTTTTTTGGCTGAAGATTCAACGACTTGGTTAAAAGTTAAACTCTTTTAATAAAAATTAATATTTGCTGTTCATTTTAAATGAAAATTCATCTTTTTGGTTGAAAATTTAACTATTTTGTTGAATATTCGTTTTTTTAGTTGATAATTAATTTTCTTAACTGAACATTTAACTATTTGAGGTGAACATTTAACTAGTACAGTTGAAAATTGAACTATTTTGTTGCAAATTTTTTATTTATTTTTTTATTTATTTTTCAAACTAAAAATTTAACTAATCCAGTTGAATATTCCATCATTTTAGCTGAAAATTTATTTATTTGGTTGAAAATTTATTTTTCCAATTTAAAATTTAACTGTTCAATTTTTGGCTAAAAATTTGTGTTGAAAATTCATGTGTTTTTTGGAAAATTGGTCTTTCTGTTAGAAGATTAACCTTCTTGGTTGAACATTTATCTTTTTTCTTATTATTTTTCAGATAAATGATACAGCTCATGAATTTCAAGAGTAATATATTTTTAAAGATATTCGGTTTTTATTTAAATAATTTTCATTTGTTTAAACAATTTCTGCCTCCTGTGAATCTTGAAAAGTTACTACTTTCTGTAATCAATAACGCAGTAAATAAATGTTGAGAGCGATATTTTGTGTGAATACAGTTTAAAATTATTTAAACAATATAATTTGTTTAAACAATGTTTTTCCCCTGTCAATCTTGAAAAGTTACTATTTTATGGAATTAATGATGCTGTTAATGAATGTTAAGAATAATATTTTTTGTGTAAGACAGTTTTGCCATTATTTAAACAATAATCATTTCTTTTAACTAGAATCTTCTCCATCTTTCCTATGAAAGGGAGCAAGTGATATAATTTTTTTTAGATAATTGCAAACTGTCTTTCACAAAAAAGATCGCTCTAAACATTTATTATCTGTGACATTAATTTCAGAAAATAATAAATTTTTACAATATACAGGGAAAAATTGTTTAATCAAATGAAAATTATTTAAATAAAAACCGAATATGTTAAGCAAGAAATATTATTCTTGAAATTGATCAACTGTATCATTTATCCCAAAAAATAATAACTTTTCACAATTTACAGAAAAAAATTTGTTTAAAAAATACTAATTGCTTAGGCAGTATAAAATTAGGTGAAAAATATTTGGAAACTTGTGACTTATCGAATATAGATAATTAATTTAGAAAAAATAATTAAAAAATACCGTTTTAGTATGAATTTTACATAAAACTGATATATATGTATATTTTTTTTTACCTTTTCCGGGCACAATACAAGGGTTTGAGGAGGGGGGGGGGTACTAAATTAAAATTTATTGGATTGGAATTATTCTTGGAACATTCCTTAAAGGGTGTCCAAACTTTAATTTACAAAAAGGTAATAAATAACAAGTACTTCTTTTTCCCATTTTTTCGAAAACCGAGCTTTTTCATTTAAAACCCCATGTTAATTTCAAAAGCCCGGGGCACGGGTTAATGTTGACCGATTAAAAAATAGAAGGGAATTTCTTCTTCCGGAAAATTAACAAATAATTCATTGAAGAGGGCCACTATCGTGTGGCGAAATCTCTGAAGCAATTGTAATCTATTTGCATTCATTTTTACTCGACACCATAAATTATAAAAATATTATTTTGTTTAAATATAATAAGATATCATACTGCATAAAATTACACATAGGAAAACCTTGGTTAAATGCGTTTTGCTGGTGCTTCTAGTAAGAGGATATTTGATATTTACAACTGGGGAAAAACGGGGACAACCCGGGACATAATCGGGAATTTGTCAGGCCAAAATTACGTGTCCGATATTTTGTAGATATTTGGTAACATCACTTTTTTTTAGAATTTTGTTATTCTTTATAGAGGGATCACAAAATCCAGACAAGTGTGCAGGTTGAGGTGAAGCGAAGCAAAGCAAAGTTAGCAAAGCGGGGCAAAGGGAACTTACACTGTTGGTATAATACTGTAACGACGTCCTCTGTTTCATTCTACAGTCCGCTCACCTGCCTTCTATACAAGGTGGCAAGAAAGAGCCTCATTCATGGAACCAGTCGAAACACTTCTTTCAAACTTATCGATACAGAGTGGTGAGAAAAGAGAAAAAGAAGAAATAAAAAAAAAGAAAAGAGAATATATCCTAAAGATAATCCTTATCGATCAATCTTGAAGGGATAATTAGTGGTTTGCTCTCAAGTCATAGTGTGCAAAATCACTTAGTTTAACGATCGAGATTGGATCCCCTTAAATTGATTCTGATCGACTCAGTTTCCTTTATTGCTTATTAATCAGTCATGTCAAATCTCTGTTTTTCTGTTTGAAATTAATTGCTTCCGCATAGAAGGAGGTTTTCAATGACCTACATTTTCAAATCTACTTTTTTGACATATTTCTATATAATTCGCTATGATCATGAAATTTGAGATTTCAAAAAACAAAATTTTATCTTGTTTATATGAGAAAAACGTTTTTGATATTCAAAATACAATACGATATCCGGTGGCTTTGTTCGCGTCTTCGAGACGCATCGATCGACCTATTGTTGATAAATTTATGAATCACCAGTACCGATTTATGAAGTTTCAAAAAAATGTGTGTATTCTCTTTCTATGAGAAAACCTTTGTTCATATCAGGAATACAACAGTACTGTATCTGACAATCTGACATGTTGGTTCGCGTCATCGAGACTCTTCGAATGACCTATTGATAAACCTTCCATGACCTCTTATGATCTAGCAATACCGATTTATAAATTAAAAATATATATTGGCTATCTTTTTGATATGAAGTAGACTTTTTTGATATTGGGAACATAACAGTAATGTACATGATATATTTGTTCGCGTCTTTGAGACGCATCAATTGCCAAATTGAAGAATCTTTCATGATCTACCATAACATACCAATATCGTCTTTAAATTTTTCAACCAAATTATTTATCTTGCTCGTAAGAATTTTTTTATATTGAGAATATGATGTACTATCAATCGATTGACATTTTGATAGGTTCTCTGATTTTCTGAAAATAAGATTTTCGGTAAGACAAAAGAATAAGTTTGAAAAATATTGAGTCTCAATTTTTTTCTTCTTTTAGACCTCCCTTTATGAGGAAGCAAATTTATTTGATAAATAAGAGAAAGTACTTCGAGCGGTCTTTTATTTCTTATTGAAATCATAAATAGGGAAGTTTCAATTATTCAGTGTGGCCTCGGGTCAGGGAAAACCTGGAAATCAGGAAAAGGCAGGACATTTTTTTGATCAGGGAAAGTCAGGGAAAAGAATGGGAATTTTTTAAAAATCTTGCAAAAGTCAAGGAATCTCTATAATAGGCACTTTAAGTAACTGTCAAAGATAATCAATTTTTAAATATTAATTTGAAATTATTTTATTCCGTTTATAGGTATAAGATTCGATGTTAAAAATGTTATAAGGTTAAAGTTTAGTGTTTTATTAGCCTTGTATTAATATATATATATATCTTTTTTTTTAATTGCTTTCTCCTGAAGGTTATATTTTTCATTAAAAATTTTACTATTTGGTTGCAACTTCAACCATTTTGTTAATAAGTGATCCATTTTGGTTGAAAATTCAACTGTTTTGTTGGAAATTCCTCTTTTTCGGTTGAAAATACTACTTTTTTTTTTAAATTCGTCTTTTCGGTTAAAAAATTCATCTCTTTTGGTGGAAATGTCATATTTTTGGGGTAAAAATACAACTGTTTCTTTAAAAATGAATCTCCTTTAGCTGAATATTAAACTATTTAGTTTGAAAATTCATCATTTTCGATTAAATTCAAGTATTTTTTATTTAAAATAAAAATATTTTTTGGTGCAAATATCTACTATGTATTGCATAATTCGCTGAGAATTCATCATTTCTGTTTGAAAATTCAATTACTTGGTTGTAGGTTGAACCACTTTGTTAAAAAATAATTTTTTGGTTAAAAATGCATCACTTAATTTGAAAATTCGTTTTTTTTTTAGTTGAAAATTATTTTTGTAGACTGAAAATTGAACTATTCCAGTTGAAGATTTAGCATTTTAGTTGAAAGTTCATCTCGGTGATTTAAAATATAACTACTTTGTTGAAAAATCTTTCTTTGGTTTAAAACTAATCTTTTTGGTTCAAAAATGCAACTGTTTAGCTGAAAATTAACATTTTTGTTGAAAGTTCATATTTTCGGTTCCAAAAAGCGACTGTTTTACAGAAAATTCGCCTATTGGTTTGAAAGTTTAACAATCTGTGTGAACTTTTTCTTTCTTTCTTGACTGATGAATCTTTATTTGTTAAAAATTCGTCTTTTTGGTTGAAAAGTTCAACTTCTGGATTGAAAGTTGTTGAAATTTCATTTTTTTATTGGTTGAAGATTCAACATTTTAGTTGAACATTCATCTTGTTGGCTGAAAGCTTAAGTACTTCTTTGAAATTTTTTTTTTTTTTATTGACAACTAACCTTCTTCTGTGAAACCTCTTGTTTAGCTACCAATGCAACTGTTTAGTTAAAAATTACCTTTTTTTGTTGAAAATTTGACTGTTTTACACCAAATTCGTCTTTTGGCTTGAAATTTCGACAATTTGGATAAAAATTAAAATTTTGTTTTTTTTTGGTTTAAAGTTGAACTACTTTGTTGAAAATTAATTTTTGTTGTTTCAAATTCATCATTTTAGTTGAAAATACATCCCTTTGGTTGAAAATTGGACTATTTTATGGAAAATTCGGTTTTTTGTTTGTTAAAAGTTCACTTTTTTACTGAAAATTTAACTTTTCCATTTTTTGTTGAAAACTTATATTTTTTAGTTGAAAATGAATCTATGTATTTGTTTGAAAGTTAATGTATTTTGTTGAAAATTCGTTGTTTATTTTTAGGTTGAAATATAAACTATTATTTTTGTCGTTGAGTATTAATCTTTTTATTGAAAAATCAACTTTTGCAGTTGAAATTCAACTGTTTTTGGTTGCATTTTAACCTTCGTTGTTTGAAAATTTTTTGGTCGATAATTCAACTGTTTTTGTAGAACATTCGTCTATTAGGACAGAAAATTCGTTCTTTTGGATTAAAAATTCATATTTTTTTCTTGATAATTCAACTGGCTTCTAAAAAATGCAATTATTTGATTAAAAATGCAACATTTTCTGGTTAAAATTTAATATTTTTTGTTTGAAAATTTGCCTTTGTAGTTGAAAATTTGTCCTTTGGATTAGAAATTCATCTTTGGTGGTAGAAAAGTAATATTTTTTGGTCGAATTGAAACAAAAAAAAATTTTGATTTTTAATTTTTAGTTTGTTATTGTTTTGCTTCGTTTATAAAAGGTTCTATGCTAAAAATGTTACAAGATTAAATTGCTGGACTTTGAATAATAATGTTCAGGGAAAATGAAAAATTATTTAGGGAAAAGTCAGAGGTTTTTGAAAATAAAGTTTTTCGGCCACCCTGATTATTACATGGATTTGAATTATTAAATGGATTTAAATTCGTCAGCTTCAAATTATTTTATATATTTTTTAAATAATTAAAACAATTTTAAAATACTGCTTAGATATGTGAAATTGTTAGAGGCTTCTCTTTCAATCGACAAATAAATTAAGAAAGTTCTATAAAATTAATTACATAAAGTAAAATATAAAATAAAATAAACTTTCGATCCTTTTTTATCGCTGTGTTTAAAACTCTTCAAGTCTTTCGAACCTGCATCGTTTTATGCATATCCTGTCTTGCAATCTGCTTTCCTCCTCCGATCATTTATTTTTTACTACCGCCCTTCGCATCCGGAATAAAGAGTTGTGGAGAGTGAAGCAGTGCAATTAAGTAAATTCCCTGAAGAGGCTGAAATCTCGCGAAGGAACCTCCTGTAAAAACAGATTTTTATGCTCAAAATACTTTTTAAAAAAGCTCTAAACGGTAAAATTATTATTATTAAATTTTTACATTCAAATCATAATTATAAGGTATTAGTTTTATGTGAAAACTGTCTATCGCGGATTTATTTAAATCTAGACGCTTTGAGACCCCTTGAATCCGAAAAAAATAGGTTTTAAGATGGTGTTTGTCGTTGTTGTTGTTGTTGTCGTCGTCGTCGTCGTCGTCGTCTGTATACCGAATAACTTTTGAAAGACTGATCGGATTAGGTTGAAAATTGGTACACAGTTTTAGGGACCAAAAAGAAAGATCCAGTTCGTTAACCAGCATTTTTTGACCAACGCTTCTGGTTTTAACCACCAGAAAATCGAAAAAAGAGGAATAGATCAAAATTATGCACCCATAAAAGATCTACAAATTTGTTATTAATCAATATTTGATAGGACGCGTAATTTTTGTTTTATTCGTAAAAAACAACACTAAAAATAAAAAAGTTAACTTCTGGACAAACCACACAAGCTACGAAAAAAATAAATACGCAAAAGTTGTTCATCCTAAAAAGAACTAAAAATTTGTTATTGATAATTTTTTGATAGGGTGCGTAGTTTTTGTTTTAATCGTAAAAAATAACATTAAAAATAAAACAAATTATATGTTTGGAAAAACGACACAAGTTACAACAACAAAATTAAAAGACAAAAGTTGTTCAACCAAAAAAGATCTACAAATTTGTTATAAACTTGTGTTACAAAAATATATTAAAAAAGAAAAAAAAACTTTTTGAAAAATGACACAAGATAAAATAAAGTTTTATTTAACAAAATTTTCCCCCTAAATTATATCCACATATTTGCTTAAAACCACTTTACCCTAGGACGCGTATTTTCTGTGTAAATCGTAAAGAAACAACATTGAAAATAAACAAATTAAATTCATAGAAAAACGAAACATTGCAATAAATTGTTTAATAACAAAATAGTTTTTGTTCTTGATAGGATGCGCACTTTTTTTAATTATAAAAACAAGACAATGAAAATACGTCTGTTTCAATATCAATGCATATTATGAATTGTAATCAAATAAATTTATTTTAATGATACATTTTCCAGGGTAGCTGAGAGTAACAATTAAAGCAAAATAAAGAACAAATATTAAAGTAATCATTAAAATAAAATTCGTATTTTATTTTGCAATATCTGAATAAGCAGTCCCGATCCGAGGTACAGAAATTAATATAAAATACATTTGATATGTAGAAAAGTTCGCATTTTGGACAAAATCGAGTGCGAAGCACGAGATACGTGACAAGAATGTGTTCGTTAAAGCCGAAGGGGCTTTAACAAAAGAGAATTCACAATCACCAAATTACAGTTGTCGATGCTTTGACCTTTAATTTTAAAAGGTCTGTGCACAATTGTGGGGGAAGTATACAGGCCGAGCGCGTAGCGGGAGGCAAATACATTATCGAGCGCGAAACGCGAGATCCAAGAGACGCGCACCCGAGGCGCGCTCAACCTCGCGAGGCGCGCGCGATGAGAATGTGCCCGCACAGAGGGCAGATCTTTTTAGTTTAAAGTTGTGATATCTTTTGTAAAAGACATTTTTACAAAACTTGAAAAGATCAAACCACATTTTGTATTTTTATTTTGTTTGAAAAAAGAGAATGTCGTAACTCTCATAAATGTCACTCGTTGTTTTACTGCTGGTCAAGTCTTTGATTATATTTCTTATTAGTGTAAACGAAGTGGACTGAAAAAAAAACATCTGTCAGGTTTAATTGAGTAGACCTGGAGACGATAGATTAAGGTATTGACCCAGTTTTTCCTACAAAGTATACGATTAATTGTATCGTATTATACTTACTTATATTAAAAATACAAACAATTTAATAAACCCTAATTAAACAAATTTTGGAAACAAGATTAAGTAAAATTTTGAAAAAGGACAATATTTCGAACGGAAAGAAAAGAAATTGAACTTGTATCATTCTATCGTTTCATTTGAAAAAAATGCAGACTAAAATTTTCAAAAAATTGGACAATTTCGTTAGAAAGGAATTGAAATTGTATCATTTATAATTCAAGGCATTCAAAGTTGAAGAATTTTATTTTTAATTGAAGAATCTCGAAATTGAATGATATCGTATTAAAATATTAAAAGTAGGATAATTTCAAAGCATTAAAAATGGAATATTTTCAGATTCGAATATGGAAAATTGGATCATTTAAAATTGAAGGGAATTATTATTATTAGTATACCATTAAGCCGTTTCCCTTTCAGGGTAGGCGTGAATTGCTCGGTTGGAAAGTAGTAGTGTGTGGATGGGTATATAGATATATAGGTGTCAGGTATAGATATTTTAGATTGATCTAGAATTCTCGTGTTATTTGAAATTGTATTACTTCTAATTAAAGGCATTCAAAATCCAATAATTTCAAAGTGAAAGCTTCTGAAATGTTTAAAATTCTAAAATTTCCGAAAAATTAAGATGTTCAAAAAATTCTGGAAATTTAAGATATCCAAAAATTTCCAGAAATTGTAATACCTTATCAGTAATTTATGGTATCTCATCACTTCGTGCTGGTCCAATCACGCTAATCGCTACTCATAATCACTCTTCTGAATTAAGCGTCAACGCTATAGTGAGTTTACCACTCCTGAAAGACTTTATATGGCAGTTTTGATGCGCGGTTCGTAAAATTGCCGTATTAAGCCTTTTTAAGGCAGTTGGGAAGATTAGCCATATAATCAATTTGCCACTTTACGGAGCGAAGAAAGGCGTAAAAAAGAGACTACATCATGCCTGTGCCGGAAAAACTAATTTTCATATCGTATCCATTGGTTTTGGCTAAACACCTAATCACGCCAGTGTGATGTAATTATTAATTTAGAAAAACATGAAATTAAAATAATTTAACTTTTTCCAATACTTTTTTGTTTAAATCAAATCAAATGTTTTCAAAATAGAAGTGTAAGTATAGAAGAAAATCATTGTTTATAACAATTTGTTGCTAAACATTGAATTTTCTTTTTTTAGCCTGCATTTTATACATGTAAATATACATGTTTATTATCTCCACCACATCATCTCCCCTTTTTAAGCTCTTCTAATTAGCGACGTGTACGCCTCATTTTTGGAAAATCTTTTTTTTTTCTTATAATAATGGTTTTAGAGCAAAAAAATATTTACCGTGAAAGGTGTATTCTTTTACGCTCTACAACTTTTTTCCAATACTTTTTTGTTTAAATCAAATCAACTGTTTTCAAAATAGAAGCGAAACCCAATTTCAACTATCATATTCGTAATTAGAATATCAAAATACATCGGCGTAGTGAGTTTTATATTAATTGAGGCTACTTACATTTCGGAACTTTATCCCAATATTTTTTACAACGAAACTATAGCAGATACAAAATTGGTAAAGAACATAATCTACATCCTTTTTGATTCAAGTTTACTCTCTATTTTCCCGATTTTTCGCACAAGTTGAAAATAATTGTTTATAACAATTTGTTGCTAAAAATTGAATTGTCTTTTTTTAATCCAAAAACCACTTTTTCTTGAAGAAGCACTATCCCTTAGAGGCTTAGAGGTAGAAGATTCACCAAATGAGAAATCACTAAAAGTGTGACTTTTAAAAACACTATTGTTGATAAATAAAGAACTTTAATATTATGAATTACATCTTTGTGAGATACTTAGGGCCTTCTCTTGTTCTGAATCAAGTCTGCTTTCGGAATGACAAATTGTCTAATTTCAATACTTTTTATGTAAAACGATTTTTTTTTATTCCAACCCGAGAATTGGAAAAAATCGTTTCACACAAAAAGTATTGCAATTAGCCATTTTTTCATTCTGAATACAGACTCGATTCTAAACAGGAGTATGCCCTAAGTGTCTAACGAAGAAGTAATTCTTGTATATATGGAGTAAAAGTAGGCAATTTCAATTTTGAAGTTTGGTCCCACTTATTGAAATAGATTGAAATGATTTTAAATACGAGTATGTTCAAATTCACAACTTTTTGAATCCAAATGAATGGCTTTTTTTGCCGTTAACGTTTTAATTCATATGAACACTTCAATCTTGTTTAATCCCATAATGGTTTCAGTCAATAAATGAAATACATTTTAATTCTGTTGAAGTGGGTAGAAACTGAAGGCAATCCAATCCTATTTGATGCTGTGAGACGAGGACGTATGTTGAAGTCAATTTAATTCCTTCCGTAAAGTATAATTGTGAACATTATAATCCAGATTACCGAGCATACAAGTCAATCTCGAGAAATTCCTCCCACGACCAAATTCACAACACTTTGAAATCAAACGAATGTCCTTTTTTGTCATAAAAAACGAGTTTTTCTCGAAAACTCAATTTAAAGTAAAAATTCGATACTTGTTTGAAAACTGTCCGGGGTTCAAAGCCGTTCAATGAGAAAAATGTATAGGCAGCTAGGGCAGCTATAGAACTCTGCCCCTCAATTGAAAAAAAAGGCAAAAAACGGAAACTACACTATCGAACAATTTTTTGCTCTTTGTGAGGAAACACTGAGCCAAAATCGATGTGAAACAGTTCCAACTGGTAATGTTCCGAGTCGGAGTCATTATTCCCAGAGCTGCTTGCTTCATGCTTCGCTTCCTTCTGGCCACCTTGTACGTGGTTTTAATGTACTATACAGCTTCAGCCTATAGGTCGTGTTTCGTCGTTCGTAGTAACAACAACGACGCTACAGGATTCAGGTGTGTTCAGGTGTGCCCTGTGGCACCGAGCAGGAACAGCAACGCTCAGTTCATCACGTTCATCAGTTTACCCAAGTTTACCCAAGTTTAGCAGTCACAGCCCACGCGAATTGTCGGCTGTTGTGGGTAGGAAATTATGAATATGTAATCTACCAACCAACCCTAACAAGGGATTACGTACAAAATTACCTTCTCAATTCAAGTCTTTTATGAGAAAAGCGACAAACCGGCTTCAGACTTGACGCGATTCACCGGTTCCGCTTCGATCTTACATTTCCGACTTTTCCTGATCGAATTGTCATAACATTTCAGAAAACTTGGTTACCGATTACGATTTTCTCGTTATAACTTTCCCCAGAAAGAAGATCCATCAAAAAGTGCCTGAATTCTGTGCTTCAAACGGAAACCATACAAGTGAGAACTTATGTCAAAAGTGTTTTGAGTAAGGAGTGATGCAAAGCAGTTTTACTAGTTCGGGGTGATAAAGTGAAATTATTAATAGTTCTGCTTTATTATTGTATTATCAGGGCGGACGCTGGACCGGATATCCGGGAAAAAACCGAGAATTTTGCAAAATTTTGGAAGAAAAATCTATCCAATCACATGATATAATGCAATTTAAAATGAGTTTGATTTGAACTTTGTCTTTAATGTCAAGTTCTATTGTTAAATTTTTGAATTATGAAATAATTCAGTTTACAATGCGGAATTCTAAAATCTTTCACTTTAAAAATTTTCTATTTTAGATCTTCATTTTCAATTGTTCATTATTAATTTAAAGAATTTTAAAATTCAGTTTTGAAGACATACATGAAGATGATCAGAGTTGGGATTCTTTTCAAATCCATTTTAAGTCCATTGAATGACTCTCAATTTTCCAAAACATTATTTGTTAATGGCGACCCGTTTACCAAAAAATCTACTTTTTTCAACCAAAATTGTTATGGATTGAAATGTTTATTTATTAAATTTTCGTGTAAAATTATGTAAGTATAACATTTTTCACTTGTTTTTAATACAACATTGACACTGACTAGTATTACGGAATTTTCTGTAACGTTAGCCCTGAATTAGCTGGAAAAGGGGTTGGTCTTAGGGAAAATTCCGTAACGGTAGACAGTTCGTATACAAAATTAATTTTTGTCTTGAATTTTAAACTGTAGAAAAATAAAAAATAAATTAATTTTTAACAATTGAAATTTCAATTTTTTCCATTTTCAACTGTTGAAAACACAATTTACTATTTTCTTCAATTTTTAACTGTTGAAAATTGAAGCGAAAAAGCGAATTTTCATCGAATTGACTATCAGATAGGGGATTTATGAGATTTAGAATCTAAAAGCGTTTGAAATTGAAAATTTTAGATACAAAAAAAAACATTTTAAGTTACTAAACTGTAAACATAAATTATTTAATGATTTTTAAAATAAAACTGTAGTTCGAGTATTAAAAATTGAACAATAAGTGATTTTACAAGATAATTCTGAATTTGTTCAAAATTAAACATTTTGCAGATTTTAACATTCAAAATTGAACAGTTTCATTTCGAAAGCCTCAATAGTCAAACGAGTGCAATCTTCAAATTGAAACTTTATAATAAAATTTAAAAGTGACTTCAAAATTTTCAAATCATATTTCATATTCAAATATTGTTTCAGTCAAAAATATTACATTCTAACTTATTAAATTTGAAATTTTTTAATTAAAAATGAGAGAAATTTTTTAATATTTATGAATATTTAACTGTTTGTATAAAATGATCAATTATAAATAAAATCTTTAAAACTGTACTATTTGAAACTGAATTCTTTGAAATAACCTTGCCAGAGTGTTTATTTACACTTTGAACGCTACAATTTCAATTGTTCCATTTTTAACTTGTGAGTGAAAGTGTTAAAGTTATATTTATAAATAACAATTTAACAATAATTATTAATTTAGAAAAACTTCAAATTAAAATAATTTAACTTCTAATTTAAAAAAGCGGTCATTTAAAAAAATATATATAATCATTGAATTTGTAATGTTTCTAACTTAAAATTGCTTGAAATGTTATTTAACATTTAAAAATCTATTAAGTCATTCCTCAGTTTACAGCAATAAAAATGATAGCGTAGATTTATTCTTGTTAACTAGAAAACATTAAACTGTTCGATATAGAAAAGTTTAAAATTTGGAATTTTGCAGGGTAATGAAATTTAATTTAAAAAATTTCAATTAAAATGTTAAAAGCCTGCATTTTATACATGTAAATTATTAAGGGTTTGAATTAAAAATATATACAATTAAAAATATTTACAATTAAAAATTTGTTTAGCTTCAATTTTAAAACTTAAAAATTTTTTTAAAGTTCCACTTTGAGTGTTTTAATTTGAAGTTCAGTTTTGATACTTCAAATGGCAAAATTTCAGCTATAAGAGTTCGGTTTTTTTTTTATATCGATGACCGAAAAAATCTGTTGCGAACCGGGAGAAAACCGGTAATTTTTTTCCGTGCCTAAAACGGCTGCCCTGATTATGTAATTGCAATATTGAATGCATTTTAGTGAAAGATGATTCCCAAATTAATTAGAATTGATAGTCATGAGTGCAATTATCGGATTAGATGTTGATTCAACAAATTAGTGCTTCAGACTTGACGAGATTCACACGTTTCGCTGCGATCCCACATTTCCGACTTTTCCAAATAAAATGTTTATATCAATATTCCAAAAAACTTTGGGATTTTTTGGTTATATGCAACTTTGCGTAGAAAGAAGATCGATTAAAAAGTCCCTGAATTCTGTGTTTCAAGCGGAATCGATAAAAGTGAGAACTTATGTCATTATGAAACAAATAGGCCCGCTATTTTTTTACTTGAAATATAAAAATGATTTTAATACCAAATTTATGTATTTTATAGTATCTATTATCTAAAATAATATAAATGAAACGCAAGGAAAAGCTAAGATAACATATTATCGTTAAATGTTATAAAGGTTTTTTCAAATCTATGTTCTCAATAATAATACCATTTTTTACTGAAAAATGTGACAAATTTTATCATCTAAAATTCTTCGGAAATTGTCAATCTTCTTTGAAATATAATGAGTTTTTATTAAAAATATCAATTTTTGATATAAAACGAAAACATTACCTAAAATTGTACAAAAATTGTGACTAATCGCTCTACTCTGAAGTCTAATGATTTTTTTAAATCAGAAAAAGCACTTTGCGACGACAAACACTGTTATAAGATAACAAAACAATATTCGGAATTGTAAATATTGTTTAAAATTTAATTATTTTTGTTAAAAATAACCTATTTTGAGTGAAACATGTTAACATAACCGAAAATTGTTAAAAATAGCGAATCTTTCAAAAGATTTCAGAGGACTAAAGATTCCATGGAATTTTTAGCAGATTTCAATAATTTGAAGGGATTTCAAAGGATTTTACGATATTTTTAAAGATTCCAAAGAATATTCCATAAATTAAAAATATTTCAAGGGATTTGAAAAGATTCCAAAGGATTGGAAATATTTAAGGGTATTTAAAAAAATTCCAAGGAATTTTCAAAAGGTTAAAATAATTTGAACGTATTTTAAAGATTCCAAGGAATTGTCAAGAGATTTAAAAGACTTCAAAGAATTTCATAGGATTTTACACATTTTACGGTATTTTTAAAGATTCCAAGAATTATTCAAGCGATTTTAAGGGATTTCAATTGATTTTAAAGATTCTGCGGCATTTGAAAAAGTCCCAAAGAATTTTCAAGAACTTTAAAAAGTTTTAAGGTATTTTAAATGATTTCAAATGATTGGAAACATTGTAGGGTACTTTGAAAGAATTCATGGAATTTCCAAGCGATTTAACAAATTTTAAAGGTTTTTGTAAAAAGTTTCAAAAGATTAAAAATATTTTAGGGTATTTTAAAAGATTAAAAGGAATTTTCATTAGATTTCTATGATTCCAAGGGATTTGAAAGGATTTGAACACAACTTAAAATTTTTGAAAAAAGTCCGTCTTCTTCGAAATTTTATGATTTCACATTAAAATTCTTCTTTAAAAATACTAATTTCCAGTGAAATTGCTAACAGAAACCATATATAATAATTTCAATCATTTTTTTAGGTAATTTGACTTTTTTTTAACCCTCTAACAGTATTAAAAAGCACGAATGTTTCTCCATTCGCATAAGGTTTTCTATGATTTTTCTTAATAAAAGGGATTACTTCTAGATTTATTTTAAAAAAATTGCTAATTGATATAAATGCAGAGCCAATCAGGTTTTCAATCAAAATTATTGTGAGATTTTCAAGACATATCGTTACACCAATTTTTTTATATGGTACTGTTTTGAGTAGATTGCAGTGAATCAAAATATCTTTTGTATAGTTTGGGGTGATATAGTGCAATTATTAATATTTCTGCTTTATTATTGTATTATATAATTGCAGTATTGAATGCATTTTATTGAAAGATGATTTTGAAATTAATTAGAATTGATATTCATGAGTGCAATTATCGGATTATAAGTTGCTTCAACAAATTAATTTAGGTTCTTTAGATAATTTAAATTTTTATGCATCGTTGCCTAACAAAGGAAGATAGAAATAGAAATTTTACTTCTTAATACTTTTCTGAACCACTCAGCCTACCGTGAAATGTTTAAACACTTCAGTGGGTGTATTCTACCATTGTTCGCCTACATTATTAAAGTTTCACTAAATAATTCTAAGTCTAACCCACCAATCAAACGTTTTTCCTACTTTCTACATTAATAATTCTTCCAATTTACAAATCCCCGGGATACAAAATTTTTAATCCTCTCAGTTCAGAGGGGTAATTTTTTCCTCTTGTTCCATTTTAAACAAATAACTTCTTTTTCTGATTTTATCCCCACACTGTGAGCCTCAACCAACTTTAACATAAAAAAGATATTACAACAAGTTTTTTGCAGAATATTATTCTCACATAGTATGCGCATATTTTGCGCAAAAAAGTAAAATAATCGTGGTGTGGGGGGGGGGGGTGTCGAAATTAAAAATTTTAATTTTGAAAAAAATTATAATAAAAATTGTTTAAGCAGGGTTTGTTAATAATTAAATATACAGTCGAAAAAGTTCTACAACATTTTTTCTGAAGTTATAATTGTTGAATCTACAAATATTCATTTAGTACAAAAGTTTGTTAAAAATTATATTACTGGACTTAATTGGCAGCATTTTCTCCTCCGATGTTATTCCGATATTTTCGATATGCAATTAGAAAAATCGTGAATAATGTATGTTTCAAAATTAGAACTGTATAATCTACAGAGGTTTTTGTATATTTGCAAAAGCCCTTTTATCACAACAAAAGTGGTTGAAACATTATTTTAATCACCGGCTCATCTCAGATTAAAATTAAATGATGCTGGCATGATTTTAAAAATAAATAAAATAAAAGCTTTAACATTTTGAAAAAAAGTTTATATTGGAAATTTGTGCTTGAAAAGTACTTTTATGGCAACATAAAAAAGTATCCAATAAATATCATCTAACTTCAAGGATCTTTTGGTTGAGGTTGGTTGAGGCTCATCGTGCCCAGAGAAAAACCTTCCCGCTTTTAATTGTTGTAAACAGGAAGCTCTCGTTTGAAACACGCAAGACTAGGGAAAGATATAATTATAGGGATCGCAGCGCAAAATGAGCTCAAGATAGAGGAAATAGGGTCATTTTTTTACTAAAAAGAGGAAACATATAGTCTGAAAAAATAATTTTAGATTTAAAATAAATAAAATTTGAGACAGTCAAATTACAGTTGATAAACTTGGAATATTAAATTCTTCAATTATTTAACTTTGTACATTTCAGTTAAAAATTGTTCACAGTTTTCAGCACTTGAAACTTGTTGCACTTATACAGTTATACTTGTGTTACAATATATTTCTTTCTAAATTTTGTAGTTTATTTATTTATAAATAATTTATATAAATGCTTCAATATTTGCGAAATTATACAGATTCGTTTGATTGTTTTCATTATTTCTAATAAATTATTCAATAACATTTTGCATTTGAATTTTATAAAATTAAATTATTTATAGCAAATAATTCTGTAAGCTAAAAAATATGAATCTTTCACTATACACGCGATAGCATATTCTGTTTTTGAATATAGAATAATTTTTTAGGCATAAAAAGAGCAATGGTTATTATAGTTCTTATGTACATTTAATAATTTCAGAGAATTTCCTGCGTAATTCAAATATTTTATTTTCAATTGTAGTATATTTAAAGACAAAAGGGGAATTGAAAAAGGGGGGAAACGCAGGGGAATAGGGGAAAGATTGCGATCCCTGTAATTAATTTTGCAATTCTTTTTTTTTTCTTTGCTGATTATGGTGAGAAAATAGTGTTGCAGGAGTCTACAGAATATCTTATACACGTGGCTCGTGCCATTGACCAGGTAATTCATTAGCGTGTAAAAGCAAGCGCACCTTCTAGCGTGACGCGACGCGCCTTTTTGAAATCACTCCTCGCTTTTCTTCTTCCCTTCAATGTTGAACCCACGTTGTCGTGAACAAAAGCGCGAATACTGTCTTTACCTTGAACAAACTGAAATTATGACATTAACCATCCATAGAAAACAGGAGACAAAACTTTAAAAGGATACTAGAATTATGAGATGTTTATTGGATTTTTAACAATTAGGATACGAGGGTATATATAAGGCTTTACGATGCATTTTCGTAAAAAATACTCACAGGCCTACAAGTGCCTAATTTTAGCTTAAAAGTGACTAAAAGTGACTACTGTTCACATAAAAATAGGCATGTATATTGCAATTTCATCAAAAAAGATGAATTTTTAATCAAAAAGATGAATTTTCAACCAAATAGTTGAATTTTCTACTAAAAAAGATAAATTTTCAACGAAAAATGGAATAGTCAAATTTTAAGTTAATACTATTAATTTTCAATAAAAACAGAAGAATTTTCCACAAAATAGTTAAATTTTCAAACAAGGAGATGAATCTTCAACCAACAAAATTAGTTTGTACAAAATTGTTGAATTTTCATCCAAAAAAGATGAAATATCGATAATAAATGTAATAGTTAATTCAATATTTCAACTCAAACAGATTCTTAATTTACAACCAAACAATTGCATTTTTAAACCAAAAGTATAAAATTTCTTCCAAAAAAGATGAATTTTAAATAAAATAGACGAATTTTAACTAAAAACATTCATTTTCAAGCAAGAAGATAAATTCTCTATAAAAAAGACGAATTTCTAACAAAATACATTGGATATTTAACCAAATAGTTGAAGTTTCTATCAAAAAAGATCAATTTTTATCAAAAATGGAATAGTTAAATTTTCAGTCCGTAACATTAATTTTTAACCAAAAAAAGATTAATTTTCAACAAAATAGTTCAATTTTAAGCCAAAGAGATGAATTTCAAACTAGAGTGATGAATATTCGACCAAAAAATTATTTTTTAACAAAATAGTTGAATCCTGAACCAAAACAGATATTCAACCAAACAGATACATGTTTAACCAAAAAGCTCACAGTTTTACCAGAAAAGAGATGAATTTTCAACAAAAAAGTTAATTTTTGACCAAGAAAGTTAAATTTTCAGCATTAGATTTTCATGCAAAAGAGATTAATCTTCTACTAAAAGAGATCAATTTTCATCCAAAGAGTTCTTTTTTTTAAGCTAAAAAGTCGAATATAAAAGTAGACTTTCCAATCAAAAATAGTTTGATTTTCTTATTTAGTTCTATTAACCCAGTTAGAATTTGAGTAAATAATCAAGAAAAAAGGGAAGGATCTTGAAAATGGGGAAAAAGAGGAATTCTTTAAAAGGGGTGAAAGAGTGTGAAGTCTGATATTGAATAGAATTTTCATACTATAGATTACTTTAGATTTCATATTTAATTTTTTTTTAGGTAAAATCTAAAATATTATGGGGTAAAGTGACTAAAGTGGCCTTTTATTTTGAAAAGAGTGACTATAGTGACTTTTTCTTTAAAAAAATGACTAAAATGTAACTTGAAAATTAAAATTTTGAGAATTAAAATTTTTAATTTAGGACAGAGAATTTTAGTAAAGAATTATAATTTTGTATTTGGGACAGGGAATTTCAGTAATGAAATGTAATTTTAACAATTGGATGATGGAATTCCGGATTTATTATTTTATTTTTTAATCTAATTTTTACTTTTGAACAGGGAATTTCGTAAAGAATTAGAATTTTGACTTTGGAACAGGGAATTTTCTAAACGAATTATAATTCTGAGGTAGAACTGGGAATTTCTGTCAAAAATTTTAATTTTCATTCTACGTTCACCTTAGAATTGAAATTTTCTTTAAGAATTATAATTTTTACTTAAGGACAGCGAGTTTCCGTAATATGACTTGGAGCAGAGAATTTTTTATATGAAGCGGGAATTTTGGAAAAGAATTTTTGTTCTATTTTAGTAGACGGGAATTTAAAGAAATACCTGTTCCAAGTCAGAATTCGTCACAATTTGAAACTGGCTTCTTCCAAATTTTGAAAAAGGGAGTTACTATATTTCTAAATTATAATAGAAAATCTAAAGAAATATATAATTCTGACTTGGAACAGGGTATTTTAGAAATGAATTTAATTGTGACTTGGTACAGAAAATTTTCTAAAAGAATTATAATTTTGAGTGAGGGCAGGAAATAAATAAATGAAACATAAAACAATTCCCGTGAATAAATAAAACTTTTACTTTGGAACTGGGGATTTCGTAAAGAATTATAGTTTTGAAAAATAATTTTAATTCCGATTTATAAAAGGGAAATTCACAACAACAAAAATCGCTGGCCCTAGTCGGAATTCGTCAGATTTCGAAAATTCCTTGTTCCAAAACAGGGAAAGTCAAGGAATTAAGATTTTTTAGCAACCCTCTTCATAACAAATTGTAATATGCCATGAAATCCTTAATTTTGAGTTGTTGAGTATGTCCTAAGAACAGATGATATACATTTTTTCAAATTGAACTGTTTTTTCAGGATCACGTCGCAGAGGAAGATCTCACGCCAGAACCTGCTGTGGCGACGAATTACAGAATCTCCAGGCATTACATGTGATTGGTCGGGGTGGGGGGCGACAAACGAGCCCCCCGGGCCCAGGAACTCAAGGTCAGACGGGGGCCCATTCTCAGTCTAATACCCAGGATTCACTTGTCGACTACCGACGTCTCGTCTTCATCAGTTCCGATTCATCTTCCGGTCGTGAAGAGGATGACGCCGACAGTAGTTGTTCCGGTTCCTCCTATTTAAATGGTCTACCACGTGGTGGACATGCTCAGGGCCTCGAGGACTGCGACTGGGACTATTTTGAAAGTGGGACTCTTCCTCTACCTTCAGGAATTCCTCTTGCTCTGAACCCGAGCCTTGGAACTAATAACTTGCTTTCTGGAGATTGGAGTTGTTGTCCTGGTCGAGGCTCTTCTTCTTGCCA
The DNA here is from genome assembly GCA_011634705.1 of Andricus grossulariae. Classification (NCBI taxonomy): domain Eukaryota; kingdom Metazoa; phylum Arthropoda; class Insecta; order Hymenoptera; family Cynipidae; genus Andricus; species Andricus grossulariae. Next base: position 8,636,722 of record JAABKJ010000076.1, read on the forward strand.
GGTAATGAAATTCTGGATCTCCTCAGAATTTAGTTTTGTTTATTTTGGGAGAGCCATTAGAACCGGTCGGTAAGATGCTCTCATTTTATGCCCATAAAATTATTCGGATCTATATGGAAAAATGAGTAGAAAAGCATGTATCTAATCAATTCAGATGTAACACTCGATACCGTAAGACGGGGATAAGCGGGACATTTTTTTAAAGGGGTTTCTTAGTATATAACCGGAAGGAATTAAATTTCTTTCTCTTCTGTATCCTGAATTTAAACCATTCAATTTTGGGATAAGTAACTAGTTATTGCAGTCCAAAGTGTGCTCGTATTTGTCCCTCAGTTTGGGGTTAACTGGTCTACTTTTAATAAAAAGGCAAAAATAGCTTTTCAGTAATACCAAATTGGAGAACGAAGTATCTTGCTTAAAATTTTCAATAATTTTGTTAAGACGATGTAAAATATGATGGATGACATAAATATCAAAGACATTTTTCAATTAAAGTTTAACAAGTGTTTTTACTAGACTTAACCAAAATGCAGGAAATTACAGCTTCATGTAATTATTATTTTGATAAAAATTTACCCACGACACTGGAGCAAACAGCCTCTAAAGTAAAGTTCCACATTCTGTTCTAAGAAAACAATCCAAAAACTTTTAGATGTTTATCCAGAGAAATAAATCAAAATATAAAATTATGAGTGGTCCGTTTTCCTCAACGTGTCCCGCTTAGCCCCGCTTTATGGTATAATATGTAATGATATCAGAATCAACCAGTTTTAATGGGAATTGTTTAAAATTGAAGTTTTAATACGAGCTGAGTTTGAAAGGTTCAATAGGGTCGTGAAGGATTTACAAAAATCGACTTTTCAATAATAAATAACCTACTCTTTGAATTTGTGAAAGAAAATGTCGTTACTTTATTTCGGAGAAAATTGGAAAGTAAATTAGTAATATTTGAAATATTAACATGACCATAAGTTTTTGAATTAATTCTACCAAACACAGAAAAAAAATAGAAAGTTGATTTCAATTGCCTTATTGGCTAACTTCCGAATCTCAAATCAAAAAAGTCGAAACAGTTGACATATTTCTTGGCGCGGTGCTTATACCAAGTAGCGACTATTTTCATATTTAAAAATACATACATCTATTTTCAGATTTTAAGTGAAACTTGAAAAATAAAAAAAATAAACATTTTTTTGCAACGAACGGATTTGTAATATTTTGGCATTTTGAATTATTCAGTGTGCGATGCTTAATCGTCAGATTTTCTTTCAGAGGCCTCATATTTATTTCTAATTTTAATCCTAAAATATATTCTTTCATTTTCAAAATTAAAAAATATGGCTTTAAATTCTTGGACAATATTAGGTTAAAAACTTTTGAAATAGAACAATTCTGACTTTATAAATATCCAAATTCGAATAGTATAACATTAAAATCTTCATAATTAGACGATTTCAAAAATAAGCATTTGAAATTTAATAATTGATCGACTATAAATATAAATTCTTTAAACTTGAAAAATATTTTATTAGTAATTAAAAGTCTAAAAATTGGACTATTTCAATAGTAATGTCAAATTTTAAGTCTAAAAATTGAGTAATTTTGATTGAAGATTGTAGCGAATTAATCATATAAAATATTTACTGTAAAAGACGAAGGCTTCATGAATAATATTCTAAATAAAGTGTTAAAAATTGATCTTTTTCAAAATGTAAATTAAAGCCTCCATGGTTGAATTATTTTGAAAAGACTGACATTAAAATAATTCATCTTTAAAAAATTGCTGTACGTACATAATTGCTTTTAATTTCACAATTATTCTAATTTAAAAATTGTCCATTTTGAAAAGAAGTTTAAAATCGTTCTTCGTAGTTAGAATAGTTCAATTTTGAATGTTTCCAACCTGAAAATTGAAATTATTTTATCTGGAACGTTTTTTAAAATTAGACCAATTCCATTTCAAATCAGGCAAAATTTCAAGAAAAGTTTAGGTCATGGTGTCAGAATATCATTGTATGGTGAAAATAAAGAAACCTGTATTTCAGAGTTTTTTCAATTTTTTTTTGTATTTGCTACAGTCATTTGAGGACTACCTGCGAATTCTCAAAAAATGACACGATTTTTTTCAAAATGTAGTATTTTCTGAACGAGCATAAATATTTGGGATTTTTTTTATTCGACTTAAGAATTTTTGTTATTTCAATTGATTCCAAAAAAATTTGAAAAATGACAAAATGGCGGCTGTTTGTGTGAGGTTTCTTCTTGATAAACCACTGTTTCACATTAAAAAAAAAATTATTTTAGAAAAATTACATTTTTCCCCGGAAACAACGAAAGATAAAAAAAAAAGTTCAAATAAAAGTTAAAATATCAAGAAAAGTTCTTCAAAGAACACCTCTTACTCTTTTTTGGTAGCTTGCATCGTTTACGAGAAAAAAAAAAAATTTAAAAACGTGGCCGGCTTCAAAAATGGTTCAACCCGCATAAAGTTTATAGGATGCCTTTTTTATAAGAAAGCCATCCTATCAGTTTTATAGGGGCTTAACCATTTTTTAGGCCGACAATCATTTTTTTTCTTCAAATATAGTTTGTTATTTTTTGCCGTAAAAGTTGTAAAATATCACAAAAGAGCAAGAGATATTTCTTGTAGAATTTTTCTATGCGTATACGTTTTTATCTGAACATTTTTTGTAGCTTTCGTTGTTTCCGAGAAAACAGATTTTCAATTTTCTAAAATACTTGTTTTCAATGTTGTTTTCGAAGATAAAAAATATAAATTTAAAAAAGTGGTATTTTCGAGATAATCCACTTTCAATAATTTTAGAAAAACAGCCGCAATTTTGTCGTTTTTCAAAAAAAAATTGGTATCAATTGAAAGAGAAAGAATTTTTACGCTAAATAAAAAATTAAAATCTTAAATACCTATTCTCGTTCGAAAAATACTGCATTTTCAAAAAAAAATATCTATCAATTTTTGAGAATTCACATGTAATCTTCGAAAGATTTGAACAAATCCAAAAAAAATTTGCATTAAACTGTGAATTACTTTTTCTTTTTTTTTCACGATAAAATGATATATCCAAATACCAAATTTTTCTGACAACCTAAGCTGGACCTCTGTCTGATTTGAAATGGAATTATTGGTCAATATTCAATTTGGAAGGTTTGCCTATTTTTCAATTTTGAACCGTGAGAATAAAAGTGAATTTAGATTTTGATCAGAAATAAGTATCTTATTTTTTAATTGTTCAATCCGGAACGTTAGAAATTCTCGTCTTTAACTAATCACATTTCATCAAATTCCATAAAGAAATTCATTTTGTGATTTTTCAACTAGCAAATCTAATTTTTGAAAAATTCTTACAAATCTTATTATATAATCAAATGCAAAAGATTGAAAACAATTGCAAATGATTAGAATCTAAAGTCATCGCATAATTTTTAATAAATTATTCCAGAAAAAACCTTATATCATAAGCCTTCAAAATTTAACAGTTTCAAAAATGCCTTCCACAAACTATTTTTCATAGTACAATTGTAAAGAGCTTTGTAAGTCTTCAACCGAGACGTTGATCTTAATAACTCCTCGTTACTTAACGAAATCGTTTCCGATATAAAATATGGAGTGATAAGTAGACTGTGTCTAACTCGCTCGTTTGCTTTTATTGCTTTCAGGCCTGCGGAGGATCTCGAGGGGCGAACGTACTTCCAGTCCCGGTGCCAATTCCAGTTCCGGTGCCGTATCCAGTACCAATACCCGCGGCTCTTTGGACGAGCGATTTGGCCGCGGCGTCGATGATCACTCGCGATTCGGCTTTGGAAGGAACTTTAAGATTAAGAGGCGATCCATCAGCACCCTGGTTTGCCTGGCATCCCCGATTCAGCCAACCTCTTCACGGAAGTCGACTCGATCCAAGACTAGCTTCCTTCGACCCTGCTGCCTTTGGTTTCCGACCAGAACAAATTTCCCCCCGATTTTTCGGTACTACAGTCGAACCAGATTCAATCCCAGGAAGCTCTGCTCTTCCCTTCCCTCCTGTTGTTATTCACGAAAGCCAGGAGGATCCCGAAAAGTCTGAACCAAAAGAACCCGAACCTAGCGAACAGGAGCTGAAAACTGAGACTCAAAGGGAAGAAGAAGAAGGTAAGAGTGAAGAAAATAGTGAGGAAGATAGAAACGAAAAGAACAAAGGGAGAGAGAGGATGTATCGGCACTCGAGAGGAGACTCGGGAAGTTCCTCGGGTCGATCTTCTGCTGATAGTAGTGATCTTGAAGACTCTGCTTCACACAGATTCTCTAGAGTATTTGTCGTTAATGATGATTCCCTCACCAGTGATAATGATATTGAAGATAATGAGGATTCTGATTCAGCTGAGGGTGGAGTCACTCTTAAGAGGGTGTCAGCTCTTCCCGAAGAGGAGCCTGTTATTCTGAGATGTGTGAGATTATTAAACGAAGATGCAGAAAAGGAGTCCGAGATGAAAGAAAAGGAGGAGGAATGTGATAAAGATCTCAATAAAGATAAGTACTGGCTCGTGGAAGATTCGCCCAAAATTAGAAAAGATTTCGTATATATGAAGGAAGCTTACGTTGCGGATTCGAAAGATTGTATGGATTGTAGAATTGAGTTGAAGTCTATTAAGAGTTTGGATCCAGAGAGTTTTGAGACGAAGTATCAAGAGGCGAGTAATGATGATTTGATGATTGGGGAACTCTCGAGCGATGATGATGATGATGATGATGATGAAGAGGAGGAGGAATCAATAGATGAGGAACTAAAAGAAGAGGAATCAGAGACTCTAGTAATTCCCGATTCCCTCGAGATTTCTCAAAATCTAGAGACTATTGAATTCCAAGCTTCGACCCCCATTTCTGATAGGAAAGAAATCGAGATTTCGGACGCAGTGGCAAATACAAGTCAGAAGCCCCTGGATTCGGCAACAGACAGTTCAACTAGCGAGACCAACACGACCGGAAGCGAGGTGAGCAGTGATGAATTGCACGAGTACGAACTTACACCAGTGCGTTTTGGATTCGGCGATAAGAGTTTACCTCGAAAACTCAACCAAACCGAAGAGGAAGTTACAGATAGAGACTCTTTCGTCACAAAAGAAGAAGTTAATGATGGTGAAGGTGATGAGGGAAGTCGGAAGATGGATGACATAATATCAAGCAAGATTTCAGAGATCTTTAAAAACGTGGATGATACAATAGATGTCGCGGTGACGCATGACGAAAGTGAGCCGGTGAGAGGTAAACCGGCAGGCGCACGACAGGTGGGAGATGCTGATGGTGGGGGTGCTGTTGGAATCGAGCGGGAGCGGTTTCGCTCAGTCGAGCGACGCCCGCCCACTCGGAAGGAGAATGGCTTCCCTCCTACCAGAGATACCGCGACAGACGAGCAAAACTTTCCCCCGAACAACAAATACCGGAGCCTCGTGATGATCACGCAGGGCAGTTATCAACCCGTGAGCGTCATCACCTCGGACACAACGACGCTCCTCCAGCCAGATGACGTTGCTCCAGCGACAGCCCAGGGCTTGGCCGGTTACTTCCAGCTGGCGCTCGAGGCCGTATCCGAACCTCGAAGAGCCAACGGCCAGGGTCCGCGAAAACCTCTGATGGTGAAGCGCTTCGTGAGCGCGCAGTCAGAGCTAGAAGTGGATAGTGGTTTGAGTGTTGAAAGTGCGAGTGAGAGCGAAGAGGTGCAATCTGTGAAAAGTGTTAACAAATCGGTAATCAATCCTCAGGGATCTTCGAAGAGTGGTGAGGCTTCTAGACCTAATGAACCGGTGACAAGAGCAAGGGGATCCAACTCGCAGTCGAGTGACGAGAATTCACAATCTGGGGTTGTCATCCTCGAGGAGGGACTCGCGGATGATGATTCCTGGGTGGAGGAAGTCTCGCATGATGAGGATGAGCAGAGTATCACAACGGCGACTGAGGAGAGTTCGGAGGATGAGGCGAATAATTTAGGTGATAGAGAAGAAGAACTGAGAGGATATCATCGTCAGGCGATAGACTTCACCTTGCATACGATTGTGGAAGAATCATGTGAGGAGAGTGAAGCTGAGCCGAATTTCACGGCTGGTCATAGGAAGAGAATGCAGAGGCCTCCTTCGGCTTCGGAGTTGGAGAAGTATTTCTTCTTTGGACTTGGAGGAGATGGGAATATGAGTTGCGGGTCAAGAGAAGTGGATAGTCTATCTGAGACGTCTTCTATCCATTCTGAAGGTTTGGAATCTTTAGGACAGGAGGAAGGTTCGAATTCTGGACATGAAAAATCCGGTGAATCGTTAAATTCCTCGAGACTCGAGAAGTATTTCCTCTCTGAATTTCTTGGATTCGATCAGGATAGAAGAGATTCGGATGGGTCGGTTGGTAGCGATTCAGAAGGCAGACGTAGTCCAGAAGGTCAGAGAAAAAAAAAATTGGTTCGAGCAAGAGGAACTGGGAGATCTCACAGTTCCTCGCTTGATAATCTTCTCGCTTTGGCACAAAACTCCCAAAATCCAAGTTCACAGAATTCTTTACAAGATCTGAGTTTAGGACAAGATGGACAGGAGACACAGTCTGAGGGATCTTCTACAGAAACAGATGGTGCCGAAGAGAGTCAACCAGCTTTTGGTACCGATGGGCAATTTGACACTGTCAAAAGGAAGAAGAAAAAGCCGAGGAATTTGGGAACTCAGAGTCCGAGAGTTCCTGAGGATAGGAATAAAACTCCGGAACCGAGTTTAATCACTGAGGTTCCTGAAGGAGAGATGGAAGCGATGACCTCGGACGATGAAAGGGCGAAAACACCTCAACCGGAGAATGTTCACTTTTTATCCTCTAATTTATCCTCCCAAGATGCTCAAAATTCGATAGACTCGAGGACGAAACAACAGTCAAGAGATTCTGGATTCGTTGGTAGTTGTGATGATCTTCTGCAGCATCAGAAATCCACCACGGATGGCCAGGCACCGGAGGTCAATCAACTGACCTCGAAAGATCGGAACAGACTCGATGAAAGTCATCGAATTCGGGAGAGAATCAACGCAGCTAAAGTTGACCTTTTTGATCAGACTCTACCACCTCTGGCGAATGCTTCGCTCTCTAGAAAAGACAGCTTCAACAACTGGTCGAGTGATGAAGAAACGAACCTCATGATGTCCAAAATGCGACAGTTTTTCAAAACTATGGTGGCCAATTCAAACGGACAGGGTCCAACACCTAGCAATGCTTCTAGTGCTGCATCTCCAGCTCCGAGTCCGAGATTATCTGGCTACTCCTCGAAAATCAGACACTGTCTCCAAAACCGAACAAAGCCACCCCAGCTCGTTTATTTTGAGAACGAGTTAACAAGACTGATGAAAACAGTCCCTGGAATCAGGGACGAGCAAGTGAGGGAAATCGTTGAGTATCTCAGTTCCGAGGACACGTGGTCGGATTCTTACGACAGTTCGGATTACACCAGTTCAGATTTGGAAGGAGCTGCAGGGGGACGTCGCTCGGCTCTTCAGGAACAAATTTCCCAGAGTTGTCAGCAGATCATCAGCAAGTTTGATACAAATTCGGGAGATCCGTTCGAAAAAGACAGGAATGACAAAATTCCAACGACCCAGCCTTGTTTGGGAAGAGATACGGCTTTTGTTTACCAGAAATTGGTACAAAGTTTCACAAAAATGGCTGGAGACACTAGTTCGGATGCAAGTTCGACTCCTCATAGCAGTCCACCTTTGATTGCAAAAGTTATGCACCATATTGGAAGTAGATTGGTGGCTTTGATGCATGAAGTTTCGGAAGGTGGTTCCACTGTTCAACCCCATGCTTCTTGGAGAAGGTATTCTCAACATAACAGGACTCCATCTTCTGCTTCTACAACCGAAGATGATGATTCTACATCTGATTCGACGAACGCACCTTCTTCTCAGCTTCCAAGGTCAAAGTCCCATGATCCGTTGTTGTTAATAAATGGGCATCCAAATCCGAATGCTGGACAGGAAGGTGAAGAAAGAGAGGCGAGTGATTATGAGAGGTTCTCCTGGAGAGGAAGCTTTGAGTCTGCTTTGATGGCTGCAGATTCTAGGACTAAATTGAGTTTGTTGGCTTGTTCGGGAGATGTTAGCGCCAGTGCTAGTGCGAGTGCCTTGGCGATGGCTGCCAAACGTCGAAGTGCTGGGGATTTGTTGTTTAATCCTAAGAGTTTCTCGAGGGAGCAACTGGATAGAGTCAGAAGTTGTGGATCTATTGGTGGTGGCACTGGAGGAGTTGGTGGGATTTGCGGTGGTTCTATCGAGGAGAAAATCTGGAGCAACAGAAGAAGATCGTCGGTTCCGGATGCCAACACAAGGGGGGAATCAGGTATGATTGGAATATTCATTATTTCTCTATTTTCCCCGGTTTCTCTGGTAAATTATTTTCTAAATTTATTACCAATTCCCATTCTATTTAAACACAAATGTGTCAATATTGACCTAGTTTCAAATCTGAACGTAATGGGGCAGTTGTATATTTTGTAAATATTTTTTCCCCTTTTGAAATTAAAAGAACACTAAAAACTGCATGTAATGCAATTAATGTTTTTTTTATCTGCAAAAAATATCCGTTTGAACAGCGGAAGTAGTCCTCAGCCAATCAGAATTTTAAGCAAGCCAACCAGAATTGTCTCGAACAATTTTTTTTCAGGATTTGACGCGTCAAGGTAACAGAGTTCAGACTTCATACTCTTCCCCCCATTCTCCTTTTTTCCCCTTTTTAAATAATTCCTCTTTTCCCCCTATTCTCAAGAAACTCCCCCTCTTTCTGTTTTTTTTTCGCTTAAATACGAACTGAAATAATAGAATCCAATCAGAAAATCCAACTTTTTTGTTGAAAGTTAATTCTTTTTAATTCAAAAGTCCACTATTGCATTTCTGGTAGAGAATTCTTCTTTCCGGTTACAAATTTTATTATTTTGTTGAAATTTTAATAATTTGGTTAAAAAGTCATCCTTTTTTGGTTGAGAATACAACTGTTTGGTTGAAACTTAATCTGTTTTTATTGAGGATTTACCTATTTTGTTGAAAATTTGTGTTTTTTTGGTTGAATTTAAGTGATTTTGATTTGAAATAGAAATTTTTTTGATTGAAGTATCAACTCTTACATTTTCCGTTAAGAATTCAGCTTTTTTGGTAAAAAATTCAACTGTTTAGTTAAAAATTCGCTTTTTTGAATAGAGCCTTGATACTTTTGGGTTGAAAGTTTCTCTTTTTATGGAAAAGTAATCTTTTTTTGTTAAAAGTTAATTCTTTTTCATTTAAAAGTTTACTATTATTCTTATGGTTCAGAATGCAGCTCTTTCGGTTGAGAATTTAATTATTTTGCTGAAAAGTCAACTATTTTGTTAAAAAATCATTCTTTTTGCTTGCAATTTTCATAATTCGATTGAATTTTTGTTTCTATCTTGACTGCTAAATCTTTGTCATTTGTAAATGTCTATTTTTGGTTTGAAAATTCATTTCTTTCGGTTAAAACGGGAACTGTTTCCATTTTAGTAGAAATTAAATTTTTTTGTGGTTAAAAATCACAACTGTTTGATTGAAAATCAATCTAGTTTTGGTTGGAGATTCAGCTTTTCTGTTGAAAATACGTCTATTTTTGTTGAATTCAACTGTTTTTTATTTATATTTGAAATATTTTTTGGTTGAAGTATCAATTATTACATTTTTCGTTAAGAATTCATCTTTGTTGGTCGAAAATTCTTCTTTTTTTGGTTGAAGATTAGTTTTTTAACTGCAAATTTAACTATTCAATTTTTATTCGGAAAGTGACATTTTTTAGTTCAAAATTCATCTAGTTGGTTGAACATTCATATATTTTGTTGAAAATTCATCTTCTTTGGTAGAACATTAAATTTTCATGGTTGAAAATTCATTTTGTGAGTTTTTTGAGCTGTTAAGTCTGAGAATTGTTTGAATAGGGTTTTCAATACTTTTTTCAAACTGTTGTCTTTCAGACATGACGTATTCAACCAACATTTTTTTTAATGTACTACAAGTTTTAGAATTGTACGTTATAAAAAATATATTACACCATAATTCACGCAATTATCTTATTTTTCTCAAGATTTTCCACAAATTTGGAATATTTTTACATTTTTAGATCTTTCATTATAAACGATCGTATCATTTTTTTCCTGTGTCCTCCTAACTTTTTGAACCACTGATGAAACATCAAAATGTATCTCATGTCAGACCACCTTAGAAAGTGCACTTTAAAAATTATGACCAGTATGCTAATAATGGTAAAATGCAATCAACTTGAGGCCTTATCGATTTGTCGGAAAAATGGAGTAAAATAATAAGAGACTTGTGCGTAGTTTTAAATTTAATTACGCAGCTTAAAAAGTTTGTACCGCCCCCCGAGATATCACTGGACACTAGAATTTATCTGATACAATGAATTAGCTAATTAGAGTTCCGCCTTCTTTCTAATTATTATAAATTATTTCATGTTTTCTCATTAATTAGGTGTTCAGTGGCATGTTTGAATTAGCATTAATTATTAATTATTTTATAGCTACTTAACAACTTTGAAAATGTATCTTGTATTCTTGCACTGATAATCAGCAAACTAAAAAAAGGAACTAATCTATCAAAATTATTTAGTTATTTTTTTATTTTAAACAATATAGTCGCTTTCGGAATTAATAGTTGTAAAATAACTGATTGAGAATTTAGGTGGTCGAATCTAATAATATCGGTTTGAATAGATTTGAGATTAATGATTATGTAACTTATACTTTTATGGGATATATCACACCAGATATATTTTAGAAAGGCGAAATAACTGTCAGGGAATATTATACGCTTGGAAAATTCAGGGCCGAACAAAAATTCTTTAAAACCTGAACATTTTGAAGACTGAAGAAAAATTCCTTTCGTTCAAAGTCAATAATTTTTAACGCACAAAATATATTGGTTTCAATTTCAAATCATGAAAAATGGTACAATTTCAAAATGTGAAAACTTTAATATTTGCACGATTTTAAATTGAAAACTTTCTACATATGCAGTTGAGAATTTCAGAATGATGCTATCAGGATTTAAAAATGTTAAATCTAGAGAATTTTAAATTTATCAATATTTCGAATTAAATAAGTCCCAAATATTACAATTTAAGTTAGGATTCATAACTAGACTATTTTAAATTTAAGCGGTCTCAAATTGTTGAATTTTGAATAGTGCAATTCTGAATTTGTACACATTTAAAGTTTGTCTGTTGTTTTTAGATATTTTACAATTCGTCATACTTTAAGTTCAAAATTATTGACATTTGACCGCTTTCATTTCGAAATTGGTTCTGCTTGAAACATTAAACATATTTATTTTTACAATTTTATTTCAAATGATTTATTTTGACATACTTTCTAGTGTCTTAAAATTCAGTTTCGTCAGGTTGGAATTTTTTTGCAATTATAAATTGAAAGTATTTGCACGTGTGCTTGTTCAAGGGTTGCTGTTCATTCTTGATGTTTACATTTTTTTTAATTTCTAAGAATGTTATCAGAGTTGAAATCAGGACTTTAAAGAGGAAGTTAAATTTTCACAAAAAAAATGTCTTAGTTTCAATTTTGAATCGTTAGAAATTGTACAACTTGAAAACCCGAAAGCTTCAATATTTGCACGATTTTTAATTGAAAACGTTAAAAATATGCAATTAAGAATTTGAAATTGATCAATATTTCGAATTTAATAAGTTCCAAATGTTACAATTTAAGTTAAAGCATTCATAACTAAACTATTTTTAATTGAGGCGGTCTTAAGTTGGTAATTTTGATTGTCATACATTAAACATTTGTTAACATTGAAGAGTATAATTCTAAATTTTTCAAAATTTAAAATTCTTCAGTTTTCTTTTGATATTTTACAATCCGGCAAATCTTTAAATTTAAAGTTACTAAAATTTGAACGCTTAAATTTCGAAATTCGTTCTACTTGAAAAATTAAAAATGTTTAATACTACAATTTTATTTCAAGTGATTTATTTTGAAATAATTTCTAAAGTCTTAAAATTCAGTTTCTTTAGCTTAGATATTTGTTTGAAAATTTAAATTGAAAGTAATTGCACGTGTACTTGTCAAAGGTTGTTTTTTATTCTGGATGTTTAAATCTTTGTTAATTTTTAAGAATGTTCTCATTAGAGTTTAAAATTATTCCACTCTAAATAGAGAATCTACCCTATTTTTCAAAATTTATCTCCCAATGAGGACTTTTTTCCAGAGAAACGTAATTCTCTCTTGATTTATAAAATGATACTAATTCAGGGTTGCTACATGGCAGGGAATTCTGCAAAGTCAGTGAATGTCAGGAAACCCTGAAACAGTCAGGGAATTTTTGATAAACTGAAGTCTTTTTAATTTGAAAATTCAACATTTTGGATGTCATTTTTTTCTTTAGTGACTGAAAAATCTTTCTTGCTGGAAAATTCAACTATTTTTTTGAGAATTCCTCTTCTTGGTTTGAAAATTAATCTAATTTGGCTGAAGATTCAATTTGTTTGTTAGAAATTCCTTTTTTGGTTGAATTCAACAGTTTTTGTTAAAAATTAAAATATTTATACACTTTTTGTTGAGAATTCATTTTTTTTTGTCGAAGGTTCATCTCTTTGGTGGGAAATTCCTTTTTTGGGGTTTAAAATTAATTGTTTTTACTTAAAATTTAATTATTTCATTTTTGGTTCAAAATTGATCTTTTTTGGTAGAAAATTAATATTTCTCGTTGAAGATTGATCTATTTGGTTAAAAATGTTAATTATTTTGTTGAAATTCGTTTGGTTTTATTAAAAATAATTTTGTCAGCTTAAAATTTTTCTTTTTTAGTTCAAACTTGATATATTTTGTTAAAAATTGGTCTTGTTTGATAACAAAATCAATGGTCTTGACTAAAAATTAATTATAGTAAAAATTTACGTAAGATCTGTCAATTCCCATAATAAAATTCTGTATGACAGTTGTCACTGAAAGTCTGTAAAATAAATTTAGAAACTATTTTCTTTTTTGCATTTACATTATTCATCTTCTAGGTGTAAGGTTGTCTTTATTCCTGAAAGAAAGATGTATAAAAGTCAGAGAAAATGAAAAATTGGGATTTTGTTGCTACTCTATAACTTCCTCATTCTTTTATCTCATAGTCGGGTATTTTTTCTCATTTCAGGAGCGTCCGCTGGGGATGAAGATACGGAAGACGAATTGGAATACGGTGAAGATTCGAGGGCCACCACACTTCCCCGAGGAATGCAAGCTGCGGCAGCGGCTGCTGCGGCAGCCACAAATTCTTTACCACGATTACCAGCTTCAACAATTTCCGTGGGGCAGGCCTCGAATTCTCCTATGCAAAAAGCCCACAGCGTTTATCATTTTCTGCCTCAACACAGTGGTGTCAAATCAGCCAGATATCGACCCCCTGGTTTTGCCAGGAACAGCGGTGCCGTCGGCGCTTCCGGCCCAAAAAGAGCAGTCAGTGCACCTGGTCTTCAACTCACTGGGAATCAATCTTCATCGTCAAAACGAGAAACCTCCAGGTCGAGAAGACAGCAAGCCATTTCCATCACCAGTGGTAAGTTATTCGTATAATTTTATTTATTTATTTATTCAAGGTGGTGGCCGCAGATCAGGGAAAACCTGAAAGTCAGGAAATTTCTTTAAGAAGCACTTTAAGGAATTGTCAGGAATAATCAGGGCTGCCAAGTGGTCCCTTTTAGTCACTTTTTCTTATCAAATCATTTTTCAGTCACTTCTTCAGGCCTCGGACTCACCACACTATTTACACTATTTTACACTTTTTTTCGAATGATGACACTATTTTACTACTATTTCGAAAAAAATTACACTAAAGACATTATTCTCTCACAACTGGCTGATAATGCCACTATTTCTTTACTGTTTTTTTTTTAAATATTTTTTAACTTCTTCACCAATTGGCCACAAATTGTCTCAATGGCTGATTACGGGTTGTCCAAAATGATGAATTTTCAAGCCAAAAAGAAGAGCTTTTAGAAAAATAAGTGAATTTACAACCAGATAGTTACATTTTTAACCAAAAAGAGGAATTCTCAACAAATTACATAAATTTTCCACAAAACAGTTGCATTTTCTACCAAATTTTTGAATTTTCAAGCTAAAAATGTTATTGTTTATATTTAAACCAAAAAATACTTTAATTTTGAATTAAAAACAGTTGAATACAACTAAAAAAGACGAATTTTCAACAAACTATTTAAATCTTCAACTAAAACAGATTAATTTTTTAACCATACAGTTACGTTTTTAACCAAAAATAAAAAAAAATTTACCAAAAAATACTAATTCTTAAAAAAATACATATATTTTCTATTAAATAGTTAAATTTTGAACCAAGAGAATTAATTTTCTACTGAAATACGAAATTTCGACAAAATAAATGAAGTTTGATCCGAATAGTTGACTTTTTAACAAAAATGGTAAATAGTTACAATCTCAACTAAAAAGATTTGTGTTCTGTCAAAAAATATGAATTTTCAACAATATACATACATTTTTAACCAAATAGTTAAATTTTCTACCAAAAAATACGAATTTTCAACCGATTACATACACTTTTAACTAAATATTTTGAACAATGGTTGTGATGTTAGTCAAAATTTTATTTGATTAATTTTTAGTCTATATTTTTTTCGTTTCTAAAAATTTTGAATTAAATAGTTGCATTTTTTAGCTGAAAAATATAAATCTTTGACCAAAAATGATGTAGTGTAATTTTTATTGAAGCGAATTAATTTTCAATAAAAAAAATCGAATTTTCTACAAAACAGTTTAATTTTATACCAAATAGTTTAATTTTATACCAAATTGTGAAACTTTCCAGTCAAAAAGACGTATTTTCTATAAAACAGTTTAACTTTCAAACCGAGAATATGAATTTTCAACAACAAAATTATTTTACAGCCAATGAGTTTAATTTTTAATTCAAAAGGATGAATTTTCAACGAAAAATGTAATATTTGATATTTCAACCAATAATAAGCCGAAAAGAAGCATTTTTTACAAAACAGTTCAATTTTCAACTAAAAAATGTGATTTTTTAACAAAAAAGTTATTTTTCAACCGAAACAGATCAATTTTTAACCAGACAGTTGCATTTCTAACCAAAAAAAGATGAATTTTCTACAGAAAGAGATACATTATCACACTAAAAAGATCAATATTCAATAAAATAGTTGAATTTTCAATGAAAAAATTTTTTGTAAACAAAGAAACAAAATTTTAATCAAACTGTTGAATTATCAAGCCAAAAAAATAATAATTCAATTTTGAACCAAATCATAAAACATTGAAATAAAAAAGATGAATTCTTAACGAAAAATTTAATCGTAGACTTTTCAACCGAGAAGAATAAGCTTTCAACCAAAAATAGTTGGATTTTCTTATTAGGTTCTATTACTTCAGTTCGCATTTAAATGGACAAATGAAAAAAAGAGAGAAGACTGTGAAGCCTGCGGTAAATGAATATGATTTTCGATAATTTATAGACTAAAAAATATTTTAAATAAACATAGAAGTTCATCTTTAATTCTTGGAAAATTTTGTGACACTATTTTTACACTATTTTTGATCTCTAAAGTGAGTCCGAGGTCTGCTTCTTTAAAATAAAGTCACTGTAATCATTTAAAAAAAATAGATAAAAAGATCACTTTAGTTGCCTTTCTTTCGATAAATTAGCCCATTAACTATTTTTAAATTCCAAGGAATTTTCAAAAGCTTTAAAAAGTTATAAAGGATTTCAAAAAATTCCAAAGGATTTTAAAGATGTTAAGGTATTTTTAAAAATCGCAAGGAATTTTCAAGACCTTTAAAAAGTTTCAAGGGATTTACAAGGATTTGAAATATTTTCGGATATTTTAAAAAATTCCGAAGAATTTTAAATAGATTTCCATAATTTGAAAGAATTTCAAAGAATTTTAGGTTATTTAAAAAAATCCAAGGAACTTTCAAGATTTTTAAAAAGTTGCAAAGGATTTTAAATATTTTAGAGCATTTAAAAAAATGCCAAGGCTTTTTTAAGAGATTTAAAAGTTTTCTATGAATTTCTAAGGATTTGAATGATTTTAAGGGATTTAAACTCATAAAGTTTTGAACAATTTATGAAGATTTCATATATAAAATCTATAAAATATTTTCAAAGATTCCTAGGTATTTCGTAAAATTTGTTAGGATTTCAATGATTTTAAATGATTTTAAAACCATTAACAAGAATTACTGGATTTCGTCTTGAGTAGAGGAAAGTCGTTTCTCCCAGAATTTGGGAAACAAACAAAATTTAAAATACTAAAGTTTGATTTTTTAACTGAAGTAAACAATTCCTTGGTGCAAAGAAAAAAAACCAAAGAAACACATTTCCTTGAATCAAGTAAATTTTTTTAGTGTATATTTATATTATATTCAAACAAAATAGCATTGTTGAAATAATTTTAAGTTGTCTTAACATTTACAGGTATTCTTAGAAAAAAATTAGTACTTAAAAATATTAAAATCTGTCGAAAATTTTGTGAGAAATAATATTTCTTCTACTTTTTTAGATAGACTATATACTTGAACACCTATTATTTAAATAATTGTAGAATAAATTAGACAAATTATCTCATTGTTATCATTGATTAAAGTACTCATAACATCTAGAAAATACGTTCGTTCACGACTTACCTAAAAAATGCATTTTTATGCAAATTAGGATTGTTTAAACATTTGAAAATTAGTTAAGAAATGACTAAGTAAGCTTACGTTACCGATAAACGATTATTTATTGGGAAAACTTCCAAAAAGCGTTATTAAGCAGCAAGATTACGAAAATTTCAAATTTGTCTCAATTTTTCAATATTTTAACTTTTGTGAAATCTTGTATTTTTTTGTCAAGATTTGTAATTTTCCACAACAATTTACGTAAAATTGAAGATGTTTTCATGACGCTAAGCGCCAAAATTTTAAAAATGTAAAACACTCTAGTTGCCTGTAACGCATTGTAGATTTTTACAACAAAGTAAAATAATTATAAATAAAAAGTTATACAAATTGTCAAAATGTAGAAATTTGCACATTATTGTTTTTAGTTACTTTTCTACGAGAAAATACAAGAAAAAATAACCTATTTGTATTTAGTTGTATTTAGTTGTTAAATTTTGTAAATTTTTGGTATAGGTTTTAACGAAAAATTACGGTTGTGGTAACGTTGTACTTTCTTGTAAAAACTATTTCCACCAAGGTAGTTGAAAATTTTTTATTTTTGAAACTATGTTGATTGCACTGGTAACTTTTTACTTGGCGGAGTTTATTGCATCATAGATATTTTTGTAGTGATTGTAAATTTTCTTCAGAATACTTAGCTGGATTCAAACCTTTTCCGCTGACCGATGTACACCCTAACAAGTCTTGATTTGTTCAGATTCAATTTGAAATACTAATGCAAAAGAGGTAACCAAATGAAGTTTACTGGGAAATTGTTCTCTTACGAACTGACGGAATATCCAATCACAACTTCAGATGATTCTTAGGGTTCGGCGCACCGTTCTCTCATTGCGAGTCGGAAATTGCCAAGACGGAGGCTTTCAGCAGTTCTCCTTTTTCTTTGGCAGCACAGCCAATGATGCGAAACCTCAGTAGATGCTCGACCGGAAGGAAGGACAAGAGGAAGAGAGAAAGAGGGAATGCGTGAAAGAGAGACAGAAAGGAAGAGAGAAGGAGAGGAAGAAGGATAGATAGCGAAAGAGGATGATGCAGAGGAATCGGGTCGCTTTTACATTTACAAGGTCGGCCCGAGAGAAATCCCTGACTAATGTCGAGATAAATGTGATTCCAAGGGGTGCGGGGTTGTGTAAGAAGAAAAATATTGTTTGCGGTGAAAACTGGGGCACACATCCGGCAAGGCGTGGAGAATGACTGA
This sequence comes from Andricus grossulariae, assembly GCA_011634705.1. Taxonomy (NCBI): domain Eukaryota; kingdom Metazoa; phylum Arthropoda; class Insecta; order Hymenoptera; family Cynipidae; genus Andricus; species Andricus grossulariae. The sequence continues at coordinate 8,654,659 of JAABKJ010000076.1, forward strand.
GATGGAAGGAGGAAAAGAAAGAACATCCAGATATTTCATAGGTTTTGCTTGCCAAATTTTCCAACCATCCCCAGCTTTTCGACCCTCCTTCGCACCCTCAAAACTTTCTGCGAACTCGTATACGACTCAGGAAGGGGAAACGAACTCTCAAACTTAATGAAATTTTGAAGGAGCCAGCGCCAAAGCTGGACCAGTGAAACGTTTAATTATATCGTCTGCAGCTTTCTGTGTTTCAACTTGGCATCGAGGAAAAATCTTTGCAAAGTTTATTTTTTAATCCATCACCTGCAGGTCTCATTAGATCGAGTGATTAACTCTGTTCATTAATATCGGAACATTATTTACGATGTGCTGTTGAAAGGTAGTGTGCGAGGACCACATTCAAAGTTTTGAGATATTTCGGCATTTTATGTCAGAAGCCAACAAATTAATCAAGATTAGGGGAAATTATTTCCTTATTAAGATACGTATAGTCTTTCATTAGGGTGGTCCAACAAAATGAAATGTTTTTGTTGTCTCGGCATACTGTGCTTTTTTCATTTAAATTCGATATTTTTGGTCTTGAAGAATTAAAAATAACCTATTAGGAGTCCAAATGTGTGGCATTTAATATTTGTATTTTTTAATATTTTTTAAACATTTAAGAATTTCTTTAATCATTTAAAGACAGTTGAAGATCAGGGTTTAGCCCTTTACACCAACCTTAATATAAGAATAGTAAAATATAATCTTTTTGTACAAAGCGAGTAACTGTTTTACAAGCATGTGAGAAAACGAGCCTGGAACTTATCAAAAAGCAGTATCATCTAAAGAGACTAGAATAATATCCTTAGTAAGGGACATTACTTAAATTACGTAACGGATTATTGGCCCCCTCTAAGACATCCTCCGCCCTATAACGAACCGTAACAAAATATTTCTACCCCCTACCCCTCTTACTTTGCATAATTTATGGGTTTTCAGAAATAATAAGATATGGGACATTTTAATCTCGTAATAATTTAAACTCAGGATCTTTTATAAATGAAATAGAACAATATTTTAGATACAAATTGAAAATTTTCGAACCTATTTATTAATTTTAAACAAAAGAAGACGTTTCTACAATAAAAGATGACTTTTTAACAAAATACTTTAATTTTCAACAAAATAATAAAATTTTCAACAAAATTATCGAATTTTCAACCTAAAGATATACATTTTGAACGGAAAAGTGTAATAGTTGATATTTCAACCGATAAATACGAAATTTTATAAACAGAATTAATTTCAAAGCCAAAAAGATGAATATTTAACAAATCAAGATTTTTCAGTCGTGAAAGAAAAAAATTCACCTACATTGTTCAACCTTCAAGCCCTAACCTTCAACTTTCTATGTAAAAGGTGAATTTTCAACTAAATAGTTACATTTTCAACCAAAGAGATAAAACCTGTAGTCAGAAAAACAAATTTTCAACAAAGAAGTTCAAATTTTCCCCACGCAGTTCAATTTTCAATTTAAAAAAATCAGTTTAAAAACAATAGCCAAACTTTCAACCAAAAAGATGATTTTTCAATTAAAAATATGAATCTTTAACCAAAAAAATTATTTCTTAACAAAGTGGTTTCACCACAATTTTCAAAGAAAATAGTTGAATCTTCAAGCAAAGAAGAATAATTTTTAACCAAACAGTTGTATTTTTATTCAAAAAAGGTGAAATTTCTACTCAAACAGATGAATTTTTAAATCAAAAAGGTGAATTTGCAAAAGAAATATTTGAATTCTCATCCAAAAATTATGTCAGTTTGACTTTTCAACCCCGAAATTTGAGTTTCAAACAAGAAGTATAAATTTTCTACGAAGATACTTGAATTTCCAACACACAAAAAAAAAAAAAAATTTTAACAAAACTATTGCATTTTTAACCAAATGGATTACTTTTCCATAAAATTGTTGAATTTTCAACCAAATAGTTGTATTTTTATCCAAGGATGATGAAATTCCTGCTAAAACAGATGCATTTTTCAATCAAAAAGACAAATTATAAAAGAATAGTTCAATTTTAATCCAAAAAAGATTTCAGCTGACTTTTCAACATCAAAATATCAATTTTAAACAAAAAGTAAATACTCAACCAGAAAGGATGACTTTTTAACAAAATTGTTGAATTTTCAACCGCAAAGTTGCATTTTTTCTAAAAAATAATTGAATTTTTATCCTAAAAATATTTCAGGTAGACTTTTTAACCTAAAAAAAAAGAGTAAATTTTTAACGAAGATATTTGAATTTCCAATCCAAAAAGACGAATTTTAAACATAACAGTTGAACTTTTAACCAAAAAGGATAACTTTTAAACACAATTGTTGAATTTTTAACCAAACAGTTCCATTTTCATCCAAGAAAGGTGCAATTTCTACTCAAATAGATAAATTTTTAAATAAAAAAAACAAATTTTCAAAAAATTGTTGAAATTCCATCCAGAGAAGATTTCAGCTCAGTTTTCAACGTAAAAATGTGATTTTTAATCAAAAAGTAAATTTTCGACTAAAATAGTTGAATTTGAAACCCAGAAAGTCGAATTTTCTACCAAACGGTTGAATTTTTAACGAAAAAGAATGAATTTTTAAGATAATTGTTGAATTTTCAAACAAATAACAAAATTTGTAACTAAACAAATATTCTTCTAGATAAAACAACTGCAAAAAAAATCTGCCCGCCGCGTGGGCACATTCTGCTCGCGCGCTCGATGATATATTTATCTCGGGCTTCGCGCTCGATAATGTATTCACCTCGCGCTTTGCGCTTGGTCATTGTACATTCACAACATTTTTGCGTAGGACTTCTAAAATTAAAGGTCAAGCCATCGACAACTGAATTTTAGTGATTTTAGTTAAAGCTTCTTCGGCTTTAACGAACACATTTTCATCACGTGTCTCCCGAGAAAAAAAGATTGAAAGAAAATTTTCAGATATGATTCAAAAACAATTTTGTTATTAAGCATGTCATTGTTCCTTGTGTCTTTTTTTCAAAAATTTAAATTTTTCATTAGTAATGTCATTTTTCAGGAAAAAAACAAAAACTACGCGTCCCATAAAAAAATGATTGACAACATAATTGTAGATCTTTTTAAGATGAACAATATTTGTATCTTCATTTTTTGTACCTTGCATAGTCCGAAAATTAAATTTTTTATTTTTATTCTTATCAAAAAATGATCTTGACAAACTTTGTTCATCTTTTTCATATTTATGAGTTTTCAAAAAACATTTTCGATGGATAAAACCAGAACCATTTTTCAAAAATGGTTGGTTAATGGACTTGTTCTTTTTCTTTATGGCCTAAATATGTCTGTCAAATATCAATATAATCTGATCAGTCTTTAGAAAGTTATCGTGCCTACAGACTGCAGGCAGACAGGCAGGAACGATCATAAAAATCATTTTTGCCTACTCAGGGGGTCTCAAAACATGGAGATTTGAATTGATTCTCTAATTTTTCCTGGGCCAATTGTTTATTTTACCTGACCATTGATATTCGAAGACCAGAATCTTAAACTTGCAACATTTTTAACCTAGAATATTTTATAAACAAAATAAAAAAATTTCAAATTAAAATCGAAAATTTTCAAATTTATTCTGCTTAAAAGTTATTTGAAATTATAAAAATTCTCTGACTCTTGCAAGATTTGTTTTTTAATTCCCTGAATTTTTTCTGGCATAGGTTTTTGAATGAATCTGTAAGATATCTAAGAATTGAAAAACAATTTTATTCACATTTTTTCAATTACATTTTGTTGATTTTACTTTTACAAGAAGAAATACATATAGTTCAATTTTTTAATTTGTCAGAGTGATGTTGTTAAATAAAATGTTTTCAAATTCTAGGTATCTTAAGAGTTGCTTCTGAAAATGAAAAAGGAATAGAATATACCTTTCTGTTCTTTACAGAGAGTAGTTATTGTCTTCTAAGGGTGACCTAGTTTCCAGGAGAATATATTAATTCTCAATTATTCCCAGCACCATTTTCTGGTATCTTAGAAAAAAAAAACACACACACTTTTCGTAAAAAGAGAATATTTTACTCCTTTTGTTATCTAGGATGATTTAAAGGCATCAAAATGGAACGCAAACAGTCTCTAAATTATAAAAAAAACTCTAAAAATATGTAAGCAATATTTAGGAAGTCCTCCTAGGAGTTACTTTCCTTATGAGAAATTATGTGAAGAACTGTGGAAGAAGCAGAATACCGTTCTAAGGAGTAGTTTTCTAAGAATGGCATACATTTTAACTTCCACGAGGTTATTTTTAATCGTTAAAAAAAGCACATTATAAATTTTCAACCTCCGAAATAGGGAAGTTTTTGTGCCACTAAGGGTAGTATAATGAAAAAAATTAGGGTAAAATTGTTCCCAGTGATGCCTACCATAATTTTATTATCATAGTTATTACTTTTACGTACGTCATTTTACATTTTTTACACACATAAATAATTAACATTTTTTTAGCGGTTAAAGGCCTTATTGGAATACGGTTTGAACATTTTTTTGAATTATAAGAAGTTGCATAATTATTTTTATACCAAAACAAAGAAAATAGGAGAGTGAGACAGCCAAAAATTTATTTTGATTTATTCAGGGCATAAAAAAATAAAAATGAAAAACGTTTTTGTAAATTTTATTCAAAATCATGAATATTAGGAAAGTCGCGTTGAATCTTGACATTTTTCTTTACAATTAGCTATAGAATACAATTGAATAATTACTTTTTAACTATCACCCTCATGATTATGTTTTATAGGGTCCCAAAAAACACATGAGTTTGATTGAGGCATTGATAGATTGAACTTGACAGAAATAATTGTTTGAACAATTTATTATCATTTATATTATTATTTTCCTAAAATAATAATAGAAAATTGCAGTTTTCTCTAAAATGTTAAACTTTTTGTACACTTTCAAATTAAAGCGAGGTAATAATTTGAGTTAACAAATATAATTATTTAAACTGTTTATTATTATCTTTAATAATATTCTCTTTGTATAATGCTAAAAAGTTTCAGTTTTTCCTAAAATTTTCAACTTTTTTCCACTCTTCACTCAGAGCGAGGTAAAAATGGATGCAATTTAACAAAAAAAATCTTTGAACAAACTATTATTGTTTGAAATAATCTTCTTTTATAATAATGCTAGATATTTGTGGTTTTTATAGAATTTTTCACTTTTTGCCAAGTCTTCATTCAGAGTGAAGTAATAATTAATTAAAGTTAACAAAAATTATTGTTTAAGCAATTAATTATTGATTATAACTCTCTTCTCTCAGATAATTGCCAGAAAGTTGCAGTTTTTTCTGCAATTTATAACTTCGCTTTGGCCTTTTAGTTAAGAACAGTTAATAAATAAGCAACAGTAAGAATAATTTTTTAAACAATCTTTTCCTTTCTTGTGAATATGTTTTTATTAAATAAAACAAATATTTGAAATGGTCTTCAAATTTTCTGAATGGATCATATTTATTATTTCTTTGTACCTGAAAAGTAAAAGAAAAGCTGACATTTTCAGAAAAAAAGCTAAATTCTACAATTACTCTAAGAGATAATAGTTATAAACTATAATGAATTGTTAGAAGAATTATTTCTGTTAACTTGCTTTAGTTATCATATCGCTAATTAAAAATTGGACAAGAAGTTGAAAATTCCAGGAAAATTGCAAGTATCTAGTATTAATATAGGAGAATATAATTATAAACAATTAAAATTTGTTTGTTGAATATTATTAATTATTATCACATTCTGAGTGAAAAGTAGACAAAGAGTTAAAAATTTCAGAAAAAACCGCAACTTCATAGCATTATTTAAAGAAAATTTGATTAAAAATAATAATAAATTGTGTAAACAAGTATTTTTGTTAAATTGAATCAATTATTACCTCGATCTGAGTGAAAAGTTGACAAAAAGTGAAAAATTTCAACAGAAAAACCGCAACTATCTAGCATTACTATAGGAGAAGATAGTTATAAACAGTAAAAAAACTATAATTGGAAAGTGGACCGAAATTGGACAATTTTTAGATAAAACTGCAACTTTCTAGAGTTATTCTAATGGAATATTATTATGAATAATAATAAATTGTTCAAACAATTATTTCCGTTAAATTTAATTGAATATTTCGTCGATCTAAGTTAAAATTTTAAAATAGGTTGAAAAATTTGGAAAAAACCGCTGCTTTCTAACTCTATTCTGAAAGAAAATTTCTAAAAACAATAAATTGCTTAACCAATTTATGTCTACATCTAATTATCACTAAAAATAGAATTTTATGCATTAGAAACCATTTTTATTTAAAAACCCGCAAAGAAAACTACACGCTGAAGTTTTTAATTATTTCATAACCGAGTTTCCATATGCCTTTGTAAGTGACGGAAGCAATTACAAATTAATTACATACGAAGACTCTTGATGCAATGACAATATAATTAAACCCTTAAAAGGAAGACTAATAAGAAGAGAGACAGTAAATGTCTATAAAAAATAGAACTATTGGCCTTTTGCATTCAAAAAATGTATTAATATCTTTAAATTTCCTTCATAAGGATCCTATAATCCTTATAATTGTTATGTTTGGCGACAATTTCTAACAGTTGAAATAAATGTTTCAATTTCCTAATGGTTTGGATAGCTAAAATAAATTAGAACATTTATTCACACTGAAAGTATTGAAAAGATCATGAATTTTAGTTTCCTCCTAAATTCCATAATATTATATGTTTTTATAAGAAATGTAAGATTTTTCATTTTAGTTTAATAAAAAATACATTTTTTAGACTTCTCAAATAAAAATAGTATATTACACCACAAGTACGGTCAGACAAGTCTTTACTGGGAGATCAATTACACCACAAGTACGGTTAGACAAGTCTTTACTGGGAGATCAATGTTTGTAGGACGAGTTGTAAAACCATGGCCTCCGGCCATGGCTTTTCAAGGTTCTTTTCTTGCTTTTTTCCTTAACACGGTGGATTCAAGTAAAAAATTTGTTTGTCAAGAAATTATTTCGTCATATGTATTTCAGTTAAACCTTTATATCCCTTGAAATGTATTTCGTAAAATGAATTTTTTTGAATCTTTGTGTGGATTTGTATCTCTATGATACTTTTTTCTGTTAAACATATCAAGAAAAGTAAAAGATTTATATAATGATAAAATTCAGTCGAATTGTAGCGTCAATTGATATTCAGCTCTGATAAGATTTTGAGCTAGATTGCCCACTTAGAAGTATTTCTTTTTGGTCTTTAGAGATTCGAAACCAAAAAATTTACCTTGTTTACACAAGAAAAACTTTCTTGATATTCGGAATACAATACTATATCTAGTATATTTGTTCTCGTCTTCGAGACGCATCGATCGACCTACTATTGAACCTTTTATGACCTACTATAGTACCAATTTATGAAGTATCAAAAAAATTGTTCATTCTGTTTATATGGGAAAATTTGTTTTAGTATTAGGAAAGCTATAGGACTGAATCTTATATATTTGTTCGGGTCTTCGAGACGCGTTGAGAGACCTATTGAAGAAAATTTCTTGTTCATATGAGGAAAGTTTTTTTTTTCATATTCGGAATATAACACTACTAAATTTGATGCAATTGTTCCTGTTTTCGAGTCGCTTCGAATGATCTCGTAAGTAACCTTGGCTGATATTTCATATTCTATCAATAGCAATTTATAAAATTGAAAGAAATGTTCACTTTGATCTCAGAAGCAAAACTTATTTATTATTTGAAATATAAATCTACTGTAACTTAAAAAGTGGTTCCTTGCGAGAAGACACATTGATTGACCTTTTGATGGTCTTCCTAATCTTCTAGAAATAAGAGTTTTGGTAAAAGATAAAAAGATCAGCTCAAGAAAATAAGTTTTCAATTTTTTCTTGCCAGTGAAAATAAACCTCCCTTTATGAAAAAGTACATTTATTTTATGCCTGTGAGGTAGCAAAGTGCTCATAAAGTGAGCACAAATAAATCCATCCATGATAGTAAATACATAAACCCATAGTGCTTTGCAGTGGTATTTTTATGATATATTGTTACTTTTATTGACGTTTTAGCTATAAAAAAGCAACAGTATTCCTGTTCGATTGAATTCATCGCAATACTTCATGGCCAAAAACATTGCGAAGAGTCAAAAGCAATAAAAATATAAATAATAAAAATAAAATACTTCGGAAATTCTTTCAATAAATTTTCCGATAGAGTTGGTTGTGGTTTGTTACTTTCCTAAAAATGTCGAAATTATACATTTTTTTAACCATTCATTTTTTAGAGAAGGAATCATTTTCAGATGTGGAATCTCATTTTTCTTGCAATTTGAGATAAATTATCATGAGTTTGAAATTATAAATATTTACTAACTTCTATAAAAGTTACACGGAATCTATTCATAGCTATGAATAACAGAATTCAGACTTCTGCGCACAACGAAAGTTTGAAACCATGACTTTCATCAGATATTAAGTGCAGTGCAAATTTTCGTGTCTTGGAGACAGTTTGCAACTCTGCATGAAGTTTCATACCCATCCGGTATTCGATTCGCTACATCAGCTTCCGTTCTGTCATCCTCCCTTCATATCAAGAATCAAACTTCTGTCGATGTTCGTTCACTAGGAAAGCTTCTTCCAAACCCGACTTTAAGATGATGACCAATAATAATGAAACAAGAATAAAGCGATAATGAAGCGAAGGGTAGCTGAAATTCAGAAATTATCAAATTTACCACCAATACTAACATTTTTATAACTCGCTGTATTAATTTTTCAGGTTTTTGCTTTAATATCTTCTGGTACATTCTCTTTAAGCATCAGTTAATGCTTTTCCCTTATTACAGATCACATATTCACTATTTTTCCTACATTTACGACTTTTGTGTGCATCAGTGCACGTCGAACGTTAATTACTGCCACAAATCTAATTAGCGAAAGTGGAACGACGAATGAATGAGATGAAGAGAAACCCTGAATACTTTTGCATGAAATTAAGTCAAATAAAAATGCCGGATGCGATTATCACTTAAAAATTGGTCAGTTTCGATCGATTATCAGTCTCTTAAAAATTGAATCATTTATAACTTTAATTCTCTTGTACAGAATTTATTCTCTCCTAGTATACAATCACCCTGAGTGATGAAATATTAAAAAGTGACAATAGAAAAAAAAAGATCGATTGAGCTTTGTTTTGAAAATAAAATGAAATCTGAAACGATGATGAGATGTAACGTTAAACAGGATTCGAGATCATGGATAAGGATAGGACAGTACTCAGTACTCACTCTCTCAATGTGACCACCACCGACGACTTCCGTCGTGTTGACGCAAACCACCCTCTTCAAGCGCAGTTTGTTCACGTGAAAGGCTGAACCGTAGCAGTACATCAGTAGCATCGTCGTCGGGAAGTAGAAGCAACAGCATGCAAGAATCCTGAAAAATATGTAAAATTATAATACTTTTTGAAAATATAACTCTTTTTAAAATAACGATTCATAATTATTTATTTATTAAGTATCCCAAAGTGCGAACGTTGGAGAGAACGCTGCGCAGTGGGGTAAGAAAAAATTTTCTGAACAAATTAGTCTAGAGCAGGGTTCACCACACTCGACAAAATTGACACGACTGACACGACAAGTGCCAGACTGACAAAAAGTCTTTATGCCATTTTTAGGGTTTTGTAGCCCAGGGCAGAAACCCTTATAGTTTCGGTTGGGTGTCCTGCTGGTCCGTCGTACTTTTTTCTCATGAGGGGAAGTGAAAGGAAATGATGAGAAGGGAAGTAGGGGAAATAATATCAGGATAAGTATGGGAAATGAGTAGATGGGAAGTAGAAGAAATGAGTGGAGGGGAAGTAGGGCAAATAAGGCGCGGGAAAAGTATGGGTAGTGAGCGGACAATAGTGAGGGGAAGTAGGAGAAGTGAACGGAAGTAGATGAAATGATTGGAAATAAGGGTGGGTAGTAAGAGGAAGTGAAGGGAGAGCTAGAAGGGTAATGCGGATGAGTAGAGGAGATGTGATGACTGGAGAACGGAATTAGGGTAGGGGAGTATTAGTTGGGTAAGTGAGGAGAGGTAGAAGTAGAGGAGGATGAAGTTGGGGAAGGGTGGGGGAGCAATGGGTAAAGAAATGAGAGGGGAAACAGGGTGGAGAGGGGAAACTAGGGGTATTGTGGGAGGGGAAGTAACTACGAAACCCTAACTTACTTCTGGTGAGCTCTAATCTAGAGCTTACAATTTGGATCCGATTTAAGAATTTGAAAAAAAGAAAGTTAACTGAATTTAAAAGAGATTTGTGAGAGCAGATGTTTAAATTTTTCATCAAAATTGTTTCTTTAACACCAAAGTTGACATTAAAAAAAAAATTGTAAGCGATCCCATTTTTTTAAATCACTTATATTTATGTTAAATATCATGAAATCAGTAAAGACACTATCTACCAATAATATTCAGAAGGTTGCAACATTAAAAAAAAGTTTATTTTTATATTAACAAATCAATGAGGGAAAGTGCCACTACAAGATTAAAACTAGTTAGAGACTCTATTTTTCAATTTTTTGTTTAGGATGTTTGTAAAAATAATGATTAGTTACCATTACAAGAAATCCAAAGTAATTGTTAATGTTATAAACAAATTTAATTAAAAAATTCATATCTTAGCCATTTCACGCTCTAAACACTTCGTTCCTTTAACAAAATTCATAAAAATTTGTCTGCAATGAATAATAAGTACGCTTTTTACTACCTGATAATAACTGTTCATTTTTTGAATAAATTTAATAAACAAATACAGATTTTTGTCAATTTTCAACTAGCTGATTTTGGTTTTTCAAGTGAATGAATTTTAAATTACTTGGAAAAATCCTTCTAGTGTAATATTTTGAAAACAAACAATAATTTTTTATTTTATAAACAGTTTTATAAACAAATTCATAAATTGTCTACTTGTCAACAAATGGATGTCGTTCTTTTATCAAATCCACTGCCAATGACTCAGAAAGAACCTTATATATTAAGAGACTTTTTCAGGTGATAACATTTGTTATTTATTTAAATAAATACAAACACAGATTTAAGTTGTAAAATTTCAGTTGTTAAGAGATAAGTTTGCTCACTCTTTAAAAAAGACAAAATCGCGAATTTTTTAGAAAAATTGCTTTTACAACAAAACAATTGTGGTTTATTTATAAAATAACATAAGAAAGATATATGACTAAGTTATCAAGTAGTAATTCCGTAGAAAAGATGAAATCTGCCGTTTGGAATTGACAAAAGTCTGTATTTTGATCAAATGTATTCAAACAAATAAAACATGATGTAACCTGAAAAATTCTCTTTATAAATAAGGTCCTTTCGGAGTCATTGGCACTAGATTTCGTAAATAAATGACATCCATTGGTTAAAAATAGTCAAGTTGTGATTTTTTTCATAAAATTGTTTATAAAATAAACAATTACTGTTCGTAAATGAAGTATCATAAGGGAAGGACTTAGCCAAGTAATTTAAAATTTATTAGATTGAAAAAACGAAATCAGCTGGTTGAAAATGAACGAAAATCTGTATTTTTAAATGAAATTTATTTTAATAAATAACAAATTTTATCGCTAAATAAGGTGTCTTAATAAATGAGGTCCCTTCTGAGCGACTGGTAATCAATTTTATACAAAAAAGAACATCGTTTGTTGACAAGTAGTCAAATAGTGAATTTGTTTCTAAAATTGTTTATCAAATGAAACAGTTCTTATGGATTGATAAAGTCTTTAGTGTGAAATGACTAAGATATGAATTTGTTTATTGAATTCGTTTATCACATTAACAAATACTCTTTACGTATATTCCGAAAAAAAAATTGAAAAGTAAAGTCTCCAAGTATTTTTAATCTTGAAATAAGACTTTCACTTATTAATTTGTTAATATAGAAATAAATGCATTTTTTAGAATGCGTAACTTGCTGAATATTATATGTAAGAAGTATCTTTACTAAACTCATGATGTTTTACATTAATAGAAGAATTACAAAAAATGGAATAGTTTATAAAAAAAATGTTTGGTAACTTAGTTGTTAAATGAAGAGTTAAATACTCTTAGAAATATTTTTCAAATTACTTTAACTTTTGTTTTTTTTTAATGCTGAAATAGGATGCAAATTGTAAGCTCTAGGCTAATTTGTCCAGAAAAACTTTTTCTGTCCCTCTATGCACCGCATAGTGCGTCGAAATAGGAAATTGGGGTTGAAAAAGTTCCAGAGGTTACATTTTTCTACCGATTTGGTTTTTTTGTAAAGCTCATTATCTTCTGAAGAACTTTGTCAAGCCGACTTCTGAAAAATAAATTTTTAATTGTTATTTAGGTTGCGAAAAGTTGAAAAATAATAAATAATTTTTTGTCCGACCCACATTGAAAACACGCCATTGCATGCACGTGAAGCAGGCGTTATGTGGCCGCTTCCAGCCGAGTGACGTTCGCACATGCGCACTCAGCTGCCGGGCCAACATGAAACTTTACGCCCGCTACACATGCACTGCACCACGCAAGTGAGAATACGGAGAAAATTATCTTTATCTTTTTAAAAATTGTATCGATGGATCCCACAGTCTCCTTTCTGCAAAGTACGCTATTTCTTCCTTTCACTTTATAATCTAAAATAGTCCAGTGCACCAAACATCCTCTATCTGCTTTACATGTTTGTTTTCAAGGAGTGTAGGACAAAAAGTATCGTGTGTATCAAGGACGTACGGCTATTTTTCGTCGTGTGATTACCGCCTCGCTTAGCTCGGGCGGCAAGTTCACACTCGTAGAAATTGTCTTCTTTACGCCCTCGATACATAATGTACTATTTTATATTTTTAATACCTGCTTTGTCTTATTTATTGATATTTTTTCAAAATGTATATAATTAGTCAACTTGCATTCGGGGATCAAGTTTCTTTACTTTCTCAATTGTTATAAACAAATTGATAAACAAAATTTATGTTTGTTATAGTTTGAAGTTATAAATAATTTTTATCTAAAAATTTATTAAATGGGCGCTATTAGATACAGAACAGGCGTTTTTCATCAGAATCGTTTTTTTAGATACAGAAAATGCATTTTTTAATGGTCGTATCCATTTATAGAAATCGTTTCTAACAAAAACTAATGTTATTAATATTTAATGATTTTTAATTAAGTCAATTTATGTACGAATGTGTTATTTTGGTCATACTGGCCAGTAAAAATAATAGTGGATTACACAGTTGTAATAACACTTATAATTTAAACATTTTTTTTTAAATTACCTTAGTTTTTTCAAATTTTGGAATTAATTTGTGATTTAAATTATGTAGATTACATTTGTTTGTTGGATGTTGAATATGTGCTGGAATCAGAGATTCTTTTCTACATCTGATTAAAACAGTGCCTTGCTCCTTAAGATTAACCAAATATCTATTAGTACGTATCCAATTGCCTATAAGTTGTCTCGGAGCGTCACCATATTTTCTTTGCATGTAGTGTAAATAACCCATGATATTTCCCATGAAAATTTCACAGTGTGGATGATATTCCAATCACTGAACATAGATAATTAAATCAAGGTCAGTCATGTTCTGCGATATCATAGGTTATTTAAACTACATACAAAGAAAGTATGGTGACGCTCCGAGACAACTTATAGGAAATTGTATACGTACTAATAGAACTTTAGTTAATTTTAAGGAGCAACGCACTTTTTTAATCAGATGCAGAAAAGAAGCTCTGATTCCAGCACATATTCAACATCAAACAAAAAAATGTAATTTACATAATTTAAATTATAAATTAATTCCAAAATTTGAAAAAACTAAGGTAATTTTTCCAAAAAAAGAAAGTGTTTAAATTATAAGTGTTATTACATCTGTGTAATCCACTATTATTTTTGCTGAACCGTATGACCAAAATAACACATTCGTACACGAATTGACTTCATTATTGATAACAACGGTCGAAGAAAATTTCACAGTGTGGATGATATTCCAATCACTGAACATAGATAATTTAATAATTTTTATTAAGCAATTAAGAAGAAAAGGAAAAAAAACTTGTTTATCAGAATTGCTCAAAACAATGTAAAATGTTGCTATGTGTCACATTCCGTTAAACTATTGAAATATTATGCTTGAGAGTAAAGTAAATAATCCTGCAAAAAGAACGCATTTTCTATATCTGAAAGAGAATATTTTACGAATTAGTTCATGAAAATGGTTTTTAACAATGTGAAAATGTTGTTTAGTGTCAATACATACAGTTAAATTATTATTCTTGATGGTTGAATAAACGTCAGAATTGTTAATAACAATTGAAAGTTTGAAGTAATTGTTTATAACCATCAAAAATGTGATCTTCCAGTGTTTAATTGTAAAAAGACTTCAGTTTTACATGATTCAACAAGAAGATCAAGACAAAAAATGGTACCAAGCGTCAAAATACAACAAAAATCAATTTTGTTCATCAATTTGTTCATAACAATTGATGATCCATAAATGAGGCAAAGCAGGTACCAGAAATATATAAATTTACGGTTTTTCGACATTTTGCAACTTAAATAACAATTTTAAAAAACTGTTCTTTCGAAAATCGGCTCGGCGAACTTCTTCAAAATTTATTGAGCTTTAATTTTTCTAAACAGCGAAATCTGCAAAGAAATGTAGGCTCTGGAACATTTTGAACCCCAATTTCCTATTCCACGGTACTGTGCCTGACCACAACAGCTTCGCACCACTTAATCACGGACTCCGAGAAGGCATCAGTGGTAAGAGCCGGTCATAGTCAGGCGCATTATTTCTCCAATAGGGTATGATTTCTTAAGCGTACCCACTCAAAAAATTAAAATTGGCTGATCTGAGTCAAACTTGGGCAAAGTGTTGTGCTTTTGGGTAGTAGTTCATGAGAGATAAAATTTGTTATTTGTATAAATATATACCGAGGTAGATATCGTCTATTCCTGCAATATTTAACTCTTCTAATGGGGATAACAAATTTTTGGGCCTATATACTTTCTATAGGGGTTTATGCCCTTTCCAGTGATCAGAAGCATTACAAAAATTAATATTAGATCTTTAAAAATGAATGTCTAAAACAAATTTGACTTGGTTGGAAAAAGGCATATTTTTTCATTTTTTTAACGCAAAAGGAAGCTTATGTTTTCTCCTTTGAGAGTTCGGAGGTTAAAAAGTATATTTCTGGTAGTTTTTTTTCACGACCTTCCAACTGATAATTAGCGTTGTTTGAAAAAAAATAAGCCTTAAAAATGAAAGTCAAAAATAAATGTAATTATTTTTATGGAAGAACGCTCTTTTGAAATTTTGTTTGGGCTAGAAAGGAAGCTTGGTTTGGAACATTGGCGTTCGGGCGAAATAGCTATTGGGTGTAGCGGAGCACTCAAAACTTATTTTCCTCAATAAAAAATTATATATCCTTATCAATTTAAGGTACTCAAAGGGAAAAGCCCAAACTTTCTTTTTAGCCAGTAGGTCAAATATATATTTTTCCAAAAAATGATTACGCACGGTGAGCCTCAACTAACTTTAACCTATGTTAAAAAAGATATTACAAGAAGTTTTCTCGCGGAATATTATTCCTACATAGTATGCGCATATTTTGCGCAAAAAAAATAATAATCGTATGAGCGCTTTTTTCAAAATAATTATTTTTAATTGTCGCAAAAAAAATTTTTGTTAATCAAAACCGTTTTTTACTCAGGGATTGTTAAAAATTAAATATAGAGTCGAATCAGTTCTACAAATTTTTTCTAAAATTATAACTGTTAAATATACAGAGGGTTATATATTCCTTTAGTGCAAAAGGTTATAAAACAGTATATTACTGGTTTTTAAATATAATAGGCTTCTTTTAGCTCAAAAGCCGGGTAAAAAAATTTGAGTAAATTTTGTTCTAAAATAAGAACTGTATAATCTACAGAGGATTTTGTATATTTTAAAAATTCTTTAATCACAGCAAAAGTTGTTGAGACATTTTTTTAATCACCAGTTCATCTCAGGTTGTAATTAAATGATACTAACATGATTTTAAGAATAAAAAAAATGAATAAAAAAATGAAAGCTTCCACTTTTGAAAAAAAATGTATTGGGAAATTTTTGTTGTTGTTGAAACGTACTCTTATGGCAACGTAAAACAGTATCCAATAAATATCATCTAACTTCAAGGATATTTCGGTTGAAGTTGTTCGAGGCTCACTGTGTATGGCCAATAAAAAGAGCGTGAAAAAAACCTATCGAAATTTTGATAGACAACAATTTTTTTATCGCTATTCAAACCACTTATTGCTTATTTTAACAAATAAAAAAATAAAAATCTGACTTTTTATCCTTAGGACGCTTAAAAGGAGAAACCTAGGCTTTCTTTTTAGAAAAGAAAAAGAAAAAATATGATTTTTTTCCAAAAAATTCAAATCAGTTTCTGACTTTTATTTTTAATGGCCAAATATATATTTTCTCAACAAATTCTTATGATCAATATAAAGGCCGTAAAAAACCGTACTGGACGAAATTTTTTTATCGCCATCAGAAGAGTTAAAAATCGACAAAATAGAAGGTATCCATGAAATTTTCAGTCCCTCCCCCTCGGTATGTAAAGATTTATTCAAATAGCAATATTTTTCTCAATTAACTACTATTTAATACCACAAAACTTTGCCTTAGTTTGACTTAGATCAGACAACTTTGATTTTTGAGTCGGTACACTTGAGAAATAATACCTCCTATTTTGTACACTACAAGAATATGTTAACATTCATTTAAGTAAAAGCTCAAATCGAATCAAAATTGTAAGCTCCAGACTAAATTGTCCAGAAAAACTTTTTTGGCCCGATTGTGCGCCCTACTTGGAGCCTTGAAAAAGATTCCTTATCCAGGGATTGCTAAGGCTTTAGATTTTATTTATACGTAAGATGAAATGTGTACATGTTGATGAAATATAATTCCTTTTTATGAATCCGATACCTAAGCGAGGCTCTAGAGAAGAAGGGATCACAGGCTAGTAGGCCGGTCGCGTTGAAATAATAGCCACCCTTGGGGAGAACCAAGACACCAAAAGTCGCCACGCTTGCTATCCAAGTAGTTGACATCACAGCCACACAACCCTGCCGCATGTAATACTATATGAACAAAGACAAGGAAGTAGACGATGTTTATTTTCAGATAAATGTGTACTCTGAGCTTCAAGCAATCATAGGCATGATGAAAATAGTGAAAAAAAAGGACTTCCGTTCTTCAATCGTATGAATTTCAAGCTTTAAAAATTGTAGGAACCGCATGAAATCCTGAGGTATCATAAGTACTACAGCTGATTTTAATTTTCCTTTTAATATCAAAATGTTTTTAAATAGGAATCTGTATTACCATCGGAGATAGTTAAATGATTGAATTTCGAGAATCTACACACGTAAGAGCGCGAATTCACGATCCTAGAAACCGACGGTCGGTTCCTTTAAAGGTTCCACCAAAGATTTTACTGTCTTAAACTGAGCTAGTGAAATTGCCACTGGTTGAATTAGTATATTCAGTTGTCACTGAAGAATCAGTGATTTTTCGATTTTGACTGAGTGAACCAGTAAGTGACTGAACTAAAAGAGTTACTGAAATATACCATTGACGCCAACTGATAGATCCAACCAGTGATCATACAGGTAATATAGCTCTCCCTGCGGCCAAAACATAAACCTCCAGTCATGTCGTACGCGCATGTCGCCTGTCGCCTCTTCACTTTGTTTTAAAATATGATTTTGCAAAGGTTAGCATAAAAGTGATGAATGATAAATGTCATATCTAACCAACTGACGGACGACAATGCATTCGACTGACTACTGGTATTGAGTAACAAGTAAACTTCACTGATTAAACCAAGGACGGAATCGCACTGCGTGGACCGGTGAGATCTAACTGATATGCCAGTGACACACTTTTGACATTTACAATCCATCAGATTTCACTGGAAATCAGTGAGATTTTACTGGTTATTCTAAGAGAGTAGGCAAAATGTTTTCCAAAAGAATTATCTCATTACACGTAAAGATCTCAAACATTAATCGGGACACGATGTAAAATTTTTACATGTATTTTACAAAGAGCAAACAGCTTAAAAAATATATAATGAGTTTACAAAAGTGGAAGTATGAATTTGTCAACGTGTCAAATTTAATATTTCAGACCTCGAACTCGTTTATCAAAATTCAAAACAGTGTCAATAGTAGCATGAATTTGGAAAAATAGTAGCACAATAATGCCATGCAATTTGATAAGTATTAAATCTAGATATTTGACGGGATTCAAACGATTTTATCATTTTTAGGGAATTTTGAATGATATCACACATTTCAAGATGTTTTACATGATTTTACTGAAGTTTTGTGGGATTAATATGAATTTCATAGGATTTATGGGATTTTATCAATCCCAAGAGTTTTCAAGGATTTACAAGAATTTACGGTATTTTAAACGAATCCCAAATATTTAACGAGATTTCAAAACTTGTGAAGAGCTTGAAAGGTTTTCGTAGGATTTCAGACAATTTCAAAAGATTTTAAAAAGTTATCCAGGATATCAATGATATTTAGGAGATTTCAGGGGATTATATCCGATTTTTAGAGCAATTTATGGAATCAAATAAATTAAACTTCAAGGAATTTCTAAGGATTTCAGGGATTTCAGAGATTTCAGAGAAGAGTTCTTTTTTTTAATGCTGGCAATCTTGTGATATACCCTCAAATTCTTCAAATCCTTTGAAATCCAGCTGCAATTCAGTGCTTGGAGGTGTGAATTCGAGATACTACAGATTATGCTATCTCTTTAATTAAGAACGTAAAAAAGTAGTTGTTGAACTGATTTTCAGATTTTACTCTTATATAATTATTTTATAGATATCGCTAATGGTATTAGTCAAGCATTTTTGAGCTCATATTAAGTTTGATATGCATATCCGTGTAGTTTTAAATCGAATTCGGAAAAAATAGACAAAGTTAGGACAAACTCAAAAACTCAAAATTTTATTTGAGAATATCTCGAAGTGTTTTCTTGTGACTGTTTTCATGATACCTATGATCGCTTGAAGCTCAGTGGATAGGATCTAATAAAAAATTTCAAAAGTTCACAGATTTATCATTATATTTTAATTCTTCTATTGCTGAATAGAAATCAATTGATTGCAAGGAAGTTGGATAAGTTCGAAATGAGAAGATCGGAAAAGTTTGCCAATTTAACGTAACTTCCAAGATTCGAAATCGTAATAGGAATTAAATGAGGTAAATATTCCGCCAAAATATTCTCCAGCTCTAAATAGATTTTATTTCTTTAATTAAATTGGCAATAGACATTGATACATGAAATTTGAATATTGATATTTTATTAATTTCTCTGTAATTTAAATTTGAAGCAATTAATAATAATAATCTTCAAATTCTTTGTTTTGTTTTTTTCCACGATCCAGTTTGACAGTTTATTAGTATGCGTCAGTTTCATATCTTATAAAATTCGGTTTCAACTTTAAGTTTTTCCAATTGAATAGAAATTCTTTAGTTTGAATTGGAAGATTAAATTTTTGTCGTTTGAAATTAGATGCAGTGATGGGGAAGTTCCTTTAAAAAAAAGGAAGCAAAAACAGCTAGAGTTTCTCTTTTATATATGGAAACATATGATACATATGCAAAAAATTACAAAAGTTTTCAAGCAATAAATTAACCCTGTTACTTTTAGTGTTCATAGTTAATGAATTTCCAATTGCAGATCTATACAAATGAATAAATTTCAATTACAAATCTTCAAAATTGCATAATTTTTAATTTTTAAAAATGAACTATTACATTAAAGACTTTCAAATTTGCATCGTTTTCTATTATAAACATTAAAAATTGAAGAGTATTCAATTGCAAATATTCAAAATTGAAGAATTTGCCATTGTAAATCGTTAAGACGGAAGAATTTTGAATTATTGATCTTCAAAATTGAGCTATTTCTCGGATACTACTGATGTTTAAACCCTTTAAACTTATCGCAATTTAGGAATTTGTATTTATTATTTATTTAAATTAAAAAATTTTGATCTGCATGTCGTTAAAATTGAAGACTAATTAATTGAAAATCTTCGAAATTGTAAAACATTAAATTGTAAACCTTTAAAATTGAAGATTTTTTTATTTCGAAAATTCACAACTAAAAATTGTGCAAGTTTTAAGTTTTGCAATGAAAAATTATGCAAGCTTAATGTTTTATATTTGAAATATTTTCTATTTGGAAGATTTAAAATCGAAAACTTTTAACTTTTGATCTTTAAAATCATTCAAATTTAAGAATTCTTATGCATACATCTTTAAAATGTAAGCGAGCAAAGGTCAACGGTGTTAAATCTAATCTACCTAATTTTACAAAGGAAGCAAAAGGCCTTTCTGAAGGAACAATTAATAACAGACTAATTTTTAAATTTATTTTATGAGCAAATAATAGTACTTACAAGAAAAGAGGAACATTTGTAGGACAAGCATAACCTTTTCTCATTTTGATAATATCTCCAATGGTAAAATACTCGTCAAACTGCTACAATGATCGTCAGATTGTTAAACAAAAAAATTTGAATATAATTCATTTATTTGGTTTGGGCCCTTTTAAAATTTGAAATATTCGAATATATTTCAATACTGAATTTCAGGTCACAAATTTTAAAAAGCTGAATTTGCTGATTGAAGTAGGTGTAAAAAAGTGTGAATGTATGATTTTTAAAGAAAATTCAATTTCGGCCAAAAGTGGACTTAGCACCTTTTAGCTTTCCCTACTTAAATTGAAAAATTTTCACATGTAAATCTTCACAAATCTAACTATTATGAAGAAACATTCAAGATACACCTATTTTTTGAAGATTTTAAAAATGTTATGAGCTTAAATTGCAAACATTCAAAATTACATGAGTTGGCGAATTTTAAATTGTAAACTTCTGCAAAATGGATCAGTGTCAAGAATGGACTGATACTCAAAATTACAAAATGCCTCTTAGAACTATCTTATTACGATATAACATTCCAAATTAACCTGATTATTTCTTTCTTTGCTTCTAGTTTCCGCTAGGATAAAATCTTACATTTAAATAAAAGTTACAGATTACTCAAAAGTATTTTTAGAAAATAATGATCATCAAAATTAGAACAAAAATTGTATGAAAGCTGATGTAGCTATTATAATATTCATTCAAGTATATCATTATTCATTATATTTTAAAGTTTCATTTGATAAATAGGCAATCAAAACAAGAAACATGTAATAAGCGCGCAAAGCTCTATTTGTACTACTTTAAAATAAAATTATTGTATTTTATTAATCCCTGATGCAATATGTAACACTTGGCAAGCATTTCTGCATTCGCGTCTTAAAACTGAGTGCAGAATTAAGTCTCAATTGCAATGGCTTCTACAGAAATGGGCGACCGTTCATTTTGTGGTTGGGAAATTACGGGTTGAATGGGAGATACGATTTAGCGACTCGTAAAACTTCCCCTTTTCTCCCTTGCTTTTAAACTTTCAGTTTTGCTTTTTTTTCAACTGTGGCCTAACTGTTAGCCAATCACTGTTCTATCAAAGTCGAGGCATTAAATTACAGTAGTCTGCGGATACTCTCTCCCCAATAACGTTTTACTAACCTTTTTTCCCTCTGTACTACACGAGTTTTAATCAAGCTTCACAAAAACGGTGTAAACGAATCCATGACCTTATGTAGAATTTTTATTTCTAGTCAAATAACTTCTGATGAACGAATCAGAGTAAAAATAAGTCCAGTTAGATTTTGGAATAAAGTCCCAATTTTCTTAAATTTCTTTCTAATTTAGATCAATTATAATATTGTCCTAAATTATATTTAGAAAATTTTTCTTAAAATTGTTAAAAAGTCCCGTTTTTGCATCACTTTTTTTAGATAAAAGCACGTAGGGGAAACCACCCTGCAGTGAATAATGATTTGCAGTAGATAATCTTAATTAACTAGAAAACTGGTAAAAATCTTCATTATTTTTATCAGTATAACATTTCAGCAAGGGTACTATATTTTCTGACGAAGTTTCATTGAAATTTTATAACTAATTAATGTGTGAGCGCAAAAAATTAATTTTTCAACTGAAAAAAATTTCGCCTCTTCACTATTGATACTTTTTACCTAATGGAACATTTTTGTGGCACGTTTATAAATTGGAATCAATGCTTGAAGTTTAGTGAACAATACTTATTGATGGAAATCATTCTTTCTTTATTATTTATGAATATTTAAAGACTTTTTATCGGACATTACATTTTACAACAGTAGATAATCGCAAAATGGCGAAAAATTTCGCTGTCAAAGTTGGCAGCTCTGCGACTGTCTCTCAGTTGTTTTAAGTCAACGGTTGTGTTTGTTTGTTTTTTTGATTCGTGCAGTTTTTAAATTCAAGTTATTTTAAATAAAAAAACAAAAAAATAGTTTAATTCAAAAGTTATTAAAAACCACGTCAATTTTAATTGTGTTGAGGAGTCTTCCGGAAAAGATATCATTTTGAGGATTAAGGTATGTACAAAATCCCAACTTTTTCTGTCAGCAGAAGTCAGGTTAAATTGTATGAAGATTAAACATCTCGGACCAATCGTACCAAGCTCACGGAATACCAGAGATTAAAAAAATTTAAAAATTTAAGCTTTCGTGATTTTTGTAAAATATTCATAGTTTCCACTATTATTTACTCAATAAACTGATTTTAATTGTAAGTATAATGATAAATTATAATTACCGAGAATTGGGTATGTTGTCATGCCTAGGAGCAATGCCAGAAACGATTATCTACTGATGAATAGAGGTGTCACAATCGTACCCTTGACCGGGTCTGATAAAAATGTTTAATACAGCTAATAGACTAATTTAGTGATCGTTTTTGTCTATAAGAATATTTAATTGAATATGTAAGCTTTATTTCAAAAAGAAAATGTTTCTTTATTTTTGGAAACTGATGCAAGTAAATGCTGTTCAAATTTTTCCTATCTACTGTAGGATGATTTCCCCTACCGAAAAAGTTGAAAAAAACACTCCTCTGGTTGATAAATTTTATTGAAAAAAATTGTAGAGGAGAATAAATCAATTTTTATCCTAGTAGACACCAAGAACATCAATATATAGTTCCAGAGAAGTTCCATTCTTTTCAAAATGTTTTAAAAGTACGCATATGAATTATTTTATGAGGAATATTGCTAAAATAGGAACAAAAGAGCCAAAAAACTGCCAAAAATCCATCCTGTTTCGGAAGGACTTTTTTGAGACAAAAATATTAGAAAATTCCCACTCTAGGTGATTTAAAGACTTGAGAAGAATTTAAGAGGAATTTTATTTTTTGGATTTATCTAAATTTAATTTAATCATTTTTAGCTTAATTTTAGTATTTTAGTCATTACAAGTCCAAATTCATGCTTTGAAAATTTCAAAAATAGTCCTTTGTAAAATTTTATTAGGAGAAAAACATCAGAAAAGTCGAAATAAGTGTTTGTTTTAATAGTATCAGTAATTGTGATAATTTAGAACATTTAAAAAAATTGAGTAGGAATTTTCATGTAACTTTGTGCAAAAAATGAATTTGGCATTGTACAAATTTTGAAAAGATTAAATGAAGAATTGCAGTACAGAACTAGGTAACCAACATTTTTGCCGAAAATGAGCTTAATGTATTAAAAACCTTGAAAAATCAAATATATGTTGTGTTAAAAAGATTTGTTCAAAATCTCATTTCAAATACAGTAATAAAAAGATTTTCAATTGAAAACCAGATAACTGACTTTCTGTACTTGTCTCCCATCTTCTTTTTTTTATTGCCTAACGTCTTACCTTTTTAAACCTTTTTCTGATTATATTCCTCTCCCTAAAATTTGTTTAATATAGCAAACGTAATAAAATACTTTTTTTTTTTAAAAAAGCCCTTCAATAAAACAGTTTTCTAACCTTTTTGAGCACCAAAGTAGCAATGAATTTTCAACCTAAAATCTTAATTCTTCATTTTCTACAAAAAAAAAACCTTTTATAAGGTTTTTTTCACTTAACTTTTTGCCTGTTGGCCAGAAACGATATTTCTTCAAATTAATATTATTTACTTATAAAGAAACATATATCGTACTTTTTTTTGAGGACCTTTCAGTGAAAAATTGTCTGTTACATTGCGATACCGTCACACTAAATCTTTATCCTCCCGGAACAGAATAATTTTTTCGGATGAAAACTTTGTTGTTCTTATTCAGGCTTCAAACCCCATGAAATTTAAACCTTCAAATTCTTAAATGATTCACTCGTAATCAGTTAAATTTTTCTAATCAAATTCATTTCCCCCCAATTTAGCAACTCAATATCTCGGGTGCAAGTTTTTATTTTTTGTTTAAACTGAAAATTGCACTTTTCATCGTAATCCTCAAACAAAGCTGCTCCAATTTTAGGTTTCTGTCACTTTGAGATTGAAAACTTTCACATTCTATTTTTCGGAACTGGATAATTTTTTCCAAACATACTTTTTTACTTTAATTCAACAGAAATTCAGCTTCTCAAGATATGTGAAACGTATCAATTTAATATGATAGTGCTAAACAGAATAATTCCAATTCATAAAGTGCGTCAATCTAAATTTGTATAAAAAACTAAAAATTAAACACATTTTTTACTAAAATTGTATTCAAGCATTTACATTTTAGGTTTTTAGTCATTATACTTTCTGAATAAATACACGATTCATTCTCTCAAAAAAAGTAGTAAATTCTGTAGAGATAAACATATTTGACAGTTGGAATATTTGAATTTTCACTATATTTCTTGAATAATTTACGAGAAATACTAAATTTGGTCTAAGTAAAAAGTGGACAAAAAAACTATTCTTTAAAAATATATTAATAAGCAAAGAATAAACCTAAAGGGAAATAATTGAAGTTCACAAATTCCAAAACACGTTTAAGTACGTTTCTAGTTCCACTTTTTTTTACTGAGAAAACTATTTGAAAGTGACGTAAATCTCACCTAAATAAACTTGACGCTAGCCTGACATAATCCGTATCCTCTTTGTTAACTAAAAGAAAAGAGCCTTTTGTGATTTGATAAGTCCTTGCCTTTCTAGGTTCACTTTAAACTTTTTTTTTTCGCATAAAAAAAGAACAGGGCATATTTAATGGAATTCATGTATTATCTTAGGTTTAAGAGAAACTTCCGCTTCCCCTGATATCGCTGAGCTTACAGGTCTGGCTCTACAAAGAGGAAGAATAAAAGCGCTCGTTTCAGTCCATCATAGTAGACAATGATTTACAGCGGGTCGTTTGTTGTCATACTCGTAAGATAATAATTTGAAAAGTTATAGGTCTTGTAATCCATGAATTAAATTTGAATACATTTTCGATAATGTTCGTAAAACGAAAACAAAAAAATTGCATAAAATTCCCCTTCTCAGTTTTATATTCTTTCGACATCTGGAAACAGATTTAATAATAAAAATTTGCAACAAATATAGTAATATAAATAGTAACTAGACATTTTATCTAAATCGAACTTCCTCTATATTTCTTCGCCTGGTAGAACAAGAAATTTTATTTTCTAGGAGCGCAAAAATAAAAAATTGCTAAATCATATTTACACCGTTTTTTGAAAATATTTGTGATTCATGGATGTCACTTATATTGCGTTGAATAAGACGAAAATCAAGGGTTGACTAACATTTTAGAGTTTAGGATTTTGAAAAACACTGCAAAGTCTGTTCCACAAGTTTTTTGTCAGGACAAGTCGCATTGCTTTTTCATAATCAAACTGGAAAATAAATATTAATACTACTTATAAGTTGGCTAAAATAGTTAATTTTATACCTTTGAAGATTTTATTATAGGTGAAAATCGATTTATCTACATTGATTCGAAATAACAGTTGATAATAATCACCATTTTTGCGTAATATTTTTTATAAAATGTCTAGTAACGCTCCCTATTAATTTATTGTACTATAAAATAAGGGGATGTTTTGAAACTTTGAAGTGAAAATCAAATAAATCGGGAAAATAGTAATTTTTTCCATATGTTTAAATATTTGTATCTGTTTTGCAAGTATTTTAAAAATATTGTTGAAATTTTTTTGTCTCATCATAGTTGCATTTTCTATCACGTGACCTTCAGCGACGTGCATAAATCCTATCCATCACCAATACATTCTTTTATCTCTATGTTTTATATTTTCATACTTTCTTGGGTTAACCTTAATTATAGAAAAATATTTTACGCAGTTTGGATATTTTTTTGTTTTCAAAAATCTGATTGCCTAAAATGGTCAATTTTTTGGCAATCTACTGATAGTGTAAAATAATCTATTGTTAAAATATTTGAAAAAGTTAAAAAGCTTTAGTAAAGCTAACAACGATAAGCGAAAACTGGGAGGTGAAAGGTTTAAAACAAGACACTTTGTCTTTCCGTATTTTTTTTTCACATCTCTGCTCGGAATTCAAACAAGGAAACGTGTCACAATGAAAATACGAGCATTCACGGACGCAACGTCGTTAGCGGCTTGTCGCGTTTGTCGCAAATTTAAAAATTGTGACAGTCGTTACGTACTTTTCTGAGTTACGATTGACATGAAAAATTGTTTCTCATATGATGTCACCTGCGCGACGTGTTGGTAAATTTCAGACTCAGAACGAGTCAGCCGCGGATTTGAAAATGTTCATCAGCCACTCATGCACTAATTTGAGAGTGGAACTAATTCTCTGAATATACGTATTTTACTGTCTCCTGCAGATGTCATCCAGTGAAATTTCTATACGCATTAAATTATTAAAACAAGCGAATGCACATGTTAAATATTTATCCTAAAAATAAAAATTTGGCATTCCATTTCTCAAAAAACAAAAGATTGGTAACAAATAATTTAAATTTTTATAAGTATTTTAGAATGTTCAAAAGCGGTTTTAAACCCCACCAAAAACATGTGCGATGCAAAAAATCTGCCAATTATAACTGCAGCATGAATTTGTGCAATGACAGTTGGTCAAGTAATTTGGGGAAAAATATTTATAATAAAATATATTAAGAAACAGTTTTTATAATTTACGCTATAGAAGTTTTTAGAATAAATGTTGAAAAGTCCATAATATTTATTTCCCCCCTCGCCCCACCACGCCGAAATTTATAATGTCTAATGTGGCTTTTTAAAATGGCCGTGTATCGAAATTTAGGTATAAATAGCCTGAATTTTACAGTATAAATAGTATAAATAGCGTATAGATAGTATAATAGGTATAAATAGCGGGACCTGGAAAAGGGACGATTCATACCGAAATCCCAATACAAGTAGCCGGATTTTTTCAGTACACATGGAGACTGCTTTTTGAATTTTATTAAAAAAACTTCAGTAAGGTACTTTATAAAAAGTGTTTCTTAATATATTTTATTATGAATATTTTTTCTTAACATACTTAGCTAACTGTCATTTTATAAATCCATGCTGTAGTTGTAATTGGCAGACTTTTTGCATCGCAGATGTCTTTGGTGGGATTTTATCTTTTCTTTGTAATTAGAAAAAAATCAAATCTGAGATAGGTAAGCTTAACTCTATTAAGTTCAATTAAAAGACTAATTTACTAAATTAAAAAAATTATATTAATTGTTTAGATAATTCTAGTTAAAAATTAATTAAATCGATACAATTGTTATATTATTTACTTCAATTTGATGCTACCATATTACTTAAATAAAATTTGTATTGGATTTGTCAATTTCAGTTCATAATATAAAGGGTGAGTAGGTTTACCCAACTTTACCAATACTTCATTTTTTATAAGCTTTTACAAAAATATTTTTTATTTTCTTGAACTTCGTTTTCCTTTAGAATAATGAAACAATGACTGAACAAGAAATAATTTCAGTTTCTTCTTGAAAAACTATTCAGGATATAGAAAATTCCTGCAAAATTGCTACTGACTTCTCGTTAAAATAAAATGTCAATCACTTTGATCGATTAGGACATAGACGTGAGAATATGTGAAACAAACCATTTTTGGACATGAAATCCTATCTAAAAAAAGTGGTTTGACTATATGTTTCGAAAATCTCGCAATCATTGTTCCCTACTGAAAATTCCTCTATAGGATCCTATAAAGAACCTACATAGGATCCTATACACTTGACCTACAGGTTCCACCTATAGGAAATGACATAGGATCCTATAAAGGTTTTCGTATAGAACCCTATGTAGGTTCCTACGTCTTCCCTGATGTAAAATCCAATGCCTGTCCCCACTTAAAATCCTATGACTTTGCCTTCATAAAATCCTACGTTCCTACCTTTGAACTATACCCACGCCAAGACCTATGAACTTCACCTATACGTAAAATCCTACAATCTAATCTATGAACTGCACCTACGTTAAATCCCACATGAAAATATAAATTTTTTAAAATAAAATATGTTTTAGAATTTTTTGGTGCATAGTTGACAATGTTAAAAACACCCCAAAAAATATTGCGCAGCCGTAGCTTTTATAGAAAACTACTGCGCAATCCTCAAATAATAATTGCAGTTCATAAGTTTGAACGTAGGATTTAACGTAGGTGCAGCTTATAGGTATGAATCTAGGATTTCACGTAGGTGTAGTTCATAGGTTGGATTGCAGGATTTCACGTAGGTGAAGTTTGTAGGTCTTGGCGTGGGTATAGTTCATAGGTAGGAACGTAAGATTTTGTGAAAGCAAAGCCATAGGATTTTAAGTGGGGAAAGACATGGGATTTTACATGGTGGAAGACATAGGAACCTCCATAGAGTCCTGTACAGGAACTTATATAGGATCCTATGTCATTTCCTATAAGTAGAACCCATTGTTGAAACATATAGGATCCTATGTAGGTTCCCATATAGGATCCTGTATAGGAACCAATGAAGGAATTTCCAGTAGGGTTATTGAAAGCCTGATTGTATTTTCAATAATCATAGTTTTTTATATCTTATAATTGTGATTTTGAAAATTAAATCCACAAAAAATTCCATTCAATAAGAAAAATCATAGAAAACATGATGCGAATTGAGAAACATTTGTGCCGTTAAATAATACATTCTCAATATATCTAATAAAGTATAGAAAATATGATGCATATTTGATGTTAGCACTTTTTGCTGAAAATTAGTATTTTTCCCAAACAATTTAAATATTAAATCATAAAGTTTCGAAGCAGACATAAAATTTATAAAAAATTTAGGTCGAGTTAATTTCTTTCACCGGCAATTCGCATTTTTTAACGAAAATGAACATCAATATTCATAGTATCAACAATTTTAGATCATGTCAGCGTTTTACGCAAAAAAAATATTATTAATAAAAAACTATAAGATTTCAAAGATTAACAATTTGTCAATGTAGGTATTTGAGGTTTGCTAGCGCTTTTTAGCGGAAATTGAAATTTTTGAGTAAAAATCATTAGTTTTTAAATGCTCTTAATTGTTTAAACTATTTTAGGATACGTTAGCGTTTTTAATACAATAATCATTATAGTTCGAATAAGATTTTCAGTTTTTAAACAGAAACAGATTATATTCACGTTTTTCACAGAAAATCAGTTATTTCAATAAAAATCGAAAAAAAGACTTCAGAGAAGATGCAAACTTTTCAAACGTTTTAGGTTTTGTTGGCGTATTGCAACGGAAATCGGTGTTTTTAGTAAAATAAATTATTATATTTCAAAGAAGATTTAAAATTCATGTACAATTGTAGGTTAGGCTAGCGGGTTTCATCGGAAATATTGATATAGATTTCAAAGAAGATTGACCATTTTTGAATAGTTTAAGGTTATGTTAAAGTTTTTTATTAAAAATCGGTTATTTAAAACAAAAATAATTTACAACTTGGAACAATTATTTAAAACTTTATGTTAGTTTTTTTTATTGAAAATTGGTATTCTTAATAAAAAAATTATAAGATTTTGCGAATTATCATTATATTTTTCAAGTTATCATTCAGAATCATTAAATTTACAATTTTTGTGTTAGTTGCCGTTTTATATCGGAAATCAATACCTTTATTAAAAAATCAATTGATTTCACAGAAGATAAACATTTTTTGAAAAATTTTATGTTATAAAGCGGTTATATTCAACTAAAAATATTAGGCTTAAAAGAAGATATTTGACCTACCATATCATACCATACTAAATAAGTTTTTGTTATATTATGTTAGTGTTTTTCGTCTTAAATTTTTATTGTCAATAAAAAATCATTAGATTTCCAAGAATATTTACGTTACTTGGACAATAATTGGGTATGTTAGCGTTTTTCACCGGATGTTACTTCAAAAATGAAACTTACAATTTTGAACAACTTTAGGTTGTATTAGTGTTTTTCATAGGAATTTGGTATTTCTTAACAAAAATGCATCGGTATGATTATCTATATATTGTAAACAAATATTAAATATTATTTCTGAGGTTAAGATTTTAATTTTCATCAATAATAAAAAATATTGTACTTGCTTTTCTTTTCTATTATTTAAGGTAATAGATATTATAAAATAAAAAAATGTTGTATTCATATTAATTTCATATCTTAATTTGAAAATTGCGTGAGAAATAAAATCGTGCCTCAAGCTGTTTGTTTTCTGGTATGATTAAGTTATATAAATTTAAAACAATAGTATTTTTCAGAAATAAATATCGAGAACATGTTGCCATAGAATATAAATATTGACAAAAACTTTAGACAAAAAATGCATTAATGTTGAATGATTGTAAGCCAAAATTGGTTCACATTGAGAAATACGAATATTTAAAGAAATGAAATTATTTTTCAGTGTTTAAATTGATCAAGATAGTGAACATAATTGAAGTTCAAAATTATTTTATAAGAAAATGACCTGAAACAAAATTGAATCCCTAGTTTTTTCTGTGTGATATTATTATGAAAAGAGAAGATAAATTCTCTGAAATATCAGGGAAATTATTGAAAATGGAACTTCACACGGTTCGTTACTAACTGCCCTAGTGTGAAATGTCATCACATTCATGAAAATACGTGTTGCAGAGCAAGACTAATCTGTCGAGACAAGGGAAGCACCGGAACCGAG
The DNA here is from genome assembly GCA_011634705.1 of Andricus grossulariae. Classification (NCBI taxonomy): domain Eukaryota; kingdom Metazoa; phylum Arthropoda; class Insecta; order Hymenoptera; family Cynipidae; genus Andricus; species Andricus grossulariae. Next base: position 8,685,754 of record JAABKJ010000076.1, read on the forward strand.
CGATTAGTTGGCACTGAATTCAGTTCGGGAGAGCCGTACAATCATAAATTCGACTCATAAAACATGGGATGTTGCCAAATGTTTAATATCTAGGTGAAGGAATCTCAAAATAAGTAAATAAAAATTATCATCCATATTATAGTACATCCCATTTTTATATGTTCAAATTTGTACTGAAAAAGTAACTTAACTGACTTTTCAATATTATGATTCTTTTTTTTAATATTTAGAAAATTAATTAATTTCAAGGAATAGAATATCAATGCGAAAAATTTTAATAGATTACCTTTATTATTTCATCTTACCTTTCTTGTAGAATGTCTATGATAACGATGAGGATGTAACATACACACGTAACGATCAATCGCCATGCAAACCAGAATTACAGCACTTTGTTGAGTAAGAGCCCCTCTGAGTAGCGCCTAAACCAAAAGTTCACATTCCATTAAAATTGTATAGATTATTAAAATAAAAAATTAATTTTCGGTTTACTATAAGCATAGGGAGTTATAATTTTGGTATTTTGTAAGTGTAAAATTGTAGCGACTTCCTTTTTTTAGGGTTTCGTTAGGCCTGATATAGAACGCAATACCTTTTTTGTTGTTGGGTTTAACAGTTTTTCCAGAATTTTAAAACTGTCCAATGAGATGGTAACTCACTATTATGGTCTTTACACCGCACCGATACGACAAAATATAATAGGAAATTTTGTGTAGGCATATCATGATCTTCCTGTAATGAATTTCTTATAATTTTTTCGCGATTCTTGAACAATCATTATAGAAAATCATTGGGGACCGTTTAAAAACTTCGTTCCGCTATCTTGAACACTTTTCACAAACCTTCCTCTCCTTCGTCACAGATTATCATACAAAGCTTAGCTCCCAGGATGACGTTACAACGACAAACAGCCCCACCCCCCCCCTTTTAGGTCAAAATTTGTTCTTCGATTTCATTTGATAAACGCCTAAAATAATACATAAAACATACAAGTACGTCATTTGAAGAGAATTCACAGTCTACAATTATAGCCCTAAAAACAGGAGAAATAGTGGAATTTTTCATCAAAATAGAGCAATAATATGAAAAATAGAATCCTTTGGATGAAATCAATGTATCGTTACCATATCGAATTTAATATCAAATTATCAAAATTCCAAATCGAAATATATTGCACTTTGAACAAAATGGTTGAATTTTCGACCCAAAAAGATGAATTTTCTACCAAACGAAATAAATTGTCAACAAAAATAGCTACATATAGATACATTTTTCAAAGAACAGTTTAATTTTCAATTAAAAACGCTGAATTTTTTATCAAAAAAAGCAAAGGTGCAACAAAACAGTTTAATTTTCTATGAAATATTTAAATTTTCAACAAAATAATTAAATTTTCAACTAAAATTATGTATCTTCAAGAACATAAATGAATTTCTAACAACGAAGTTCAAATTTCAACTAAGTAGTTAAGTTTTCAATTAATAATTATAAATGCTTGACGAAGAATATAATAATTGATATTTCAACCTAGAAAAGATTTTAATTTTAGGCAAAAAACATCCCAATTTACCAAGAAAAGGAATTCTCAATGAAAAATGTATTAGTTGATATTTTAACAGCAAAAAAGTTTATTTGTAGCAAAAAACTGTTCAATTACACTCAAAAAGACGAATTTTCATAAATCCTTAAGAAAAACAGTTTCATTTGTAGCGAAACAGATGTATTTTTCCCAAAGAAGATCAAATTTTTAGCAAAACAGATGAAATTTAAACCAAAAAGACAAACTTATAACGAAAGAGTTGAATTTTTAATCAATAGCAATTTTTCAGTTAAGAGAGAAAAAAAATGTATGCAGATTATTGGATTCCCAAATCAAAAAGACGAATTTTATGGAAAATAATTGAACTGTTTACCCGAAAATGTGAATTTTCAACCAAAAGCTTTATTTTCCACCAAATAGTTGAATTGTGTGAAATATATATTTAGGTGTTTTACTTGTAAAATAGAATAACTTACTTTCATTTTTGTTAACGTTTCAAAAAACTGTTATTAACATTTATATCTTTCATGTATAATGTCACATTTGGCATGAACAAATCGACACAAAATATGTTCCCCACCCCCTTAGCAGTGTGGCGTAATTTTTTAACAACCCCTTATAGAAATTTTAAACATTTTAAACAATTTTTAAATATTCCAAAAAATTTCAAGAGATTTCAAAATTTTCAAAGCAAGATCAAAGATTTTGTGAGATTTCCAAAGATTTCAGTATCGACTTTAAAGAATTTCTCGAGAATTTTAGGAAATAAATCATATAAAATGAAATTCCAAACAACTTCTAGGGATTCCAAAGATTTCAAGGAAATTTAAGGACTTTCAAGGAATTCAATGCATAAGTTTAATTTAATTTATATTTAAAATAGTTTCTACTTATTTTAAAGGATTTTTACGAATCTATATTTCTTAATTTCAAAAGATTCCAAATAATTTCAAGAGATTTAAAAAAAATCAAGTAATTTCAAAGAATTTTGCAGGATTTCCAAATATTTTACAGGTTGTTAAAAAATTTCACAAGATTCGAAGCTTTTATTGGGATCTGAAATCATGACATTACAGCGTCACGTGATAGGCAATATGGAGGAAACAACGGGGTCACTTTACCTCTAGTACATGCGATGCGAAGGGTTTTTAATGTATTTTAAAATGATTTCGAAGGACTGGGAGTCAGTATCTGGAAAAATGGTTAGAGTAGACATTTTAACAAAGGACAAAAAAATTGTGCACATTGGACATGTTATAAATTTGGAAAAAATATCAATTATAAATTTATGAAATCGTCAACGAGTGTATTGTTTTCGTGAAAAATAGTTTGTTTTTTATTATTTAAGAAGAGGGTTGAGCATGGCTAGGTAGTCGTACTTTAGAAACTGCATTTAAAATATATTATAAAAGAATATGAATTACGCTTTCTGTGAAAATTTCAGACCATCTCAAAACGTACAAAAAAGTAGCTTCCATCTAGGTTTTACGATAAATACATTGGACACATATCCTTCAAAAGTGGACAATTTTCTATTTGTATGTGCGTTTTAGGACACTTCACATAAAAATGCCTTAATTAAGTAGAAAGTTATATTTTACTTAAAATAATATAAGTGAGAGATATACGAAACATAATATAATTTTAGGTAAGTGTTCTATAATAATGACGGTCAAAATTCTTCATTTGGATATAAATTGAGTATAATGACTTATTTTAAATTATTCCCCACATGTGTTATTATATTAAAGTAAAAGAAAATAGTAGCATCCAGTTAGAAAATAGTTGTTTTTTTAGAGATATGATGATATGTCTGAAGAAGAGAAGACAAGAAGGAAAAAACGTTTTTTTTTTTACTTTATGAGGCCCAAATACACGAATCCAAACTTGTCTTCTGGTGCTACTTAAATTTACTATTGATTATATTGCTTTAGGCTGAACGAAATATTGATATAATAATAATTTTGAATATAAAATTCAAATGGATCATGTACAATCATGTAGTAAAACCTGCAATATGACGAAAACGACCCCATTGTTTTAGTACTACATTTGGCCACCAGTTGGCGTATGGTTGTATTTCAGATCCCAATAGGACTTCGAAATATTTCAAAGGATTTGCGAAATATAAAAATGTAGAGTTATTTTAACGCAGATATCAAAGAATTTTGTAGGATTTGAAAAAAAATCTAGGCTCGATTTTAAGGTATTTCTAGAAAACTTTGGGAAATAAATTAAGTGAAATTAAATTTCTACAGTTTCAACTTTTCTTCACTTTTGAACCTCAACCTATGTCCTATGTCCTCTGACCCCTTTTATTTGTACTGACCTTTAACATTTAACCTTTGACCTCTCACTTTTGAACTCTTACCTATGATCTCTCATATTTGACCTCCGACTCCTTACCTTTAACTCGGACTTTTTTTTTCAAGTTCCCCATAGTCCGGGAGCTGGGTATGATTCCATATGCACTTAAGAGGCAAAAGGTAAAAACCATGTAATCCCATGTTTTTTGACTCGCTGAATCCAATGGTACCGTTTATTTCTACGAGAAGTGGATGGGTTTTGTTTGAAATGCAATTGTTTGAACAATTATGAACAAATGCTTTTTTTCAACAGGACACATTTTTTAAGGTAATTTGGGCCATTTTAAGACGAAAATATTTTCTGTCATTTGTTCGTAAAATGCATATTTAAAAAGTTGTGAAATTTTAAAATTGAAAAATTGACGTTTTTTAACCAATTTGACTGTTAATAATTTTCGATCTAATCAATATTTTTCAAAAGTTAAAAGAACCAATTTATTCTTTAAGATTTCCTCTATCTATTAACGATATGAAATGTCGGATTATCAATTCAGAAGCCTTTGTTATCGCAATTTACAAGTAGCACTTTTTACGCGCGGCGCAGTACGTGCGCAATAGAGGCCTGGCGCTCGCAACTCGCCCGCTCATCACAAATGCAATTTGTCTCGGCTTATCGTAACTAATTGTTCATTTGTTAATTTTATAAAGACAAGATTCACATAAAATGAAATTATTAACAATACATCGAAAAACATAAATACCTTATGTTGTATAATATGACAAAATAAATAAAATAGAAAGATGCTTGTTCTAGCTTTCTATTCCTCAAAAACATTAAATTTGTTTTTAAATGTATTACTTTTCTTACATAAACAAATCGATATACATTCTACTTGAGCCGCTAAACAACAACTTGAAGCAGTACGAGAACAAGTGGTACAGCGACAACTTGGGACGAATTCGTCTGCCGGCGGTAATAATATATATATTTTTGTTGGTAACAATACATTGTTCTCCGTAGTGTATCCATATTGCAAAGGATCTAATTTTTCTGCATTCGGGTAAACGCCATCATTAAGAATAGAATCAACAGTTTGTAAATGAGCTGTTCTACAAAACGTTTTATCTTTTAATTTTTGAGTCATTGTCAAAAAATCCTGAGCCTTATCCCGCAGTTCAATTCGACTTTTCTTCGCATTTTTTTAAATAGAAATTTGACCGCAACAAACACATATAATTTTTCTTATATCATTATCTTCAGCATGCCTTTTTAAAGACGTTTGAGATCTAAGCCTATTATAATTTGAATCTGTAGTATGATCTTCACAATTTTGCTGTGTTGTTTTATTAATATTATTCTGTTGTCTATAATTGTTTTTTGGTTCAGAATTCGAAACATCTCTGATATACTTTGTATAACAAGTGTTATGGTATAGAAAAGTATCTGAAATATAAATTATGAATAGTTATTTTTATAATTCTATCCATAGAAAACATACAGCGAAATGAAAAAATTTAAGGCGAAACCTTAAAAAAATAGTAAATTTGACTCAAATATTCATTAAATGTTGATACGGCAAAGAAATAAATTAACTAAATTTTTATCATAATAAAATCTATAGCTACATTTTTGTTAGGCACGTTACGAATTATTCGCGTATCGACCACACAATGTGAAACTCAATTGAAAGGATATAACGGTCGATTTTTTATATTTATAATATATATAAATGTACGTATATCTCATATAATGTGCATACGAATATCATTCATATCAAATTTATTTTACTTTGTATTTCAAAATGTATTTTTCTTTTGAGAAGGCGTAAATATTTTCGTTATACTCATTGCTGACATATTGTTAATTTGTTAAAAGAACTAAAATTATAAAGGTATATAGTTGTACGCAATATACATTTTAATACTTATGACGACATAATTATTAATAAAGAAATCGCAAAGTGAATGTATATAAATATACGTGTGTGTACTGTTTACAATTGTCAACGTTACCTCAAAACGACTTTTCTTCAATTTACATGATTTTGGCAAATGGTAGTATTTATTTATTAATGAGTATATTTCGTAAATATTAATATTGTTTAATGTAAATACTAGAAAATAGGGATAAAGGTAGTTATTAACATCCCATTAATGAAAAAAAATGTATCTTAACGATTTCTGACGAAAAATTGTCACACATTACTCGCGAATTCCAATTCGATCGCAAATTTTTTCAAAAGATTAATGCCATATAATAATAGAAAGTACAAAATATCTACCACGACTGGAAAATGACAGTATACGATCGTATACGCATCTTTTTTCTTCGAAGCTCCATTCCAAACTCTGTCTCAACCTGTCGATCCACCACAGAGTTTGTTTCCATCACCTATGCCACATATTACACAATTATCTGCTTCACATTCTTTCTCATCAGACAGTCGAATTGTTGTTGCCTCCATTCTATCACTTGACACTTATTTTACAAAATAATACGTAACGCCATGGTCAAGGATAAAGCCCGATGTTCACAGTAGAACAGACAGCGTGCTCAGACACGCAACGATCGAGAAAAGTAGACAAAAGAGAGTCGAAAAAAGTAAACAAATGCAATCTTGTCACAATTATTAGAATGAAGATTCCCGCGAAAATATTTGAATATTTAAAAATAATCGTACATAATTCTGTAAAACATTGAACTACGGAATATCATATAATAATATTATATCAATATCAAATTGGATTATAAAGATGGATTGTAAAATGCATTAAAAAAATTATATTTTTATTAAATTACACGCATGCGTTATAGGACGTGGAAATGTATAGAAATATGAAGTTTCGACCTTCCACTTTAATTATTCAACAATATAAATAATCTGATAATAAGCAATATATTATTGGTTGCGATATGCGGGGACATTGATGAGCGGGCGAGTTGCGAGCGCCAGGCCTCTATTGCGCACGTACTGCGCCGCGCGTAAAAAGTGCTACTTGTAAATTGCGATAACAAAGGCTTCCAAATTGATAATCCGACATTGCATATCGTTAATAGATAGAGGAAATCTTAAAGAATAAATTGGTTTTTTAACTTTTGAAAAATATTGATTAGATCGAAAATTATTAACAGTCAAATTTGTTAAAAAACGTCAATTTTTCAATTTTAAAAATTCATAACTTTTTAAATATGCATTTTACGAACAAATGACAAGAGACCTTTTCGTCTTGAAATGGCCTAGATTACCTAAAAAAAATTTGTCCTGTTGAAAAAAGCATTTGTTCATAATTGTTTAAACAATTGCGTTTTAAACAAAACCCATCCACTTCTCGTAAAAGAAACCGGTACCATTGGATTCAGCGAGTCAAAATACATGGGATTACATGGTTTTTACCTTTTGCCTCCTAAGTGCATATGGAATCATACCCAGCTCCCGGACTATTACTGCGACTTTCATCTTCTCTGGTTAAAAATGCATGTTTTTGTTGGAAATACACATTTTGTCGATGAAAATTCATTTGTTTTGAGGAAAATTCGTTTTATCTTCTCGAAAATTCAATTGTTTGGTTGAAAATTTAATAATGTTTTGGAAAAATCGTTTTTCTTTTTTGATATAAATTAAGCTTTTTATTTGAAAATTCAACTACTCCATTTCTTGTTGAAAATTGATCTTTTTTAGTTGAAAATTCAACTGTTTGATAGAAAATTCATGTATTTTGTTAAAAATTCGTCTATTTTGGTACAAAACTAATCCTCTTGTTTTAGAATTTCACTGTTTGATTGAAAATTTATGTATTTTGTTAAAAGATCGTATTTTTTGGAAAAAATCTTTTTTTTCATTACAAAAAACAACTTTTTTTGTTTGTTAACAAATATATCTTTTTAGGTTGAAAATTAAACTCTTTTGTTGAAAGTTGAATTTTTTTCTTAAAGGTTCATTTTTTCGTGTAATATTTATATTTTAGGTAAAAAGTCATCCCTTTGGTTGAAAATTGAACTGCTTTTATGAAAATTATTATTTTTCGCTGCAAAATAATGTTCTTTACTGAAAATTTAACTATTTGGTTGAAAAGTAAATTACTTGGATGAATATTTAACTGTTTGCTTAAAAATTAACTTTTTTGTTGAAAATTCATATTTTCGAGTTGAAAATTTAAATGATTTTTAGAAAATTCGTCTTTATGGCTTAAAAATTCAACAATTCGGTAGAAAGTTAAACAATTTAGTAGAAAATTCAACCTTTTTGTAGAAAATTAGTTTTTTTGAATAAAAATTAATTTGCGAGGGCCCAGCTTATTTGCCCCCACGGATTCACGATTAAAATTTCAAAGTCCAAAAGGTGAATATTTTTTTGACACTACAAATTTTAAGGTTTCACGAGTTCAGATTTACAACACATGAATTTCTGTTAAAAATTCGATGATACTTTTTTGAAATTCCAACTCTGAAAATATGGACATTCCATAAGGGCTACCGCAGGGGGCCTGGTCGTTAGCTCTCTCCGTTGAACGGTTAAAATTTTCAAGTTCAAAGGGCGAACATTTTTTTGACACTACAAATATTAAGGTTTAATTAATTATTAGTTCACACACACACATTAAAAACACATTTTATCCAAAATTTGATGACACATTTCTGGAAGTCGCACTCCGAAAACACGAGGGCTGCCACAAGGGGCCCTGCTCGTTTGTCCTAACGGCCAAACATTTCTTCACATTCTTCTTTATTGACTGAAAAATTTTTCGTGGTAGAAAATTCAACTCTTGTTGAAAATTCGTCTTTTTTGTTCGATTCAACTGTTTTTTATTTGAAACGAAAATCATTCCTTGTTTGAAATATCAACTATACATTTTTTGTTGAAAATTCATCTTTGTTGGTTGAAATGTCGATTACTTGGTTGAAAATTGAACTAACTTGGTATTTCATGAGAAACAATAATGACTAAATTCACGAAAAAAAATGTAGTCAGCAAAAATTACGTAAGATAGAGGTTTAAGGGGAGGGGGGATACTTACGAAACCTAACAAAGGGTGGTTCAAAATTTCCGAAAAAAACTTTACGTAATTTATACACGACCCCTAATTACTTTGACAGATATTCTTATTCGGTCTTGGAAAGCATTTTAAGTATGCCTTTTTGTCAAAAGGCTTTAAGAATTTGCGAATTAGAACTCTAATTTAAAACGATCTGTGTTTCTAAACCATGCCTCTGGGCTCTCTTATTTAGTTTCGATGAAATAACAACAAGGCCAATTTGTAAATTGAGGGTCTAACTAACTCTGAATACCGCAATTTTAACTGGCAGATGGCAGATAAAGTGAAAATAATTCTCCTGAATGCCGGAAACATCTTTCTGACGAAATAAAAACAGGTTGCTTGGGCATTTAAGAAACGTAATGATTGCTAGGTAAATCATATCAGAATGGCTAATTGCCTCTAACAGGTGAATCTAAAAAAATATCAAAGAAAGAGGGATTCAATTATGTGCTGAATTAGAATACCGATTTCAAGTGCACAAAAATCGATAATTTTTCATTAAAAATTTCTTTATTTCAGCTTTAAATTTGAAACGTATGCGATTACCAGTAATCACAACCAGTAATCAGGCTGTGCTACGGGACATAAATGAATCAGCCTTACAAGATAATAATATTAATAAAAATAATAATATAAAGAAGTTGAAATTTCATGATTTTACTTTGAATTGGATAAGCTCGAAGTTGATTATTTTAGATTAATAATTCGAAAACAGGATAATTCAAAAATGTTCAAAATTGAAGAATTTCAGATTAGATTTTCGAAAATTGTATCCTGAAAATTCAAATAAATTTAAATTGAAAACTTTTTGATTTAAATAGTTTTCAATTCAAAGCGATTGAAATTGCCCAGTTTGAAATTGAAAACCTTATTGGACGTTTCAAATTCAAAGCTTCTGGAATTCAAAAATTTTAAATTGTTGCCTCAAAAAATTATAATTTAACATTAAAACCAATTTTTCTAAGATCAAAAAATAAGTTTGCCGTTATTGTGAAAATCAAAGTTTTTTTATGCTCAAACCCTTTAAAATTTTAATTATTTTAAGTGAGTATAAATCATTTTAAAATAAGCAAAGCTTAAATTTTCAATTATACTTTTCAAAATTCAGTTATTTCAATATTAATTGCAAAATTAAAACTTATGAAAAGAAGAAATAAAAAATTCCGCGTTCAACACGAAAATTCAGAACTCTAAAACACTTCCCTTAAACATATTATTGATGTTTGAAATTTTACAATTAAATATTTTTCAATTTTAATGATTTATCATTTTAAATCTTCTTTTCATTCCAAACTTAATAAAATTATAACTTAAAAATTGAAAAAAATATACAAAACGTTAAATAACGTCATTAGAACGGATCAAAAACGTCCTAAGTCAGTCCAAATAACGTTCCTTAAACATACAATGTTCCAGTGACGTTTTAAGGACGTATTTGGAACATGAAACGTTTTTAGAACATCATTTGGTCTGACTTAGGACCGCTTTTAAAATGTTCACATAACGTCTTTTGACTTGTACGTCCAAGGAACGTTTTTAAGACGTTCTATTTACGTTCTTAAATTTCGTGCCCACTGGGATCCTACGATTTCGAAGAATTAAAAAAAACTGATAATTTTGTACATTTCCAACTGAAACCAAACAATTTGAAAGATAAAATTGTCCTGAAATTTTTAATATTTAAATGTGAAACTGTTATCTAAAAACAAAACAAGAATTATGGTAATTTCCCGGTTATCAAAAAATTTTCCAAATCATTAATGATGCCTTTGTTCAACAGAAAAAGCTTGCAGAATCCATTCGTAATTGTAGTAAAAAGAACAATAAAAGAGTTATATATCGTTGACGAAGAAAGTATCCGCTCAAAACATACTGAATGCTTGTTTTTACGAATAAATAATAAAATGCGAATGTTTCAACCTGACAGTATTTCAAGAAAAAAAACCTAAGTTTTTCTTTCAGTAAACGAAAAGAAAAAAAGAACACTTAATTAAAAAAAAAATCAAATTTATTATTGACCTCCATTTTGACTTCCTTGGTAAAAAAAAACTTTTGTTTCTAAATTATGGAAATTTGTAAGATGATAAATGTGACTAATTAGTATCATAATTATTATGTAGTATTAAGTGAGTCCGGATCATACCAACCCCCGGCAAATCACATTGCGACAAGTCACGTTTGCGGCAAGTAACATTCGCCTCATGTCACATTTGCGGCATCTCTCATTCGGGAAAATTTGAAGTCCACAACAAATTTGCAAAAGTGGGGCAAGTAATATTTGCGGCGAGTCACATTGTGGCATCTCTCGAACTTGCCAATTTTGTGTGGAATTAAAATTGTTCTGAATGAGAGATGCCGCAATGTTGCTTGCCGCAAATGTAACTTGCCGAGTGTTGGCATGACTGAATTCCTATCAAGTGACATTCAAAATGATTCAATAGATTTTTCTACAGTAAAAAATTAGATTCATGTCAAAAAAATCAGTGTCGTTTTCACGGTTTAAAAATTAAGAGTTTGAAATGGTAAACCATTAAAGTTTAATAATTCTATGAACGTTGAAAATTATATTATCTTAAAGTGGAAGCTTTAAGAATTAATGAATTCAAACTTAAACAAAATTAAACAATTCCTAACATCGTTTAAAACTGAAGTATTCCTAAATTAGACTTTCGAAACGAAGCCATTAAAAATATAGTAAATCATTATCAGGATTTACATCACTCTTTTTGAAATTCACTCATTTGAATCTAAAGTGCAAAATTAATAACTTGAAAGTTAATGATTAAGCATTTACATGTAAGAGGAACTACCTCAAGCGGGAACACAATTTTATGAGGTGTCAAATTGACGTATGCTAATATAAAATGTCACATTGAGCTAATAGTAAAAGTAAAAGTCGAATCTGCAATTGGTCGTTCGATTTTAATGAAACATCGTGAAATTATAGTGCTATATAAGAGTATATATGTATATAAGAGTACATATTGCATTTTTGGACTGGATTTTCTTGAATTATTGACAATTCTGGAACCGATAATTGAATTTTGTTGAAATTTGGAGGTATCAAAGACGAAATTATATATTCATTAACTATAAAATTTTTAATAAAAAATGTTGAAATTTTGTCTGAAAATGGTCCAAACAAATCTTTTACTCAATTTTTGGTGAAATACTCCCCTTATAGTTTTTGTTAAATTAGGATATAAAGATTCCTTATAAAATTACCTTTCTTTGAAAAAAAAATTGATGGAGACTCTTCTGGTTCCCGAGATATCGTCATTGACAAGGTAAATAGAAGTAAACTTTGGGAAGTCCTTAAAGAGTACGGAGTCAATGGATGGCTCCTACAAGCAATAAAAACATTATATACAGGTAATAAAGTGAGTGTAATGGTTAATGGGAAACTGAGTGACTGGTTCGATATTATGTAAGGCGTGAAACAAGGATGCGTTATGTCCTCATGGCTATTTAACATATTTATGGATTAGTATCTAAGAATAGCCCTCTTAGACGAAGAAGGTGTAGATCTCGAGACAGTGAGGGTACGTGGGTTAGCTTTCGCAGGTGACAAGATTGTTATGGCAGAATCAATCGAGGACTTACAAAGAATTTTGAATAAACTGCATACAAGCATAAATAACGTGGACCTGAAAATTAACGTAAATAAAACAAAAATCATGGTGTTTGTAGGAAAAAGTGAGAAAACAATGTGCAATATTGTCCTAAATGATGAGAGATTAGAACAAGTTGATAAATGCGTATATCTGGGTAGCCAATTCAGTAGCGACGGAAAGATAGATGGGAATTAGATAGGCGCATAAATGAGGGTAAGAAGGTTATTGGTCGTGCAGCGTCCATTCTCAAAAGTAAAAATATATCAAAAAAAGCTAAAATTAACGCGATTGGCATGAAATCTCTGCGCACAATCTTGGTAAAAAGAAAACCTTAAAATTTAATTGAACTTACTTACAGGATGGCCTTAAATTCAATAGGTAACTCAAGGTTGTATGTAAAAAAATCGATCTCTGGTAGAATTTTTTTTAGAAAGGATCTATATTTAAATAGAATGATTTTTTATATGCTAAATCAATTTCAAATTTTTCAACCGTACCGCTACGGAGATAATTAATGTCAAAGTTGACTTCCTTAACACGTAATTTGTGGGCAATGCATAGGCACTATCCACAATTTAATTTGTAGTAATTTAATGCTCTGGTACAGAAATTTAAAAAATGTCGGTATTTGCGCTGCTTGAAAATAAAAATTTTCAGAAAAAACATCCCATTTTTCCACCGTGTAGTTTCATAGATAATCTAAGGAAAAACATTGAAATTTTAGTCACTTTCAAACGGATAAACGTAACAGTATCGCGACCCGGCAACACTATTCCCTCTCTCCAGCTTGTCTGATGTACGTCCTCGACACACACACTCACACACACAAACAGCTTGGAAGCGTACGTTGAATTGCGACGTTGCGTGATCTACGAGTCGGCCGCTGGCATAGCAGTGGTGACTGTACGTATACACTCATACTACGAATTCTCAGCCAGTAGCGCACTGAAATTTTCACAAAGCGGGCCAGTGAAATTTTTTCAGCATAGTTATTTATGATTGACAAAGTATTAGGATTGTCCGGAATGTGACACCACAACATTCAAATTTCGAACCAAACGACGCGAAATATGAAAAAAGCCTTTGAGAGCAATTATAGCTTTTGAAAAGTCCTAAAAAAATGTTTCTAACCATTTTCCGATAGGACTTGTCATTTTGGTTTTATTTATCGAAAGTACTATGGAAAAAGTAAAAAATTCTAATTTTGAGCCAATAAACGACGCAAATCATCGGGAAAAGTTTTTGGAGGAATTTTGGCGTTTACAAATTTCTACAGCAACTCTTTGTACCATTTATTGACAGAACTCCTCGTTTTTAATTTATTTATGGAAATTGATATGAAAAAATCTAAAATTCTAATATTACGCCAAAAAACGCGAGATATGTGCAAATCTAAAAGAAGACTTGTATGATATTTTGTTTTAGCCATCAAAAATAATATAAAAAAAAAATCCTATTTTTAGCAGAACAACGCGAGATAGGGAAGAAAGTCTGAAGAAAGGATTGTAGTTTTTTATTTATTTTATGGTAATTCAGAAAATAAATATACCTTTACAAATGTCTGTCAAAAATCAAGCGCTTAGCGCGAATGTCACGATGAGAATGTGTACCTCAAAGCCTACAGAGCTTTGAGCAACTTAATCCTTGACTATACTTAATTACGTAGAAAAATCCGAATATGAAGACGCATATAAATACTGGGATCTAAAAGAGATCTTTTTGATGAAGTTTCATTGAAGCATTGCAAGTGCAAAGAATAAATATCCGAGCGCGAAGCGCGAAATCCAACAGACGGGCGCCCTCGGCAACACAAGGTACGAAAATAATAAATCCACAAAAGTTGTTCACCCGGAAAAGATCTACAAGTTTGGCATTGATCATTTTTTTTATAGGGCGGGTAGTTTTTGTATAATTCGTAAAAAATGACATTAAAAATAAAAACATTACATTTTGGGAGAAACGATACAAGGCACAATAAATGTTCAATAACAAAATTGTTCGCCTGAATTAGATCTAAAAATTTGCTTTCCGACCTTTTTTTTGTAGAACGTGCACTTATTTTTTAATAATAAAAACAAGACGATGAGAATAAATCCGTTCCAATATCGATGCACACAATAAATTGTAATAAAATACATTTATTGATATTGTACAATTTCAAAGTAGCTGCGAATCGAGATTATTGCCAAATAAGGAACAAATATTGAAGTAATCATGAAAAATAAAATTTGTACTTTATTTTGCAATAGTTAAATGAGAAATTCGGTACCGAGATACAGAAAATAATGTACGAGTAATATACATTTAATATATTAGAGTTGAACAAAATATAGAAAAGTTCGCTTTCTGGACAAATTTTATTAGAGTGCGAAGCACGAGACACGTGATAAGAATATGTTTGTTAAAGCCAAAGGAGCTTTAACAAAAGAGAATTCACGATCACCAAATTAAAATTGTCGGTGATTTTTACATTTAATTGTTAAAGGTCTCTGCGCAAATGTGAGGAACTACAAAGACCGAGCGTGTAGCGCGAGGTAAATACTTTATCGAGCGCGAAGCGCGTGACTCAACAGACGCGCGCTGTAGGCGCGCTCAAATTTATGAACGAAGCGAGCCGCGCGATGAGAATGTGCCCGCGCAGCTCGCAGATTAAAAAAAAACCTTAGGACAAGAATCGGGGATGATGCTCAGTTAAAAATAAACGGATACAAGTTTTGCCAATATGGCCGCTAATGGAAGCACTCGCGTGCCGAAGTGGTCTTGGGAGAACTAATTTCGGAAAGCGGCGTGCGGACGGGATATTTGAATTTGAAATTGTATTCTTATACTTATGTATGTTCGCAATAATTAATGATATCGTTTATTATTATAGTTACACTAAACAACTGAAGTACACAATAAAATCAATAAATGGTATTACAAATTAATAACAAAATTACTGATAAATGGAAATTGATAAAAAATCACTTGATAGAACAATGAGTTAGGATTCTGAACATAGATTTTTATTTAACGTAAAACACATAAATCATGGTACAAATGTTTTTTTTCAGTATGTAATATAAATAGCTACAAATATTTCTAGAAAAGGACCAACAATATTGGTAAGACATGTGTAAAGCAGATACTTGCAGCAGAATTTATTGTCAGTATTATTATTGATGAATCAAACAAATGAATCGGCAAAGCAAAGAGATTATAAAGCTGAATTGAGTATGTTGGTACTCTGTAATGAAACAGGATTAATTTTGACAGAGATTTGAAATTTATAATTGATTTAACAGTCTGCCTTACAATTAAACCTATTTAAAATTAAATAGCCTATTTGAAATTAAATAGCCTATTTAAAATTAAAATGAGTGGAATTGATAGCAGGACTAGTTTTTGAACTTTTGTGCTTTTTTGAAACTTATCAATTAACTCAAAAAATAAGTACAACTCCAGAACTACATAAGTCTATTTTTATTTAAATCGTTTAAAATCTTATAAATTCAGGTTATACATTTATCAACAGTTCGTTTTCAATATGTCGAATGGACATATTTTTTCACCGTCTAGATGAACACTTTATTGGCTACTAGGACGGGATCAATTTACCTCGCTTTTATTATTATTTATAACTACCTGCAGGAGGTTTGTATTTGCGAGTTGAACAAGTTTTCTTGTCTTACATTTCTCAATTACTTTAGTCCCTAGATTTTTACGTGTCTAATTTTTATAAAAGTGCAATTTCTTAAACAATCGACTTGGAATATGTTAGCAAGCTGATCGCGAATTTATTATGAATAATGTTTTTTCAGTCCTTATAAATATCTTTGTAAAAATGGTACTATTTATACGTAAAATTAAATAACTGTTTTATTATTTTTGAATGTAACTTTATAAAAGGACCAGCAAGTAATTTCCTAATGGTACAAGTTTCTAGGGATTAAAATTAATTTTTTTACATTAGAAAGCTTTCACAAATTGTTACAAGATATTCTTAAAAATATTAATTATCACCATCGTTATCTAAAGACAAAATTATGCTGCGTTAGTCGATTAAAATTAATAACATTTAAAAACTTTAATTGTTTTACAAATTTAAATTTAAAAATTCCCTGTTTCAACGCAGAATTATAATTTGTTCGAAAAATCCCTTGTTCCAATCCCGGATTTTAATTCTTTTCGAAAATTCCCTGAAATATTTATAATTAGTAGAAACTGTGAAATCCCATGAAATTCTTTAAATTTCTAAGAAATCTCTATAAATATTTTGAAATCCCGTCTACGCGAAAAATTAAAAAAAATGCTGACAATTGCAGGGGTTTTCCAGGTATCTCTAGATTTTCACAAGTACAATTTTTCCGAATTCAAGTATTAAGTATCGCATTTTTTAACATTCTAACCCTGCACCGCTTAAAAGCATTACATAATACTTATAGATATCTAAATGTGTAGAAAATTTACTTATTATATGTCAAATCAAATAACGATGTTTTTTACTTGTTGAGGATAACTTTATATTAGGACAAGTACTTCTTAATAGTAACAATTTTTAGGAATTTCGTGCGTTCACAACAACAATACATTTTGATTCATTTAAAAGAGTAGTTAATTGATTTAAACATATTTTTTAGTTGAATCTATCAAATACTTCATCTACCAAAATATTTGAATAAAAAAAGTTTCGACCAAAAATCTAGTTAAATCAAATATACAGAATATTCTTGAAATGAATAAAAGTAAAAACACAGTAATTAACCAATCATTCAATTTGTTTCTGAAGTCCATGAATTTGATTTATAATTAAAACCAATTTTTATATCATTTTCGTATATGAATTTTAAGTACTCAAAATTTGGTGGATATTTAATATTTTAATATTGAAAATAAAATATATTTTCCTAAGATTAGTGAAACTGATATAAAGAAGCTTCATTTAAATAAGTATAAATCCAGTACTATAAATTTGACTTTGCATTGAAAAAACATCGTTATTCAGTTTATTATTACAATTATTTGAACTAATTTAAGCAAGTTTAATGCTAGATTTTCATTATATAATTTATTTTTTATTGTACGATTTTAAAATTTTGTATGCATTGTATAATTTACTTTGCATTCCTCAATCAAAATTCTTTGGAAGAATATTAAAAATAATGTTTTCCTTATAATTAAATCTATAATCTATTGGATATAGTGACAAACTAATAATAACGGAATCTGATAATTGTTATTACACGAAATCTGAAAGAGCTTAACTCAATTAAGCTCTAAACTTAGAGATAAATACTTATTACTTTATCGATCCGCTTGCTGAGACATTTAATTAATACGGTAACGGGGAATTATGTACGTATTTATCGAGGATATAGTCGAAGTTGTACCAACTCCCGAAATGACCTATAAAGCCCATAAAGCTTTTGTTTGCTGTCGTTCAACACTAATTTTCGTTGTCGAGTATATCCATTTATATGAAACAGATCACCACCACTTGTATAATAATTTGTTACGAGCCCAACCATCCGCTGAGGTGAAGTTGACAAATTATGCTCTAATTACGTATCAATTACACCGACACTTCCCTAATAGTTGCAGTTTGTTTTGCTTAAAAAGGATATTAATTTTAGCAAACATAATTAATTTCATTTAGTACTTTCTTCGGGAAATAGATCAAGTTTAAATACATAACTTAAAAATAGATTAATTTAATTTATTGATGACTAATTTTAATTTTGTAACTGAATAAAACTATTTTGAGTGTTATTTTCTGCATTTTAATGTCAATCTTTATTAGTTTTTAATCCCCTATTTTTTTTTATTTCGTATTAATGTACGTATTCATTTTTTGAGACTAAAAACAAAAAACTATTTACACATCCAACAGTTTGTAGTAAAATTTAGCTATAGTTTTATCTTAATTTTCTTACTAATTTACCTCAATGATTTTAGGTATCCGTAATACGATTTTATGCTCGGCTGCACTTAATGGGCTTAATTTTTCTTAATCTTGTTTAGAAAGAAGTGGACTTCCAAGCGTAATAAAATACTTTCCTCGGAGACATTTGTTAGGCAAAGAAAATTAGTTTTAAAATTATCTTTCCCGCCAATCCTACCAAACAGTTTACCAATAATAATTATGTCTTTATATAATGTCAGAATGAATAATTTTGGAATTAAATTGAAGTATCCTGTCAATTCTAAAATCCCCAAAAAATCAGGGAACCTCCTAGCAGTCCCAGTAGAGAAAAATTGTGCTTTTTCATTATTGCTGACAATAAACGGTTGAAAGTGTCGATAAATTCAACATTTCCTGCCGAACTTTGAGTCCAGAGAGCAGCTCAGGCAAAAGAAAGGAGAAGTTAAACTTGCAGTACGAGTACTTTGGCACATCAAAGCTTCTTTTGTGGATCTAGGAGCTCTTTCTTTTTTCCGGAATTTCCCACTTGATGAATGTAGCCCGTCATACATGCTCGAATATTTCCCGGGGCTTCTTTCTTCTGCATTTTTTTTTTGTTCAAAGAAATTCTCACATCGCTAATCCGGCCTGATCGCAGAATGAAAGCCCCCGGGACTCGTGTCTCTTGTGCACGGCGAAAGCGGTTAAGCTCGCGGCCCTATAACGGCGCTTATATTGGCACCAAGCGATGAGCAAAAGAGGACGTCTGGCCATTGATTGCACCGTGCCCCGCGCTCTCTGAAATAACAGAGCCTATTTTTAGCCACATATCGCTGCACACCAGTTTTATTTCTAGTACATTGCTCACATCTGATTCGATTAATTAATTAATTTAATAAAGGAATACGTAGACAGAGATCAAGGCTGGGAATAGCGTCGACTTGTTTTTATAGCCACATTACCATTCTTCATTTCAATCCACTCTCCTGGCATTTGCGCCAAATCTCTCGACTTGCGTTTATTCTTTTCTGTTAATTAGCCATATGAGTTTTGAATATCTATTTCTCTCTCTTCTGACATCAATTGACTTATATTAGTTGAGTCTTCATGACTGACTCAAAACGACTTATACCACTTAATTATATTAATGGCTGTTTTAAAATGACGTATTCCACTCGATATCCTTTATGTCCGACTTAAAATAGCCGGTACTACTTGAACCCGTATGCGTTTCACCTAAGTTGACTATTACTAATTGCCCTCCCTTTCGGCTGACTTAAAAATTTCTTATATTACTTATAATTATAATAGTACAGTACTACTGACTTACTTAATTCGTAAGTTTTGACCTCCCTCCCTCCACCCTATTTTACGTATTTTTTCCCGACTAAATGTTTTTCGTGAGATCATGTAGAGGTAATCCAAAAATCACGTAAGGCGATTTAGGGCAGGGGGAGTTTTTTAAAAACTTACTGTTCCTTATGAATGGTTAAAATAGTTGAAATTTCAACCAAGCAGTTTAATTTTCAACTAAACAAGATGAATTCTCAATAAAAAAGTAATACTTGATGCTTTAACGAAGACAGGATTTTAATTTTAAATCGAGAACAGTTAAACTGAACGAAACGAGAGGAATTTTCAGAAAAATAGTTGACTCCTCAACCAAAATAGATTCATTCGTAACCAGTCAGTTGCAGCTTTGACCAAAAAAGATGAATTTTCAAATCAGAAAGATGAATTTTCAACAAAAGTTGAATTCTCAACCAAAAAAGATTTTTCAGTCGTTTAACAAAATATATACATTTTTAACCAAATTGTTGAATTTTTAACCAAGAAGATCAATTTTTACTAAAAAAAGATGAATTTTCAACAAATTACATAAATTTTCAATCAAATAGTTTAATTTTTAACCAAAAGTTGATATTGCAATAAAAAAAGAGTTTGATTTTAATTCAAAAACATTTGAATACAATCAGAGAAGACGAATTTCGGACAAGTACATGAGTTTTCAACCAAATAGTTGAACTTTTAATTAAAAAAAGATAAATTTTAAACCAAAAGTGGAATAGGTGAATTTTCAGTTAAAAAAAATAATTTTTAACAACAAAATAAAAAATAATTTCAACAAAATTGTTGAGTTTTTGACCGAAGATATGATTTTTAACTTAAATTATGAATCTTCGGCTAAAAAATAAATTTTTAACAAAGTCGCCTAAATTTGGAACAAATAGTTAAATTTGCTACATACCGTTGAATTTCAAACCTAAAAATGTGAATTTCCAACAAAAAAGTTAATTTTCAGCACAAGCAGATTAATTGTCAACCAAACAGTTGATTTTTAAACCAAAAAGATCAAATCTCTGTAAAAAGTGATAAATTTTCAAACCAAAGAAGAAGAAGAAAGCCAATCAAATTAATATTTTAAGCCAAAAGGATGAAATTACAACAAATTTAGCTGAATTTTCAACCAAATATGATGACATTTTAGCAAATTAGATTAAAAACCTGGAAATTTTGCTCAGAAAATAATGTTAATTTTGCATTGCACACTTTTTGATTTCGGACTACACAGTGTATGTCACTGTTTCACTTTTGTTTTTTTATTGATTCGCAGACTTGAAAATATCTTACTTAAAAAATGTTATTTTACCATGCGTCACCCTCCCCAAGTAAAGCAGCATAGAAAAATTGTTGACTCCCTCCACCCAACAGACTTGACGTAAGTTATACAAGGCTGAACTAAAATAACCTATACTACTTGCTTAAATTCATAGGTGTTTTAAAGTGACGTATTCTACTATCCTTTATGTCTGACTTAAAACAGTCGTTACTCCTTGAAATCTTACTTATACTGTATGAAAACTCTTATGACTGACTTAAAGTGACTGAGAGTACCTAATAAAACTTCTCACTCAAATTGACGAACACTGCCAACCTGAAATGACTAAACTACTTGATAACCTGCAAGCCTGACGTAAAAAGACTCATACTACTTGTTATACTTTATGTCTGAAAAAATGACCGATAAAATATAAATTACAGGTAAATATACCTGATAGCTAATATTTCTGGCCTAAAATTACTTCTACTACTTACTTTCCCTCATTTTGAATTTTTACTGACTTTCAATACTTGTTATGTTGGACTATTTGAAACCTTTTGGTTTTAATTATATATAGGATACAATTTCATAGCAAAATATTTTCGTCTTAATTCGCTTCATAGCTTCAGAATCATCTTCAAATTAGTTTAACAGTTTTTCACTAGAATATATTTTTTGACATAATTAATATACTACCCCTCGATCCAAGTGAAATTATTAATCACTTTTTACATTCTCATCAGAGAAGGTATTAGATTTGTGTGAAATTTGACCGCCCTTCCCCCTGTTTCTCAAATGTCTACGTTTTGAGACCTTCTAGACCCAAAAAACAGATTTTTGTGAATGTGCCTGACTTCTCTATGCCTCTGTGTGGCTGGCTGTCTCTGTGTGTCTGCCTATGTGTCTGTGTGTTTGTAGATTTTTAGCCTGTCAGCACGATAAATTTCAAAAGAATTGACAGATTGGATTAACCTTTGTTGTACTCTTTCAGTGTTTTTAAATGAAGGTCAAGTTCGTTAACCGGCCATTTTGGATAAAAATTCAATAAATTTGAGCATTTGAAACATTTTTGAGACCACTTTTTCAAGATTTGGAAATTCTATATATGGCTATTCATAGTACTCAAGAAGACGAACAATTTATCCTCATGACTTTTTTCGATAAAAACAAATTACCAGAGTTATAACATTTACAAAATTAAATAATAAAAACGAAAATGAAAATGTCAAGACAAACAACGCACGATATGAAAAAAAACAAGAACAGAAAAACACTGTTCTTTGGACACCCTGCAAGATTGTCGTAACAAATTTTTGAATTTTTTTGGAAAATCGGAAATTCAAATTTTGATCGCACGAAAAATAATTAAAAATTTCATTTTGCTGTCAAACTATGAAATATAGACAAAAGATCAATGAATAAAAATTTTGCACCTTAAGAAAGATCAACAAATTTGTTATTAATCACTTTTTGATTGGACGCGCAGTTTTCGTTTTATTCGAAAAAAATAACCTTAAAAATAAAAAAAATTAAATTTTTGGACAAATGATACAAGATAGAAAAAAAAATTAGAAAAAAGTTCTTAACCTAAGAAAGAGCTTCAAATTTGTTACTCATTATTTTTTAATAGATTGCGTAGTTTCTGTTTTAATGGTGAAAAATAACATTGGAAATAAAAAAAATTAAATTTTTGGAAAAACGACGCAAGGTACGAACAAAATTAACAACAAAAGTTGCACACCCAAAAAAGATCTAAAAGTTTTTTATTGATCATTTTTTTATGCAACGCGTAGTTTTTGTTTCCATCGTAAAAAATAAAATTGAAAATAAACAATATTTTTTGTTTGAAAAACGACACAAGGTATGAAAAAAAATTAATAGATGGAAAAACGACACAACTTGAAATAAAATGTGTAATAAAAAAATGTTTTTTTATTATAGAATACGCACCTTTTTATTATAAAAACAAGACAATGAAAATACGTCTGTTTTAATACCAAAACGTATTATGAATTGTAATAATATACATTTATTGAAATGATATATATTTTCAGGGTAGCTCAGAATCAAATTTAATGCAAAATAAGGAAAAAATATTAAAGTAATCATGATGAATCAAATTTGTACTTTATTTTGCAATATCTGAATAAGGAATCCTCGACCGAGGTACATAAATAAATGTAATATACATTTGATATAATTATTTTGCACATAATGTAGAAAAGTTCGCATTTGGGACAAAATCGAATGTGAAGCCAGAGATACGTGAGGAAAATGTATTCGTTAAAGCCGAAGGAGCTATAACAAAAGAGAATTCACAATCACCAAATCACTGTTTTCGATGCTTTGACCTTTAGTTTTAAAAAGTTTGTGCACAAATGTGGGGTGAGTGCAAAGGCCGAGCGCGTGGCGCAAGAACTAAGAGACGCGCGCCCTAGGCGCGCTCTAACTTGCGATTTATTCTGTTTTCATATTACAAATAATTTTTAATTCAGTGATTGAAAGTTTAACGTTTTGCAATTCAAAGGAACGAAATTGAAGATAAAAACGTCGAAAAAAAGTTGAATGTATATATTTGAAAGTCGGAAATTTAGAAAGTTTTTAGATAAGAAAGTCATAAGTTAGGAAACGGAGTATCTTTAAATTTTGCCCTCTCATGGTATAACTACGTGCATTTGAATGAATTAACGAACGAACAAACAAAAGCTTTGACTACAAAGACTATCCACAATTAAGTGATTTTAATCTTGAAATTTTAACCTTTATCATGTAACTTTGAAATTTATCAGAATTTGAAAACCTCATATTAAAACTTTAAAGTCTCGAAATTACAAATTATTCAACTTTCTAAATATTAAAATTCTTGACATTCCAGAAATGTTTTTTATTCTTTCGACTTTTTCGTCTTTTTCGTCAATATGAAATGCCCTCAAGTAAATTTGAATTCCTTTCCACAGCAATCCTCTCTACATACATTTCATTCTACTAAAGATAAAATATTAAACCTTCTAATTTATAATTTGCCAAAGAGTAGATAACAAGTTTGTCCATTCAAACATCTACATCTACATATGAACTTTATATCAGCATGTGTAATACTTAGAGTAAAAGACACATTGATTTCTAAAGTTAAATTCCAGTCGGTTGAGAACCAAATAAGTTTTTTTTATGTGAATAATTCAATCTATTTCGAATAAAGTTTAAAAGAAACTAATCGTGTCCCCAATAGTTTCTGAGCACACAAAGTATTCTAGAATAATCATTCAGCATGACCTACGGCTATGGTATTTCCTAACTTATGAAATGTTGGGGTAGCTCCCCTCAGTTAGTCAATAGTCACCCTCGAGCTGAACCTTGTTCCAACCCCTGGGCTAAATTCTGAATGCTATAGTTCAGTTTACGCATCAAGATAGTGGAATTGCACCAAATTAGACCAAAGTTAGAGACTACGCACTGGGCGAGGTCGTAAATTTCGTTGCAATACGTGCAAAAAACTTTTGACTTTACGATAAAACTGAATAAAAGTGTCATTACGGGATATTGTACTTTTTATCTTGCATTATACGAGAGGGGATTATATTCTACTTGCATAAAAAAGCAGAAAAATTTGAAATAAAAATCTCCTTCTTAGAAGTGAAAAGAAAGGCAGATTGGGTAAATTGAGATATCTCTTCGTAGAAAAGGTCATTTTCAAGTGAAGGTATTTGTTTGGATAATGAATGCGCTGAATGAATTTTTGATTCTTGTCTTGTTTTATCTTAAAGTTCCGTATTTTGATATAAGTTATAGAATACTTCAAATTATGGTACCACAATTTATGTTTCTCTCTAATTCTGCCAAAATTTACCGACATCGAGGGTTTCTGTCTGTGCTAACTGGCGAACCTTCTGCATTTCCAATTCTTAGGTTCTCGCCACTAGCCATAAAAATTTTAAAACCAAGAAAATGTTTAAGTTCGATATGCAGTCATTAAATCTTGATGGAAAAACGTTGACATAGTTCATCTGACTGGATATCACTTAGTGTGTGAAATATATATACTTGCACTATAAGCGTTGCTGGAATATGTCAAGAGTTGGATCGTGTCGGAATTCTATGAATTCTTAATACTGACCTGAGACTCTTGGTTCCTGAGCATGAATCGATTATCCAGAATCGTCAGATATTCTGACGTTAAATCTTCACTCTGTACCCAAGCCAATATCAGGCGCGGATTTACAATGACGGCGAAACGGCGATTGCCCCCCCCCCCAGGATTTTCTGACTTACCTCCACTTTTTTCTTTTTCATTGAGAAATAACGAAAAGCTATAAAAAGTATGCATTTTCTTAATGACAAAAATAAGTTAAAATTGTTAATTAATATTTGAAAGATTGCAAAATATATAAAATAATATTAAATGTGTAAAATGCTATATGTATACAGCACGTGTATACAATTTTCTGAAGCCCCCCCCCCCCTAGGGCAGTTCTCTGGATCCGCGCCTGGCCAATATTCTATTTCCAATTTGAAACTCCTCCCAGAATATATTAATAATAAAAGTTACTCCATATTCTCGAGCCTATATATTTTTCTTTTTATAAAAAAATCAGGTTAAGTGAAAAAAATCGTCTCAATAGAAACCAAAAATCAATTTTCTTCATTCGATTAAGTTAAGATACCGCCAAAAGTATTTAGAAACTATGAAAGATAATTAAAAGACATATTGTACTCTATATCATCGCAAAATATATTGGTATAATCCCTAAAAATAATAGAAGAATGGACAAGTCGCGAAAAATGTCTGACGTAAACAGACCATACACACTGAAATACGATTTGAACTTTCCCTCCTGTAATTTTAATATCAAAAAGAGAGTCCAAACTGAGTAAAAACTGATCACTAGGTGTAAAATTAAAAAATAATTCATCACTAAATGAAACTAATTGATCTATGAGGTTTAAAATGCTTTCGATAGCATCTCTAAAGGGGAGATACTGAAAGGTAAACGAACCATCATTCTTAGTTCATACATAATTCATTGAACACGTTCTTTGAAGTAGGATTCACTGTTTATTCATAAAAGTATCAGAGGCCTTTTACTCAATTATGGAATAATTTAATACGAGGGGTACAAAACGTGCACTGCAAAAAATTGCTCTTAGTGCTTGTGTACTGTGTAAAGAGAAAAGATTATATTTTACATTTTAACAGGAAACAATTTGCTTTAAATAATTTACAAGGAGATGAAAAATGTTTGGATTTTATAAACAAAGTTAAATTTTTATTATTATTTTAAGAAGAATAATTTGAAATAATTTTTCGAATAAAATCACTGCAGCATAATAAATTTTGAATATTCAGAATTTTATCACTTCAAACACGTTCAGTGAAGGATTTAAAATTTAATAATTTTATAATGGAAGCCTTTCAACATTATAAAATTTAAAAAGTTCCAAATTTTACAGTTTGAAACTGTATCTTTCAGAGTGGAATTATTGATTCTTGAAACATTTGGAACTATAGAAAGATTGAACAGTTATTTTAACTTTATGGCTTTGAAAATTGAGCAACATCGACAATCCAAATCAAAACAGTGACAAGTTGAAAACGTTAAAAGTTAAGCAATTATATCAATATTTCAAAAAATTTAAGTAAAAGGTGTTTACAATTTAACAATTTAGAAATAGGGGGTGATTAAAATGCTATGACATATAATTTAACTTTTACGAAAAACTGTAAAAAAAAAAAGAATAGCCGAATTAGTCGTTGCGCGCCTTCAAAAAAGGGTTTCGTAGCATGTGAATACGTTAATTAAGTCGTTCAAATATCAGTTTTCTGCTTAAGACACCTAATATTGTGATACATATGTTAAATATACGTAATATATGTCAGATGTTTATTATATATTTAATATGTTCAATATTTAATATTAATATTGTAAAAAAAAACCAATTCGCACTAGTGTGCCGTTTGAGGGCTAATACCAAATTGTTATGAATTATTATTTTATGCAGGAAAGAAAAAAGAGATGAACATGAAATAATGCTCTCTACCTTTCCTAATTCCTGCGTAATTTTTTTTTTAAATTCCTGATTTTAATATAATATTATTTTTAATGATAAGGCTTACCCTTGGTACCAGAAAGCTTTACGAATTGAATTGGTGCAAAAATTAAAGCAAAAATATTCATGTGATGAATAAATGTATAAAATACTGAAAAGGTAGGACAATATTTGTATGCATTATAGAGGTAACATACAATTTTATCTGTCACTTAATAATCAATCGTGATTTGTTGATTGATAGTCTGAATTTGTGATTCCCTATGTAAGGTGAGTCGAAACATGTTCTCTCTCAATCAGAGTAAACGAAACAAAAATAAGGGAGAAGATAAGTAAATAAAAGTGACCTAGGGAAGGGTATTCGATAAATCAGTGGAACATTGCCAGGATTCTGGGGCGGAATAGTTCAATGGTATACGTTTGTCTGAGGCGAAGAAATTGGCGACAAAAGGTATGAACGAACAATCGTTCTCGAAGCACAGTTTGAGGGTCGTTAAAAAAATGTACCCTAAGCGACCCCAGGAGACCAACGCGGTAGCCTTCTTCCACTCTGGACCGAACGAAGCTTCACCTTCTGATATTGATCCGTATTCTGTCCACACGAAAACAGTCTCCACTAGCTTTCCTTTTCTCTATTTCTTTCTAACCGTTTTTCTCCTTCCTTCCTTCTTTCTTTTTTCTTTCCTTTCTTTTTCTTTCCCTCTTTTCTTTGCTTCTTATCATGTTTAGTATATTTTCTCTTTTTCCCTTGCTATAATTCGGAAATTCTTGGGTTCGCTCAATTGCCTGCAAGGGTAAAAGCATTTTGTAGAAGACAATGATATATTTAATTTTCAGAACAAAATCTTTAAAAACAAAAACTCAAAAAGATCTCACTGTACAGCAGAATTGCACAAGAACCTCAAACAAGAGAAGTATTAAAGTCTTTTCGGTTAATTGCGTATTACAAGTTGATTTTTGTTTAGTTTATGTTTTTAAATATCTTTCTATAAATTTAATTAATAGAGACATTTCTCTCAAGTTAGGTTTTCGTTCACATCTATAATATATTTAATGTTCAAACAAAAAAACTATGAATTTTAATTGGTAAATGTTTAAAAGAAAAATGTATCACGAATGTTTTTGAAAAAAGAAATATATATATATATATATATTGTACATGTGTGTCCATACCTTGCCGATTCTCCTCTCTGATTTACTCTCTGCACAAGTACCATGTACTCTTCTATTCTCTCCTAGGAGCCGCAACGTGAAGTTGCTCTCTGGATTTATCGAAACGCGATCTTATTTTTACGGCTGGTTTCATTGCTCACATGCTCACCTTCTCATCTTCTTTTCCAACAGTTTTCTCTGGTTTCCTACTTCTCTTTGGCTTTTCTTGATTCACACCAGACTCCACCCTCGACTTCAAACCTCTCCTGGCACTCCCTCGGGAACGAACATGACAAATGTGGTGAGGTGATTAAGACTTTCACTCTGGGAATGTAAGTCTCGTATAGTTTGATTTTCTCACGAAATGGAGCTGACGATTTACTTTATTTTTAGTTGTATGACAAGAAATCGATTTTTGAGAGTCACAGATCACAGACAAAAGTAATTTCTTTCAGGCCTTTTTTTAAACATAGGACAGAGTGCTCTTCGAACATCGATAGGTTTTAGTCAAATGGATCCAAAAACTGTTTGGATTGGTTTCAAGATAACTATTGATATAGTTTCCATAATTACTTACCATCAAAGAGTAGGTGATTTTTCTCTAGATATAAAAAAATTAAATATCACAACATATTCATATACCTGAAGTTCCAAACGTTTATATGAACAAAATAAAAAACTTTTTTACTTAAATTATGTAGGACACAAATTGATATTCCGTCAAAAAAAATTTGCGAATTTTAAATTTGTATTGGATTAGCTACCCTTACACATCATTCATTATACAGACAGGCACAAGCCAGGTTAGGTGAAAGATTTCGAACAGAACTCTATAAACCACCCTTATAGGCTGGTCAAGAGAAGGATTTTGACATTTTTAATTTGGAAAATATCAAAATTTTAACTTACAATTTCAAAATATTTTTAGGTGTGCATATAATAAGGGTGACTTGTAGGGGTGTTTTTGGAATGTCTCACCCGACCTATAATTCGGGGCATAACATGAAACTTTTTTCACATTTTTTAATTGGCAGATATAATAAATATTTTGCTAGCCTCCTAAAAATGATAAATTCGACCATTTTTTCCGACAGAATATCATTGTTTGACCTCCTTAATGATTTAGGCAAACCAAAATTAGAAAAAAATTTCTTATATTTCGTTCATGTGAACGTTCGGAACTTCAGGTACATGAACGTCAGCTACGATTTCACAGCAAGTAGTCTTGGAAACTATGAATAGTTATCTGAAACCTATTCGAACAGTTTTTGGATCCATTTAATTCGAACTTATCAATTCTTCAAGAGCACTGCGAGGAGAATTTCTAAAAAATTTTGAAAAAGACTATTTAGGAAGTTCCTGTTAGTATTATTACGGTTTGCTAATGCAAAATTATTTAAGAAAGATTGATATTTTCTGTATATTGTTCAAGAATTTTTTTAAATCAGGTAAAACAATATACGTTTTTAATTTTGACTTTTCATTAATTTCATAAACGATTTTTATCGTTTTCAAGGTATGTCATTAAATATTCGCCAGATCTAATTGTAAGTTAGGTTATGAGTTTCGTACACACGTATGTTATATATAAATGTCGAATGAAAAATATTAGCTTTGAAATTTACAAAAAACTAATTTGAATAAATTTTTTTCAATGTAAGCATTGTAGAGAAATAGCACTATATTATGAGTTGTGTGCATATGCGATACTTTGTGAAACATAGGTCAAAATTATCTGCATTTGAAATTAAAGAAATGGGAAGTTTAATATTCTGAGTTTCGTTCTTTGTCGAGGAGCGTAAGTATGTTTACTAAAAAAATGAATTCCCATTTTACAGACAAAGAGAGTTAGTATATTTAAAGAATGGAATAATAAAGAGAAAATTTCTACTGCGGTGCGTTTCACCTATAGGGGATATTTTTTATTTAGATCCTCAATTTGTAGAGATTTTACTAACTATATAAATAAATTATTAATTGGAAAATGTATCAATAACTTTTAAAAATAAAAAAAACTTTAAACGTAGAATAATTTTTGTTAAAACTCTACTTAACTGGCGGGTATGAGACAAATCAGTACTAAAGTATTAGCTTTTCTTAACATTTCTTAAAAGGTCAAATAGTGGCAAAAGTACCTACAAGAAAAATTCTAGATTTTTTCTTACAACGAAATGTTTAGAAATGCTCATATAATTAATATTTCAGGAAGGTCCTGCTGAAATAAGACTAAAGTTCCAAAAAAGTTCAAAATTAGTCCCATTTCAGCAGAATTATTTATGGACACACTTCATATGAGCAAAATAGAACTTTTCTAGTACTTTTGTTTCTATTTGAACTTGCAAACAATTTTAAGGAAAGTTCCTACTTCATTACCGATTTGTCATGATATTATTGAGTGAAATGTTGAAAATATTTACTATAGTAAATGCAAATAAAAATGGTAATAAAACTCCAAATATATATTGTGGACTGTACTTAAATTACGTAACGGATTATAGGCTTTCTCTAAGACCCCACCTCCCCCTGTAACAATCCGTAACAAAATATTTCTACACCCCCCCCCTCTTACTGTACGTAATTTATGGTTTCTAGAAATTATAATATATGGGGTAACGAAACACCTAAATAATTTTCTAGGTAAAATATTTTTCAAAAAGTTCAAGGTCATTCTTGAAGTATCTTTTAACAAGGAATCCATTGGTGACCTTGAATTTGACCTTGAGCTTGACCTTCAAGGTTATTTCAAGGTCAACGTTATTTTTTTAAGTGGGAACCCCTATTTTTGACAACGGCAATTGAAAGAGCGGGAAATTTTGCGTCTAAACATAAACTCAGGTCACGGGTCAAGGATGACTTTGAACTTCAGCTGAAGGTTATCAGGCTTGACCCAGGTATGGGGCGGGTCCAATCTGTACTGCTGCGGCTGAGATGTTTACGAAAAACGTCGAGGTCATTCTTGGAGTAACTTTTAACGAGGGATCCAGTTGTGACCTTTAATTTGACCTTGAAATTGACCTTCAAGTTGAAAAACAAAATTTTTTAAGTAAAAAAATTTTAAAAATTAAAAAAAAAGTGCGTATTCAATATTAGTTATGCTAGCATCAAACCCACGAATAATAAAAAAGTCAATCAAAGTATAGTTTTAACTTTCTTCACAAAAAATTGGATAAAATAATGAATGAATATATAAAAATGAAATAACTGAATAGTTACAAGCTTAAGCTTTGTTATAAATTGATACTTCAATAAGCAACAAATTCCAAATTTGTTTACCCTACAAAAATTTCTATGAATCATGAGTGCAGTAGTTTACATGTAAAAATGAGGTAGAGCATTTATGTAAAAATACCAGATTACAATTTTAATTTTTCTAAAACGTTCATCTGCGTTATAAGCTTAACCTTCTTGATTCTGATGGAAATTTGAGTAAGGGTTAGTCCGTAAAGTCAAAATGCAACGCCTCACTGAAAGAGAAAGAATTCCGAAATTTGTATCCGAACCAATCCAAATCTATCTGAACCAATTCGAAAAAAGTTTTCAATTTCGTTCAATCCAAATCGGTTAAAAATTAATCCGACTCAATCCGGTCCAATCCGAACTTCCAATCCGAATCAGTCCGAACCAAATTTTCAATCTGCATAAATCCGAACTCGGATTGAACTAAACCGATTTTCAATCCGAATGAATCCAATTCATTCCGAGGCGAATTCTTTCGGATTTATCCGGATTGAAAATTCAGTATATATCAATCCGAGTTCGGATCGATTCGGATTCATTTGGATGGAAAATTTGGTTCGGATTGGTTCAGGTTGGTTCAGATACAGATTTCGAAATAATTCGGAATAATTCGAAATGAATTCCTATCCGAAGCATTCGCCAGGGATGCCGTTCTCACGGAAAATATATTCTAAAAACATGTTGAGGTTTAGCTAAACGCATAAGGGGGGATCCGACTTTCTGGTTTTAGGTTATTCAAATGCCCCGGTAACGATTTATGCAATAAAATAGCTGCGGGTATTTTTTTCACAAAAAGAGAGACAACTTTATTGTACGTCTCCAGAATATAACCGGATATTAGAAAGTCAAAGCGCTGTATCTCAAAAACGGTGCATCGCACGAAACAAATATTCACATTGTTTTCACAGGTTTTTTTCTGCTCCAAAATTTTTCAATGTTTTTGACCGTGAAAATATATTTTTTTCGGTTTGAAAAAGAGCATCAACTGATTTTTTGCAACTTTGGCGCCCTCTATTTTGTGCATTTTTTGTTGTAGCGCTGCGACTTCATGTGCTAATTTTTATATAATAGAGTCTTCTACGATTTTTGTTGAAAAATTATTTCCCTACAACCTACCGTTCTCACGCAAAATCAAATCCAAAAACTTTTTGAGTTTTTTTCAAAACCCCCAAGGGGCACACATTTTTCCACGCGTGTGCATTATTAGATTATGAGATAATTTGTAATAATTTCTGATATTTTTTATCTTTGCGAAAATATTTTTTCGTATTACTTGCTCAATTTGGTATTATACAACTTTTTAACTGAAAAAACTGGTTTTTATTAGTAATTTTCCTATCTTAACCTCCCCGAAATTCCTCATTTTCAGTTATTAAAATAATTATACTCTTTCCAGCCGTGACTATGGAGTTATTTTTTTTCAAAGCTCTATTTAAGTACTATAAACGTGTTAAGTGTTTTTTCATAGAATCTATTTTTGAAGAAAATATGATTTTTTTATAAATTTTTCACTTTTTCAGAACATTTTTTGAACAACTAATTGTTTGATAAATATAAATTTGCAAATAAGGAAATAGTTTCCTGAAATCTATTCTATGGACTCAAAAGAATAACTGCATTTCGCTAGATTATAAGAATAAAAATGATATTGACAAAAACCTCATGGACTTGAGCGACCCACCTGGACAACCGCGCGAGTGAAATTACCCTGGATCAGGAAGGGTTAAAATTGAAAAATTTCAGATTTATTCTTCTTGACAGTTTTTTAAAGTTATAGAAATTCCCTGACTTTTGCAAGATTTTTTTACTAAGTCTCCGACTTTTTCCTGTCTAATAAGATTCCCTAACTTTTTTGGAAATTCATTTGCTAATTTTCAAAAATTACGTACATGAATGAAGGAACCCCACGCGTGCCGTAACGAATCTTAACAAAATTTCTCGCCCTCCCTCCCCCCTTGAACTGTTACGTAATTTAAGTATGGAACCTTGATTGTTTTTACTATATTTTTCCTAGTATAGAAAGTGTTAGTATAATGTCTCGAATTTTTGCTCGAATATTTCTAATGAAAAGAATTAAATTTTCTTGTTTCTGCATATAATAATAAATAAATAGATATGTGATTTTGTTGTTTCAATTAAAGGACAATTTTATCATTGTATGATGCTATATGTGAGTAACAAATAAGTAAGTTAATAAATGTTTGTTGGTATTTCTGAAGTATCTAGCTATATATTGAACCAATATCCGTGGGAAGCTTGGAATTGCTTTATTCATAAAAGCGATAAGCTATGCAATATTCAATTAGTGTGCAGCTGTGCGACTGTTGAGCGATTGTCTTTCTGCTTTCGTGGTAATCTTTGAACAATAAGCCAGCAAGTGAAGTCGAATTGCAACTCATCCTTCTATGTTTTTTTCTCTGCTTCGTTCCGAACTTTAAAAAGGATCCATACTATCCTTCCGTCAAGACGAGGAAAACTTTTGCGGTGAAATTGGATTCAGAGTTCGGAAATTGTTTACGACACTGCATGGTCCATCATAGAACTTGTCACGCGACTGTGATCGGATTATAAAAGTCTTTCGTTTCAAGAAGACTGAATTCAAAAAGTATTATTTTTCATTTTCCTTGAGCTATGCGACCTTTGATAGATCTGGATGATCGGAACCCCTAAATACCAGAATTCAAAATTTTATATATATATATATATAATTAAAAACTAAAGGTTAACAACCACCGCAGGGTCCCACTGGGAGCAACTGTCATCTAAACATTTTAGGATTTTTTAGGGTGGATCCTGCCTCTACTTTATCTTCACTACTTCCTCTCTCCGCCCTATCCCTCTTCATTGAGAATTATACGTTCTGGTTGAAAATTCAACTACTTGATTAAGAGTTACACCACGTTCTTAAACATTTATTTTACTGTTTAAAGATTAAACTATGTTTTTGAAAATTCCTTCTTTTTGGTTCAACATCAAAATTTTTTTTTGGAGAAAATTTATGTATTTTGTTTTAAATTCGTCTTTATTTTTAGCAAATTAATCCTCTTCATCACAAACTGCTTCGTAAACCAATTGATTAAAAAGTCATTTTTTTGTTTGAAGATCCATCTATTTGATGGAAACATTAAGTATTTTGTAGGAAATTTTTTTTTTTTTAAATTAAAAATTAATTTTTTTGTTGAATATTTAACTCCTTTATTATTGGTGGCAAATTAATCATTCTTGATTAAAAATTCAACAATTGGTTAAAAATATATGTATTTGGTTGAAAAATCGTTTTTTTTGTTTGTTGAAGTATTATTATTATTATTTTGTCAAGTATTAAAAAATTATTGTTTTCAACTGCAAATTAAACTATTCCATTTTTAGTTGAATATTATATTTTTTATTTAAAAATTCAACTACAATATTTAGCTGAAAATTCAACTGTTTTCTAAAAAAATTCGCCTTTTTGGTTTGAAAATTGAACAATTTAATTTAAAATTTTTTGTCTTGAGTCAAAAATTTATTTTTGGTTGAAAATGCAACTGTTTTGTTGAGAACTGTTTTTTTTTTGGTTGAATTCAACTGTTTTGATTCAAAATGAAAATATTTTACTGGTTGACTTTCAGCTATTAAAATTTGTTGTTGAGAATTTACGTTTTTGGTTAAATTTGATAGTTCTTAATTTAAAATTCAAATCTTTTCTACTTTGAAATATAAAATATTACATATTTCGTTGTGAACTAATCTCTCTGATCAAAAACTCAACTGATTTGTTAAAAATTTGCCTTTTTGGATTGAAAATTCATCTTTTTCAAAGTAAAAATTAATGTTTCATGGTAGAAAAGTATTGGATTGAAAATTGAACTGTCTTCTAAAAAATTCGTCTTTGTAGATTGGAATTTCAATTATTTCGTTAAAAATGCGTCTGTTGCTTGAAACTTCAACTATTTTGTTATGAATACAACTGTTTGGTATAAAATTAATCCCATTTGTTGAAAATTCAACTATTTAGTTAAAAATTATATGTATTGGTGGAAAATTCATTCTTTCGGGTTTAAAAGTCAAGTGTTTTCTAGAAAAATAGAATTTTTAGGTTGGAAACTTAACTCTAAGGTTAACAATTCATCTCTTTTGGTAGAAATTTAAACTATTTGAGGCCAGGATACACCGTCCTAACCGCTAATGTGGCGTTGTCAAGCTAATCTAGCGCTAGTTAGTCGATCTTGTGACAATCTACTTTAGATGGTCGACGTTTAAAATTATTACAAAAACTGTCCTAATGATAAAAAAAACTTCTTTGCTTTCAGTGTACATTTTTTATAGTTTTGAACACCCTGGATATTTTTGGAAATAAGCAAAAGAATATTTAGATTTAAAAATCAGACAAACTTTTAGTACTGATAGGCTAGCTAGCACCCGATTAGAGGACGTTAAGATTAAGGAAGTTAAGCTTCAGTTTGTGAGATAAATTCCAATACCGTGTTACAAAAGGTTTCTAGAGATGTAACAAGTAAATCTATATCATGCTGCGTGTGTGTAAACATTTTATCAAGATTATCACTCATTATGTATAGAGACGACTATTTGATAAAAGCTGAGGATAAATAGATTTGTTTTTTATTTCGCGTGAAATTATGAGGTGCCATATTACTTTTGAGAAATGGAGAAATAATCGCAGGATTTCAGGACGGTCTTATATGCCTCTAATTATTTTTAATAAAAATACAATACTTGTAGAGACCCTCCTATCCTTCAGAGTAGTAACATTGTTCGGCTTTACACCGACGAGCGGAAGGTTAGTTTCACGCGCGTAGAACGGGTGGGGGGAGAGAAACTTTTGCCTCGGAAAGCGTCTGAAAGAAGGATTGCCAACTTATAAAATTCAGATATTCCAGCTGATCGAAATTTCCGTTAAGTGTGCATCACTACCTTTGATGACCTACGTTATCGCCAGTTTCTATCAGCTGGAGGACATGAATTTTATGAGTTGGAAACCCTTCTTTCGCGCGCTTTCCGAGGCGAAAGTTTCTCTCCAACCAACATTTCTACGCGCGTGAAACCAACCTTCTGCTCGTCGTTGTAAAGCCGACCATTGAATATATTCCTGATCGTGGATATATCAGATCCAAGAGGTGGATATGTGCCATTTTCTTCCCAAATCAAATATTTAAAAAATATTTTTTGGCAACTTTCTATCAAGTCAATGTGCTTTAGAAAGTAAGGTGACCATAATATGGAGTCGTACTCGAGCTTTGACGTTACAAGTGTGTTGAATAATGTCTTCATAATTTCAGGATTTTTGAAGTTCCTACATATTCGAAGTAAAAATCCTAGAGGTTTTTTTAGCATTCAATTATACCATTTTATCTACATGTATTTTAAATTTAAGGAGTGGTTCAAAGTTTAAACCTAGATAGATTATGAAGAATACTCTCTCAAGTTTCACGCCATTTATAACATAGCTAAAGTCAACAATTTTTAGAGTATTACGGTTTCTAAGAAAAGACATAATTTTGCATTTAAACGTGTTAAAAGCTAATTTATTGAATTACACCAATCTGAAAATTTGTCGAGATTTTGTTGTAGGTTTTCACATGAGCTTAGATCAAGTATAGGCAATTATAGCTTAACATCATCAGCATTGAAATAATGGAATCAGTTTAAGATCAGAGACAAATCATTAATAAACACAATATAAAGCAGTGGACCTAGATTTGAACCTTGTGGCACTCCGGATGTTGTTGTGAAGGACTGAGAGGTATATCCACCATATTCTAAAAAGTTTCCCCATCATATAAGAGTGTATGTCCAGATCTAGTCTACTTAGTTTTTGAAGTGATATCGTGTGATCAACTGTATCGAATGCCTTTGTGAGATCCGTATGTATAACATCAACCTGTTTATATTCAATTAGTTGAGCCCTAACAAGTTGAGTAAAACATAGTAGATATGTAATTGTGGATCTACGCGGAATAAATCCATGCTGCTGGGGAGATAATTCTTTATATACGGCGTTCAATATTACATTATAAATACAAATCCCAAAGACCTTTGATAAACCGGAAGATAAAGACATGGGCCTCTAGTTATCTACTTCCGAATTGTCACCTTTTTTCAAGACTGGGCAAATTCAAGTATTTTTCCACATTTTTGGAAAATATTCATTTCGTAGAGGTGGATTGAATGAACTTTTCAATGGAGAGATACGAAAATTTGAGCACGTCTTGATAAGTGTACAGGGGATTTCATCCAGGCCAGAGATTTCCTTATTTGGGATCTTGTCCATTGCATACAAGATATTTTTGGTTGTTATCTGTAGAACGGAACTATGTAAATCCATAGGCCCATCTTTCCAATCTGGTGGCAACAGGGTAGTAGGATTATAAACTTTACAGAAAAATCTAGCGAAAGTATTAATAATGTCAACGGGGTCCGTAATTTCATTCCCTCGTATCTCATTATTCCCGGAATTCTAGATGCACCTTTCAAGTTATTTATGTAAGACCAAACTAACGAAGGTCTGGTCCTGATTTTTTCCTCAGTGTTTTCATTGTACAACTTGAAAAAGGTTTTAGGGTACATCTTAATTTTATTTTTAAGCTGTGTTAACATGTTAGCATAATAAGGATCTAGTATATAATAATATTTTTTCTTATATTTATTTTTTAGTGCTATGTCTTTTATGATTTGTTTTATAAACCACTTCGGGTATTTTGAATCCGTTTTACAATTAATAAATTTTGAAACATGCCTCCCAAAAACATATTCAGAGAATTGTAAAATAATTCAGTAACATGGTCAACAGAAGTTTCATTTTCTGAAAATGTCCAATTAATATTGTTTAAATCTACGCATAGTTTACTGATTGTCGCTTTCCTGAAGCTAAAATCTCTTGTGCTGACATCATAAACAAAGTTTTTCATTTGTGTGAGAGACAAGTGTATTATGAGCACAAGTGACGGATGATGTTTGTCTTTAGGTATTATTGGAGCTATATATCGGGTCATTACAATTTTATTCACCTGTTCTAATTCAAAATATTGCAAGAAAGAAGAGAGTGGAAGAGATTTCTCATCTTGAGGACCACCTTCGCAAAAGCGTTTATAGTGTGGTATATTAAAATCCCAAATGATGATTAATTTGTGATTCTAAAGATCTCGCCTAGACATAAGATACTCTCAGAATGTTTCAAAGTTGTCAACATGGAGAGCTGGAGGTATATATATTGCTATCATTATGTAATGCTCTCTATTTTGGTAGACTTTTACCCCAACAATATTAATCTCAGTAAATCAAATAAAAATAGGGGTTAGGACTAACTAAAAACATAGAAGTTTTATATCCAATGCAATAAGTACCCCCCCCCCCCACTACCTATTCTGAGACCTATATCATCTCTAAATACATTAAATTTCGTATTGTCTAGAAATTCTGATGAGTGTATTTCTGGCTTAAGCCATGTTTCGGTAAAAATCAATATGTTATAAGAGAAGATTGCGTCGGAAGTTTACAAAGTTTCGAATTTGGTATTTGAGCCCCTCAAATTCTGGTAATAAAGTACTAATTCTTTTTTACAATCAGCAATCTCTGCATCTACTATTGAAGTCGTATTTGCTTCGTCTGACTCTTTTCGGTAATAATCACTGGAACTCCATTCTTGTGAATGAGCTTTAGATTGATTTCTCCTTTGGCTGTCCGACCGTTGAGAATTTACTTGGTTTCTTGGTACAGAAGAAGCTGCATTAGGGATCTGTCTTTTGACATTCTTATCTCCCGAGGTATACCTTGATCCTCGTGTAATTTGCGTTTTTCGATGAACTTCCGAAGTATCCCAACTGCTACTTCTTCTCACTGGAACATTATTTTTATTGGTCTAGGTGCCGTGTTAACACCTGAGCGCTTCCCTATGCGTACCATCTTGATATTTTTTTAAGATTAACAGATGTTAGTTTGATTAACATCTCAAGGGTCATCTTTAAGTCACTAGTGTCACTCGTCATAGAGTCTGGTATCGTCTGCTCCAATTTATTCTCAAGTGAATTAATCTTTTCTTCCTGAAACTGTAGATGCGATTCGAGATCATCAACTTTCGAGTTTATCGACGAGGACACGTCTTTGGTAAATCTGTTTCATCTATTCGCGAACTTGTTTCAATGCTTTTTTGGAGAGTTCATGAACTTTATTCGGCAGCGAATCTACCAAGGACTAAACTTTTACAACCCTGCCGGAAATCTAGATTATTTATTGATACTTTCTAGACTCAGCTCGTCTAGCGAACGTCTAGGGCAATTTTATGACGGTTGCCTTGTCAAGGGTTCATCTAAAGTTCATCTAGCGGCGTCTAGTAAGTTTTACCTGCGACCCTTTTGAGTCTAGCATTCGTCTAGTATCATCTAGAAAGGGGTCAATTCTAGATGATGTGCTCCTAGACAATCTCATTTAGAAATCGCCATGATTTTTGGTAGGGAAGATCTTGGTGCATTCTGACACTGTATTTTTCAATTGCAGGATCTACAATCTCCTTCACGGTCCTTTTTATAATCTCAAGATCAATATTTATTATCTCCCTGTTGTGATCAACAAAAGAATTCTGCCTAGACCCACAGCACTTTGAGAATCTGCCATCTGATGTTATGTTTAATTTTTCAGCGCACTCAGCATGGTATTTGGTACTGCATCCTACACAAGCTACAATATCACTGTAAGCATTGAACAATTGTTTGTAGTGACAGTAGGCGCACACGTTATTGTGAGGGACAACCAACGAGAGACCATTTTCTGGATCGAGAGTGTTATTTTGCGACATGTTTACTTCTTGTTTATCATTTGCGAAGTGTTACGATCAGTCCAAGTTCGAGTCAATGTTTTTGTTGCCGATAGTACAACAACTGTACATTGAGCTATATTTCCGAATATTCAAAAAATTCCATTGAAATCCAGTTAATCAATGATTTTGAACTATTCTTGTTTAGTTTAATGGAGACCTAGTCAATACGCACTGATAATTTTGTTTATAACTTGACGATCTACTCGATTGAATTCACACGACACGCACTAGCAAGAGTGAGGTTATGTTTGGAGCTGCATAAAAAAGGTTCTATCAAAAAACAAAAAAAAACACAGAGAGATTCAGTCGATATTCCTACAGAATCTGATTTCAGCACATATGTAACATCAAGTTAACCACTTTTCAACTCTCAAAAATCACATAAACTGTAACAAAAAGTAATTTCCTAGAGAGCGAATATGCACACGTGATCACAATTAAAGCGCCAATTTTAAATTATGTTATGTTTCTATTTTTTGAATAGCTTCAGAGCCTGATTTTCTAATTTATTATGAGACGAATAGATTAAAAATTAGAAGGCCACATCTTTATTCCAGACATCAATGACAGAAATCCTCTTTTTTCTCACCTCTGGTTCAGGATATTTCGTAACTCGAGGAGGAGCGCCAGAGACAAAAAAATGAATTTGGACCACCTCTGCCATTCTACAATCCTTGCAAGAAATTTATGCCTGGACATGGGGATGCCATCGTCGTCGTAACTCAGGTTAGAACAACGAAGTGTATGTTCCAGGTAGCGGTAAATTAGTAGCAGTGGCCACGAATTCGTGTGCGAGAATCGCGGAGAGGGAAGAGGGAAGAAAAAAAAGGGAATAAAAACAAAGTGAGAGAGAAAGTGGGGGCAAGTGGAAGAAAGATCGGGTACATTGGTACCCCTGATACGACTCGCTTGGTTTTAGTGGACCCCCATGGAGTAACCCGGCACTCCTGATTAAAATTACTCCTCTTC
Source organism: Andricus grossulariae (assembly GCA_011634705.1). Lineage (NCBI taxonomy): Eukaryota > Metazoa > Arthropoda > Insecta > Hymenoptera > Cynipidae > Andricus > Andricus grossulariae. Next base: position 8,726,949 of record JAABKJ010000076.1, read on the forward strand.
TTTCTCTTTCTCTCCTCTTATCCTCTTATCCTCTGATTCCTTCTTCTCCCTCCTCGACAAGATCCGTGGATCCAGGGTAAATTTATGAAATTGTACCGGTTATTGTTTTAAATGAGCTGACGTAGCAGAAGAGATCATCATTGGATAAGAAGGTAACACGTAAATCTAGACCATGGCATTAACAGCGAATGAAGATGGGGGTGGGGACCCCCTAGGGAGGCGAAGCGATGTGAAAAGTTCGAGGGGCTAAATCAAAATTCAAATTAAAGTCTTTCACTGATCGCCCTTGTGCAATATTTTACGTGTTATCGGACTTTATTAATTTAGTAATATTAAATGAATATGTTACATATTATCTGTTGAAAAAATAATACAAATTTCTTGCCGAGAATAAAATATAAATCTCTACTTTAATTTATTGATAATAAAACGATGCAACGACGATTAGAGTCTAAAATCAGTCGGCTATCACATGAACTTTATTCATAAATTTTGTTTAATTCTTCTGTTGAATTATCTCTTTTTTCACAAGTCGAAACTATTAAAAGTTTAGTATTACTGAAAAATATACGATTGCACTACGCACGATATTATTTTGTTGTCAAATAGAATTTTCAAATTAAAATAAAAAGTTAATAATAACACAACATTTTTTTATTTCTTTGTATTTTTCATCTAAAATAATATAAAAAGCAAGGACAATATTTGTAATAATTGATCAAAATTGATATCGTAACTTTAAAATTAATTTTTTTACAATATGTAGAAAATCAAGCCGTTACATTTTTCTAAACATTAACGTACAACGAAAAATACTGACAAAACCTCAAGTTGTTTAGAATTGTTAGTTTTACTTATGAAGCCAAATGATTTTTGTTTCAAGTAACTGATTTCTGGTAAAAATGTAAAAATAACCTAAGCTGTTCAAAAATTTTGTATCTTCTGTGAAATCTATACCCGTTTTCGGTGAAAAACGCGAGAATAACCAAAAATTAATCAAATGTTTCTAATCTTCTTCGAAATCCGATAACTTTTGTTTATATAACCATGATTTTGGTTTAAAAATGTCAAATTCCGGTGGAAAACGTTAACAAAACCGAAAAATGTAATCTGTTGCACAAATTTCATTCTAATCATTTTTTATTGAAAATAATCATTTCTGGTGTAAAATTCTGATATAACCTAAATTTGATGCCGAAAGTACTGACATGAAACTTGTATAATATTTTCATTAATTTATTAGATAACTTGGAAGTTTGATTCCAACCGCGCAAGAATGTTAAAAATCAAAAATGCTTCTGAATTCGCATAATGTTTTCTATAATTTTGCTTATTAAAAGATATTACTTGTATACGTAATTTTCCAAATTTCAAATTTCCATTATACAACAACCTCTAGTAATAAAAAGCCAATCAGGTTTTCTAACGTTGATTGCGATATTTTCGAGATATATCGTTACACTACTTTTTTTTGAGAAAGTAGAAAACAATTTTTAAGAAAAATGGAACTTTCTCTGGAAGTATAGTAACAATGTAAATTTTACCTATAGAGAGTTTTTGTCGAAAGTTGAAAAAAAAATATAAATAAAAATAATTTCAAGATTGTTGAGCCTTTTAGTCGTAGTCTGATTTACATGAAGAATGAAGCTGATAATTTAATTAATTCGACAGACCGTTCAATGAAGCAAACCACTCAGGTAACTCCACCCCAGAAGATAGCAGGTCTCTGATCAAGAAAGAAATAATTGGGCCAAATAATGAAATAATCGCAATAAAAATATCGCATTAAAATTCGTCCTAATTTCTCTAAAAGTCATTTAGGGTGGCCACTGGGCCCGGAAAACCGGGAAATGACACATAATAAAATGTTCTCAATGGTAAAAAGTATATATTAAAATATTTATGGAGTAAGAAAAGGCAAAATATATTAAATTTTAGTAACCAAAAACTATTTTTATTGTATGACCGAGAAAAGCAAATAAAAAACAGGAATTTTTTCTAGCGATAAAAGTGGTGGTATGTCGTTCGGATGAGTCCGGTATTTTTTCCCGGTGATAAAATTGGCCACCAATTATTGGAAATTTGCAAAGTATCATAGTAAAGAGCCGTTGACACGACATTTTTAGTTGATTCAGTACAAAGAAATGGAATTGAATCCATTCATTCCGTTCTTCAAGCCTATTAAAAATTAGCCTTAACTTTAAAACGTGATGGCGCCGTCCAGATTGAGATAAAAATATATTTTTGTAACTTCATCTCCTGGCAGGAACTAGGAAAATAAATTGATCAATTCGATGATCTAGAAAAATAATCTTTTGAATTTCGAGTTTAGCTTGAGCCGTTAAGCATTAAAAAATCTTGACGGGTTTATGAAATAATAATAATAATAATAATTTTTTGCATTTTAAATTTAGCATGCTCGCGCCAAAGAATTATTATTTCATAAAAACTTTGAAAATTTTTATGTTCAATGACTCAAATGAAAGGTTAGGTCCTGAAGATCACTTTTGTAAAATATCAAATTGGTAAAATAATTTTTCAACAGTTTAATAAATATATTTTTTTATTTGGCGCTATTATCTATTGAAGTCAAGGCTAATTTTTAATAGGTCACCCGGTTAGGGGCCGTCATTAAAGTACGTTACCTATTTAAAAGGTGGGTCTCAATAAATTTTCTGATGATAAATTTTAAGAAAGTCACTTGAGTTGAAAATGTATCTCCTTACAGTTGAAAGTTTAACTATGTTTTTAAAAGTTCGTTTCTATTTCATTTGAGAACTAAATTTCTCACTGAACATGTAATCATTCCATTTTTCCTTGAAAATTGATTTTTTATATTGAAAATCGATCTTTTCTAGTTGAAAAGTCATCTTTGTATGTTCAAAATTCAGCCATTTGATTAAAAAATTAACTGTTATTGAAAGTTTAATAATTTTGTTAAAAATTCAACTATGCTGTTAAAATCATTTTTTTCGGTTAAAAATTCAACTATTCTGTAGAAAGTTCGTCCTTTTTTATTGATAATTAATCTTTGAAGGAAGCGAAGTCTTCTTTCTTGGTAGAAAATTAAATTTTTTAGTAGCAATGTTTTTGCCTAAAAATTGATCTTTTAGGGGTGAAAATTCAACTGTTCTACAAAACTTGTCTTATTGACTTGAAGATTCTACTATTTTGTTCAAAAATGCCACAGTTTTGAGTTAAATGTTCATCCTTTTTTTTTTGAAAATTGGAACATTCGGTGGAAAATCATCTTTGTAGGTTAAAGATTCCATCATTTTGTTATAAATTCAACTATTTCGTATAAAATGGAATTAGTTTGTTGAAAGTTCCACTATTTTGTTAAAGTCATCTTTTTTGGTCTAAAATTAAACTGCTTTGTTAAAATTCGATCTTTCGGATTGAACATTCATCTTTTTTGTTCAAAATTCAATTGTTTTTAAATAATAACTGCTTACTTTTATATTAATTTTTTTTTCTCGAAAATTCGCCTTCTTGGGCTGAAAATTTATCTCTTTTGGCAGAAAATCTTTTTTTTATGAAAATTAAACTATTTGGTTGAAAATGCAAGATATTTCGACTGGAAACCTTGAGAATTTAAAGCTTTTTATCTTGAATTTAATATGGTATCAATATTGATTTTATTTCAGAGAATTTATTCCCCTGTTATTCCTTTACTTCTGTGAAAAGTCAACTTGTGTTTTTAGGGAAAGCATTTTGGGCTGTGAAGTTTGATATTTTAATATTTTAAGTTATTCCTAATTCTTTCCCAAAGCTCATAGTTCACCGCACTGCACGTAATCATATTGGGTACTTAACTCATTGTAAATGCAAAAAAACGCAGCATAAATTCGAAATCCGAGTTTAGCCAACGGCTACGTTACTTTCGAGTCGGCGGGAATCCTCAACAAGGGGGGGCCATCCATCTCAGCTTATTCAGCAATTTCTGGTGACCCACGGCCTTTATAGAACTTCAGCAGTCCACATTCAGTACTGACCTGGTTGCCTGTGATTTCTGACTGTTTCCCAAATTAGAGTATCCTCTAAAAGGAAAACGATTTCAAAATATAGCGGGAGTAAAACAGAATGCGACAAAGCAACTATTAGATCATTTGAAAGGTGACTTTAAGGAGTGCTTCCGAAATTGGGAGGATCTCTGGAACAAGATTGTGGCTTCCAAGGAGAAGTGACCAGAGTTAACTCTTACTACTGGTCGACCCCAAGGTCGGATACTTTCCGGACAGACCTCGTATGAATGATATGAGCATGGCAGAAATAAGAATAGGTTTTTTCGACTTTCACTGTTTCTCTCATCTGGAGATGACTTCAACTCTGAATTTCTGCTGTTCGACTCGAACGTCAATGACCGACTGTCGATTACTCAATGACTTATGGTCACCGTGTTTAAGCGAAGCTATACGTACAGCATGACATTAAGAGCTATGATTTCTGAGTGCGTGGGTTCGTGTGAAATGTGACCCAAGTTCTTTTGAAAGAAACTGATGGGTTCTCTCGCCTCATATCGTCGGACAAACGACGTGTGTCGCAAGTATCGAATTCTTTCAGTCTGTTCGATTTTCATCCTGAATTGAAGATCTCTGTTCTTGCATGATTTATCATGATTACCTCTCAGGTCGAATAGGTATTATTTAATCTGTAACGACCTCAGACTGACCATAGTTCCATAAAGGTGTCTCATTCGTTGAGACAGGGAGGAGCAAAAACGAATGATACACTCTAGAGTGACAACCAGTCCTTGAGATGAAAAGAATGCATGAAGGTCGCCAACATCGTGAAAAGATGAAAAAATATTTTTAGAAACTTGTCGACATCGGCAGACAAGCAATCATCTATAAAAAGTGGGCAAAGAACGGAATAATTAAGTTTCTAGATGAATACACTGAGATTTTTGACTCATCATCTTGTGACAATTTTTGACATTTTGGTGAATCCTGCACAAAATGTCATCCCTTTTATTTTTAAATAAGAAATATGAATGGAATATTATATAACCGTCAATCGAACAATGAATAATGAGTTAAAAATATTTGATACTAGTATAAGAATACTTTAAATTGAATTGAAAAGTCTTTTTTTACATTTTCATCATTTATGATTGAGAAAGTATTAGTATTGTCTGTCTGTCTGTCCGTCCGTTTGTAACACGATAACTATCAAAAAAATGAACGGATCGAATCAAGCTTTGGCACACTTTTTTCAAGTCCCAAAAGAAAGAACAATTTCGTTAAGTAGCTATTTTGAATGGAAATTCAAAAAGTTAGAGCATTTTCACAAATTTTGAGACTAGTTTCTTCAAGATTTGAAACTGGTATGTACGGCTATTCGTAGTACGTAGATAGCCGAACAATTTATTCTTATTACTTTTTTCAATAAAAAAAATTATCAGAATTATAGCATTTACAACATTTGAAAAATCAATCGAAAATCCAAATTTTAAGCCAAATAACGCATGATATGAAAAAAACTCTAGCCAAGAAAAACGTTTCTTTTTTATATTCCTACAAGATTATCATGAAAACTTCTCGAATTTCCTTAAAAAATCGAAAATTCAAATTGCGATCGCACAAAAAAGAGATACAAATTTATTAATAATAAATTTTTGATAGGACGCGTAGTTTTTATTTCAATCGTGAAAAATATGATTGCAAATAAAAAAAAAACATTTTTTTTAAACGACACAATCTACGAAAAAAAATTAGTGAAAAAGAATTGTGCACACAAAGCTCATCTACAAATTTGTTATCATTCACTTTTTGATAGGACGCGTAATCTTGGTCTTAATCATAGTTACAATTTTTATTGTAACGTTAAATAACAATTGAAAGTTATTGATTTGAAACGACCAAAATCAAAATGAATAAAATAAATGTTAGTATTTGATTTTTGTCCCAATGTCAAGAGGAACATTTTTGGTTTCAAATTTTTATTGAGTGGAGCCACTCAAGTATTGAGTATCGTATTTTTTTAAGCAATTCTGAGCCTACATCCTTTCAAAGTATTACAAAATATTTTTAAAGAACACCCTTTGTTATTCATCTGTGAATGGTTAAATTGTAATTAACTGAGTTTGTTAAAAGTGGTAAAAAATATATGAATAAATAAAACGTGATTCAAAAAGACTTTATTTTATCCCCAAAATAGCTGCACTACAAACTGTTCCTTTTGATGTCAAAATGTCCCCTGGATATTGGCATTATTACAAATATATGTATTGAGAGATCTCTCAGGTCTATTTTTGCACACCAATACCTTTTTAAATGCCACTATTAATGGATTATTTGACTTCGGTATATACGCATTTTATCCTTTTGTATCCTAAAGTATATAAAAATAAATTAACAACGGAAACTAAAACAGCGTAAGCAATTTTTTGCGAATAATGAGATTAAGAGATACCTTGATTTTTTTCAAATCTGTCAATATTCAGGGAACATTTTAACACGAAAAGGAACAATTTCCAGGAAATCGAGCCATATTTTAGAAGAAAAAATAAGGATCTTTTCTATACCACTATAATAAGCATACAACAATTACGTGACTTAATTATGAATAATCGTTTTCTCTGTCCTTATAAACATATAACAGTGTAGGAACGGTATAATTTTTATATATAAAATCAAATAATGATTTTCCCTAATTTATGAAAGTAACTTTATAGAAGAACAAGAAATTTCGTAATGAAGCAAGCTTATAGGAAAATTATAATTACTACTAAAAAAATCCAATTGTTAACGAAAAATGCCTTTGATACATTAGACTGTAACACTCTTGAGCCAGAGCGAAAAATCAGCTTCCTCATTTTTTTTATAAATTTTTTTTTCATGATTTTTATAGTTACTTCAAATTCAGAGAATGTTCAACATATCAATATTTTCAATAAAATATATTCAGAAACTCCGGTCAAACCTCATGCAAAATGTGCAATTATATCAGACAAACATTTCGAAAATTTCAGTTTAATGATGAAAAAAATAATGATTCATTATGCATTATTTAAAGTAAATGAAATAATTTTATGGCTAACTCTTAGAGCAGACGTAGAACGTAATTTAATTTCTTATCAGGTATTACGACTTTTCCAGTGTCTAAGTTCCGAAGGAGATAATCCTACATCAACATTTTTCGTCAAATAACACTATTATTCACTGGATTTTATCACCGCAATAATCTATATTTGAAGCTTTGTCAACTTATCATTTACTGGGTGGCCGCTGGACCGAAAACCGGGAAATGATCAGGAATTTATTTTTTCACAATAAATTTTACAAATTTTTGGATCGTCATTGAGTTTACAACGCTTAATTCTAAAATATTTTACTTGACAATTTTTCCATTTTGTGTCTTTATTTTTAAACGTAAATTTATGATTGATAGAATTCAAAAATTCAGTTTTTAAGACTTTAAGAACAAAAAATTAAAAGCGATTAAAATTCAAAATTGTTTATAAGAACTTTTAAGTTGATCAACTGTAAATATGAATTTATTATTGATTTTTAAAACTGAACTGCAGTTCAAGTTTTAAAAATTGCACAGTAATTATTTTACAATACGATTCTAAATCTATTCAAAATTAAACAATTTACAGATCTTAACGTTGAAAATTCAACTTCTTCGATACGAAAGCTTTAATAATTAAATAAATTGAAATGGGTAATTGAAACTTTAAAAACTATTTACAATGTGAAAATAACTTAAAATTAATATATTCATAATTAAACGCTTGTATTCAATTTAAAATCCTATTCAAATATTGTTTCAGTCTAAAATGTTTAATTTTTAACCCATTCAATTCCAAATTTTTTATTGAACAAAATGTCAATATGAGTAATTATAAATCATATATTCAAAACTAAGCAAATTGAAACTGAATTGTTTGAAATAGTAAGCCCTGAATGATAAAAACTTCAGAGTGAAACATTTAAACTTTTAACGTTACAATTTTCATTGTGACGTTAAATAACAATTGAAAATTATTAATTTGAGACGACAAAAATTAAAATAAATACAATAAATGTTGGTACTTATTTTGTTGCCAATTGCAAGAGGAACTTTTTTCGTTTTAAATTTTTATCGAGTTGAAGTATTTTTAACATTTTTATTAAGCTTGAAATGAGGAAATTCTATTTTTTAATATTTGGTAAATAAATTGAGTAGGAGGGAAGGAAATTTTGATTTTCAATTTTTTTCGAATTGAAGGAGGGACATTTTTCATTTTTTAACATTTTTATGAATGCGAGTTGAAATGGAGGATTAGTTTTAATTTTGAGAATTTAAAACGATAGCGTGGCTCCATTTTCTTACAAAAATCTTTAAACTATTCAATTGATAAAAGTTTCAAAGTTTAGGTTTTGCAGTTTATTTGCACTCAATTGAAAATTTTTAATTGAAAAGTGTTAAAAACTTCTATTGTATAAGTGTAAATGACTGAGGATTTAAATTATTAATTTCTGAATTAAAGTTCGTCTAAGCTTCAATTTACACTTACAAACATTTTTGTATTATACAAACACGTATGATTGAAAATTTTTGCAGGAAATCGCTGGTCACGAGCCGGGTGCAATCAGTCATTTCAATACGCATTCTTATTTAAGAATACTAGAATTTCGTACATTTCTTATAACTTATGCTACTTAAAATATTTACTATTGACGATATTTTTTACAAAACTTGTTATTAACCATCATCACATTTTCACACTCACAATTTTCAAACAGCAAATAAGACTTTTTCTAAAGGTGAATACTAATTTCTGCTCGTTCAAGTTTATAATAATACATACAGATATACCATCATCTCTTATTACAGCAGGAATCCTTATAACAGTACCCCGATTATGCCCAAATTTTTTCATTTTATTTTAATTATAGATATATAATGAACCTAATATTGATATCAAAAGTCTCTCCATGTAGGTGTATTTATTTGTCCCTATTGCATGAGCATTTTGCTTCCTCATAAGTATCAAATAAATTTGCTTCCACATAGAGGGAGGTTTTCCATAACAAAAGAAAAAAATGGATACCTTCAATATTTTTTAAGCTTATGTTTCTGTCTTTCGAAAAATTTCATTTTCAGAAAATCAGAGGGCCCACCAAAATTTCAATAGATGTGTTCTGTTATAATGAACAATTTGGTGACCTAGGGTAGTTTTATATGTCAAATTAAAACCTCACAGAAACAATGTAACTTTCCTTAAAACTTTCTGACTAGCTTTTGATTAATCAATAATGGTCTTCGAAAGTTCGTTGATAGATCAATCCACGCCTCTCGAAGACGCGAACAATGACATCAAAGACATTAAATACACATATTCCCAATATAAAAAAATCCTGTTATAAACAAGGAAACTAATTTCATTGAAAAACTTAAAAACGATATTGGTAAGTTATGGTAAATCATGAAAAGTTCCTAATTTTGACAATCGATGCGTCTCGAAGACTTGAACAAATATATGATATACATCATAGTTGTATTCCCAATATTAGAAAAGGTTTCCTGATATCAACAAGGTAGATAACAAATTTTTTCAATTTATAAATTGGTATTGCTAGATCATTAAAGGGTATAGGAGGTTCGTTAATAGGACATTCGGCGTGTCTCGAAGACGCAAAGAAACAAGTCATATACAGTACTGTAGTACTCCTAAAATAAACAAAGTTTTCTCATAGAAACAGAATACGCGCATTTTGTTGAAACTTTATAAATCGGTACTGGTCGGTCATAAAAGGTTTACTAATAGGTCAATCGATGTGTCTCAAGGACGCCAACAAATACTCTACATGTAATATTGTCGTGCTTCAAATATGAAAAAAGTTTTCTTCATATAAACAGAATAAACCATTTTTTTTTACTTTATGAATCAGTACTGGTGGGTCATAAAAGGTTCATCAATATATCAATCGATGCATCTCAATGACGCGAACAAATACACAATATAATATTGTCGTATTTTGAATATGAAAAAAGTTTTTATCATATAAATAGAATAAACCATTTTTTGAAACTTCATAAATCGGTACTGGTAGATCATACAAGATTCAATAATAGGTCGACCGATGCGTCTCAGAGACGCGAACAAATTCGCTAGATATCGTATTATTGTAATTTGAATATCAAAAAGTTTTTCTTATATAAACAACGTGAAATTTTTCTTTTTATATATCTAAACGCAAGAAAAAATTACTTCTGAACGATCGATCTAGCTCAGACCTGGATATCAATCGGAACTAGACTTCATCCAAATTTCATGATCATAGCTCTTTTACTTTTCGAGATATGGTGAACAGAAAAAAGTTGCACACACATATACACAAACATGGAAATTTTCTTTAAATATTATTTTCGAGCTCCCGAGGTCGAATTATATAAAAATATGTCACAAAATTCTATCAATAATAATATATATTCTAGCCTTTCAGGTGAATAATAATTTCGTGCTACCAAGATTTAAAAAAAATATTCGCAATATAAATGAATGTTCAAAAGAAATAGTTAAAATTACTGTACACTAGATCATTTTAACCCTTTACGGTGAGCTCTCAAGAGCTTGTTGATAAGCTTGTTGAAGATTATTATTTTAGTATTATTATTGCTCATTGCAAAAATCTATTTTTTATGGGCCTTTCAGCATAAAATTGTCTCTCATAATTAACACTAAATTTTTATTTCTCCAGAACAGAACAACTTTTTGTTATCAAACATTTATTATTCATATTCAGCGTCCCCATATCTCGGGCGCAAGTTTTTCTTTTGTCAAAAATTAAAAATTAGTTTGTTAATTTCTATCGAAAGCCGATTATCGATGCTTGTGAAATTGTAACCTCAAAATTCTCGTACGATTTTCTCAGAATTGGCTAACTTTTCTAGAGCAAATATTTCTCATCCGCATTCTGAAACACAATATTTTTGTGTACTTTTCGTTGTTTCCGAGAAAAATGCAAAAATGCAATGTTGCAAAAATAATTTTATTTTAAAACTTTGGACATATGTATTACATATCACTAACTATCTCTAAAAAAATTTTAAGAATGGAGTTTTTCAGTAAATTGAGTTTTAAACATTTTAGAAAAACATTCGCAATTTTTACATTTTTGTAATTTTTTTGAAATTATTTGGCAGAGCAAGAATTCCCATGTCGAACTACAAGAAAATCCGAAATACCTACGCTCGTTCGGAAAATACTGCTTTTTGAAAAATATTTCTGTCAGTTTTAGAGAATTCACCGATAATCTTTGAACGATTGTAACAAATGAAAAAAAATTTTCATCGAACTATGAATTACGTGTTCCTAAAAGATAGACCTCTCTGCCAGATTTTTAATGAAATTCGTCAATTGGGGTTTTTAAAAACTGTTAACAAATAGGTGGAAGATAACTTTTTATTAATAAATTTAGTATATTTAAAGAAAGATGTTGAATATTAAAAATTTCGAGTGAAATAAGCTGTTATATATTTTTAATTTAAAACAATGCACACCAGCCAAATTGCAGTACCTATCATTTCTTCAGTAGAAATAACAGTTTGGGTCAGACACCGAAATTTCTATGTAATCATTCTTCTCTGAAGGTCCTATCTAGTCCATGCTTTAATTAATTTAAATTAATAATTAATTATTTATAAATAAATTAATAGAATAAAAAATAATAAAATAAAAAATAAAAAATTAAATAATAAAATAAATAAATTAAATCTTATAAGAGCAGTCTTAACTATTCTTATAATTAATTAATTAAATTAATTAAATTTTAATTAATTTTAATTTACTATACTAGCAATAAATGAACTTTCCTGCATTTTTATTTTCTAACATGACAAATATAAACAATAAAAAAATATATTAACAAACAAATTCTTAAATATTTAGCGTTTTAAAAATTTATGTAACAATGATTAATTATTTCGAATTAAAAGCGCTTGAAACATAAAAAAAATATATTGAACGATTTTGAAATAAAAACGTTCCAAATCAAGCAATATCAAATAAACTAAAATTTGGAAAAGAAGACAATATTTCGAATGGAACGAAAATGTATTAAATTTTTATCATTTCTTAATGAAAGTGCTTAAAATTGAATAATTTGACATTAAAAGGGCTTCAAATTTAAAATTTTAAGTCAGCAGGTCTTAGAATTGGAACATTTTTAATTGAAATTTTGAAAATTAGGCTATTTCATGATAAAGGGGCTTAAGTTGTATCACTCTTAACTCGAAGCGTTCAATATTGAGAAACTTTTTTTTTTTTAATTGAAGAATCTCGAATGTTTCAAAGTCATAGCCTCTAAAATTTCAAAATTTTACATTTGTATTGCGTGAAGAAAATTTTTAATTAATAATTATATGATTCAGAGAAATTTTTTTCTGGCCAAAAAATAATTTCACCGTCATTTTTGCCTTCACAAATAGCAAAATGTTCAATTACAAACCTTTAAGATTGAACTATTCTAAAAAAACGTTGAAAAAATTAAAATTTTAAATTGAAAACATTGAAAATTAAAAAACTTGCACTATTGAACGTTGAAAAGTAACCAAGTCTAAACTTCATTTAAAACTGAAAAATGTCTACATAATTGACCAAGGATACCCATAACTACCAAAACCTTAAAAATTTCAATTGTTTAAGGTAAACTCAAATGATTTTAAATTAAAGTTTCAAATTGTTGATTATACTTCTCTTAATTCAACCATTCAAATTTCAATTAAAACATTAAATTTCATTAAATGAAATTCAAAATTAAAGAAATGATTCAATTACTGAGGATTCAATTTCAGATAGTTATATTTTATTCTCGAAATCTTTTAATAACAAATTTCTCAATTTTAAATCATTTATTTCATAAAATCTTCTGCTTACTATCGGACATTTTCAAAATATTACATTGAAAATTAAAGAAAAAATAATATAAAACAAGATCACTATAATACCAATTATTAAAATTGCACAATTTTAAGCCTTTCAATTCTAAATTGCTTTTTTTTTATTTAAGCTTGAAATGTTTAATATTTTGAAACATTTTGAAGAACAAAAAAATAATTCATTTTGCATTGCCTAGTTTCAAAATCGTCTCATTTTCAAGGCTTGAATTTTATGAAATATTGCCTCAATTTCACATTGGTTTAAATTAGTTTTGGAGGCATTCAATTAAAAATGCTTTCACCAAAAATTGTGCATTTACCAAGTCTTTCAACCTGATATTCTACTATTTTGAAGAATTAAGAGAAAAAGAAGACAAATTTTTTGCTTGAAATTGGAATCAAACAATTTAGTATATTTTAATCTAAAATTATTAAATTAAAAACTGACCAAAATTTAAAAAAAAAAAATTATATTTGAAATAAAAATATTTTTTAGATGATATTATGAGCTATTACACTTTTTGTTGAAAATTCATCTTCTTAGGTTGAGAATTCAACTACTTCATTAAAAATCCATTTTTTTTTAAATAATTTTTTCAACTGAAAATTGAACAATTTGGTTAAAAATTAAACTGATTGGTCAATAAAGACGTTTTTTGTTTTAAAATTAACTTTTATAAATGAAAATTCAACTAATGAATTTTAAGATTAGTTCAATGCCACTGTTTTTTTATTTGAAATGAAAATATTTTTCATTTCAAATATTGACTATTACCTTTTTTGTAGAAGAGTCACATTTGCGGGTTAAAAATTCAACTATTTTGTAGAAAAGTCGTCTTTTTGGCTTGAACATTTAAGTATTCAGTAAAAAGTTCGTCTTCTCTATCATAAAATTAATCATCTTGATTTAAAATTTGACTATTCAGTAAAAAAGTTTAAAAATTAAAATCTTTCCTTGTTTAAAATATCAACTACTGCCATCTATCACACTGTTTCTTGAGAGTTCATTTTTTTGGTTGAAGATTCAACTGCTTCGTCAAAAGTTAAAGTACTTTGTTAATTTATAAAAAATAGTTAAATTTCATCCAATCCCCCTTCCCCATAATCATCTTACGTAATTTTGGATAACCCCTGAATAAATTCACGAAAAAAATTTAGTTGGCAAAAATTAAGTAGGGTAGGTCGGGGGTTCCAAACTTTCGGAACCTAACAAAGGGATTTAAGTGGTATAAAATTTCAAATCAGAAGTTTACATAATTTATGCACAGCCATTTTAACGCTAATACACTCAACAATCAATTATGTACGAATTAAATTCTACCTTGTACACTATTTCATACAAGAACGAATTTGAAATGGATCCTGAAATTATTGAAAAGATTGACAAGTACAACTTGGAACTTCTAAAACGTCAGAAGACATTTCTAATGATATCGTTTAAAGGCAATAATAAAAACAATTACTTTCTGTCTTCAAATGTCTAAACTATGCATTTGTTTGTAAAATAAACAAATATTATCGAATGACCAATCCTCATCACTAAAAATCATTACTAATATAATTTTAAGGCGATAAGAAAGAAAAAAGTTTACTTTATGTCTATAAATGGCCAAACTATGCATTTATTCGTAAAATTTATTTATAAAATGAACAAATAATATCGAACGAGAAGTCTCTATCATTAAACATCATCACTTTTATAATTTGAGGACGATGAGAAAGAAAAACGTTTACTTTCTGCCTATAAATGGACAAACAATGTATTTGTTTATAAAATGTGTTCATAAAATAAACAAATCATATCAAAAGGCAAATGTTAATCACTAAATGTTACCACTAATATAATTTAAAGGTACTAAGAAAGAAATACGATTACCTTCTGCCAATAAATGCCTAAACTATGCATTTGTTTATATAATTTGTTTATAAAATGAACAAATTATACCAGACAAAAAATTTTCATGATCAAATATGATCCTTTCGATAGAATCAAGCCATTTCAACTTACAAATATAATTAGCAATCAAAAGAAGAAGATTCGATATCCTGTTAATTATTTATATTCTTTAGATACTTCGACATTCATTTCCATCGAGAATGGGATAAATTGAGTTATTCATTTACAGATAAAAAATAATAATAATTAAAAAATGTCTCATTTTCGGTCTTCGTTTATTTATACAAAAGTGGAAAATTATAAAAATTAAAAAATCTATTCCACAGATTCTATTATGCAACTATTGCTGATAACTTCTAAAACAATTTGAAAATCGGTTAAGAATTATAGGTTGTAGGTGATTTTGAATAGTAAATTCCAAATTTAGCCCACTATGCAGCGCTTCGAAATCACATCTGTGTACAGAGACAGATTGTGAAAAATACTCAAGAGTGCAGAAAGAACTGAACAGCAATTAATATAGAATCAGGGAGATTTTCCATCAGAGCCTGCACCCTTGTTTGGGTTCAGATGTGTCACTATTTGGAAGATCATCATTATAATTTTGATCATTCTGATAATCTATTGGATCATAATTTAAACAAACTGACTGAAAATAATGAGCAAATGCTTTTTCTATTTCTTTACAGTCTTTCGTTTCAACATTATTGCGAATTATGGCTGTTGAAATAACTGCTTTGTCTCGGGTTTGGTTTCCGAAGCTCCAGAAAGTCCATATATTGCCTGACCTTTTTGATTGGGATGAATTTCTGCATCACAAAACTTAAATGATAATGTAGGTGTTCGACAGATGTTTCGATATTCTCATTTTGCAACTCATCCTTCCAATTTACTGCAGCAATATGATGTACTCGGATAATTAGCGTTCTCAAAGTCTTACTTTAAATAAACTGCCTTTCTAATAGAGAAATCTTCATGTAATTGAATACTTATTACTAATGGTGGACGATAATGGTCACAACGAGTCAATGGGTCAATTGCCATTTAAACACTAGAAGATATAATATTTGAAAATGCCAAAGTCTGAAAGATTATTCTTGAGATTCTCAACATTTACTTGATTAAGGTTCATAGAACCATAAGCTACAGCTATACTTTTGGCTGAATTTATTATTCCACCTTTAACTGAGATCTGTTAATCTATCTGAACACCTACATCATTATGATGCCCAAAAATTCCAAGTAAATTTTAATAGCTTAATAATAATTTTTCAAGAGAATGTGAACTGATTACCTCCTGAAATGTGGCAGTGTGTTTCAAAAAATTTTCGAGTGGTGAAGCAGGAGGTACATATATGTATAGAACTTATCCAATGACCCTTATAATCAATATTAAATTCGACAAAGATTTCCTTGACTCCGAACTTTCTCATATAATTGTAAGTATATTAAACTAATAGAAAAAATATCGAGACAAAAGCCACGCGAAAAGCGAGCGAATCATAGGAGCTTCAATGTGGACAGAATTAATTAATTAAATTATTTTATGTAATTATAATGATTGGAAGTATTAAATAAAAGGTGCCCAGTTATTTACTTTACGTTTGAGAAATATTTTAATTTTGTTCAAATAAAAGCAACATCCTCAAACGATATTGGGCTAGATTGTATTATATTTTCATTTAGGCAGTCTCTATTATTACGAGTCGTTTATGTGATCGAAATTTAATATTGTTTTCGTAACTCAAAGTGATTACATAATAATTAATCATACATTTCGAATGACAGGATTAGTTTAACCAATTAATTATGCAGATTATTATAATTTTGTCATTTTTATTGAAAAACCGCTCGAGCTGATGAGCCCTCTATGGAATACAAAATTACAAGATGAACCTAAGACCTATTTTATTATGCTAACAGTCTGCTTAATCAACGAATACATTATTTTTTCATATTTCAGATGCATTTCCAAACGTAATAAGGGATAAATATTGGCAATCCCGTTGGACCATCACCAGCAAAACGATAACGTGTAACCATCGTGTACTTTCCGCCAGGACATTTGGCTGCAATGAAATTTAAAATCAAATGGAAATAATTTACACTATCATATTTCCTAATCTTCAGGAAAAGATGCGGGTAAAAAATGAAATTATACTAATCTGAAATTTAATATGACAAAAGATGAAACCAATTTGGTTTATAACTTACTTTCAGCTGTTTTCTTAGCTGTATACTCTAATTGTCCTAGAGCAGTTATTACTGCGCAGATACATATTATTGTCAGGAACAAAACAAATTTATACCAAATCATTTCGCTTCTCGAATACCTTGCTTCTGCTGGATTCTGTAAATTGAATAAGATAATAAGAGATTTTAAGTTTTTTCATACATAATATATTTGGTTAGTCCAAAAAAGGCCTAATTTTCCCCCCAATCGGCACCCCCGGAAAGTGTTTTTTTTTTCTCGTGTTTAGCAATGTAAAAAATTGGATATTATTTTATTGATCATTGTAACAGTATTACTTGTATTTCACCTAATAATATAAGTCTAATATTAAGATTCTATAAACCTAAGGAACGAACATACACATAACATATGAACTCTGCTAATTAAATAAAAGTGGAACCTGAATGAGATTCGTTTTATAACAAAATGTGTTAATAATGACAAGTAACAACAAGTTTTGGAAAACGTATAATTTTGCCATTTTTTCAGAGCGTTGAATGTTGCGTAGTCCTAAAATATTTGTGTCGTCCGCATTTAAAAGTGTGTTGTTTGAAGTCAAAAAGTGTGCAATGGAAAATTAGCTTTATTTTCTAAGCCAGCAAAAATTACCGTTTTCGAAAATATTATTTTTCAAGTATCAAATATAAACTTCAATATTTGTTTGAACTGCTCTATGTTTTTAGTCTATATATTCTCTAAATTTTTATTTATTTATGGCATACTTCGTTTTTCTCCTTTTTCTCGTTCTTCCACGTCAATGCGAACTGAATTGATAGAACTCAACTATTTTTATGTTAAAGTTCCATTTTTTCGTCTGAACTATCTGGTTAAAAATGGATTGGTTTCGGGTGAAAAATAACGTTTTTGTTGAAAATTCAACCTTTTTTATATACAATTCATATTTTCAGCTAGAAAAATCAACTGTTTAAAAGTTGAACCGCTTTGTTAAAAATTGAGTTTTTAGTTGAAGATTCATCATTTTCGTTAAAAATTTATTTTTTAGATGAAAATTTCACTAATTTGTTGAACATTAATCATTTTTGGTTAAAAATTAATTTTTGTGACTGAAAATTGAACAATGCTATTTTTAGTTGAAAATTTATCTTTTTCAATTTAAAAATTTTAAATGCAACTATTTGGTCGAACAATCAGGTAATTTGTTAAATATCTTTCTTTTTTGGTAGAAAATTATTAATCTTCGTTGAAATCTCTCTTGCTCCTCCGCTGGGATTTGAACTCCAGATCTTTCAGATTTCCGATCTGATGCTCTAACCAATTAAGCTACGCAGAGACGAGCAAATTTTCTTCACAACTCCTACAAGTTGAATGTCGACGTCATTCAATGTACTTGCAAGATATTTCAACATGAGATTGATTTTATTACTTGATGTTATGTTTTTTGACCAGTGAATTATTTAAATAATATGATGGTAATGTTTTTGTCTACACGGTCGATAATCAATACTTTAATAATCAATATTTAAAAAAATATTGATTATCGACCATGTGGACAAAAAACATTAACATCATATTATTTAAATAATTTACTGCTCAAAAAACATAACATCAAGTAACAAAATTTATCTATATTGTTAAAAATTTGTCTTTTCGTTAAAAAAACGTTGTTTGTTAAAAATCATACTGTATGGTTAGAAATTTAACTGTTTCAGTTGACAATTCAATTATTTTGTTGTAAATTCGTCTTGGTCGGTTGAATTCAACTTTTTTTTATTTAGAATTAAAATGTTTTTCGATTGAAAGTTGAAGTGTATTGGAAATTCTTTTTTTTCAAAGGTTCACAATTTTAGTTGAAAATTCATATCTTAAGTTGAAAATTCATCGGTTTTGTAGAAATTTTGTTATTTTAGCATGAAAATTGAGCAATGTAGTAGACAATTCAACTTTTTCTATAGAAAAATTGTTTTTTTATTGAAAATTAAGGTTTTCAATAAAAATGTAACTATTCCATTTTTTGTTAACAATTCATCTTTCATGGTCTACAAATTCAACTATTTGGTTGAATATTTGTTTTTTTGTAGTTGTAAATTCAACTATTTTATTAAAAATGTATTTTGTTGAATATTCGTTCCTTTTGGCAGAAAATTAATCAGCTCAGTTGAAAATCCAACAATTTAGTTCATAATTTATGTATTTTGTTGAGGATTCGCCTTTTATAGTGGAAAATTAATTTTCCGAATTAAAAATTAATCTTATATTATGCAAAATTTTAGTATTTGGTTGAAAATGCATCTTTTTTCTACGAAGATTGTCTTTTTGATTTGAAAATTCTACATTTTGAATCATTTCTTTTCCTTTACTGACTTAAAAATCTCTCTTTGTTGAAAATTCGTCTTTCTTATTTGAAAATTAATCTCTTTGAGTAGAAACTTCATCTTTTTTGGTTAAAAATACAATTTTCAGGTTAAAAAATGTCGGTTTTGGTTGAAGATCCAGCTGTTTTGTTGAAAATTTGTCTTTTTTTGGTTTATTTCAACTTTTTAGATTAAAAATAAATATATTTTCTTGGTTAAAATAACAACTATTACATTTTTTTTGTGAACTAATCTTTTTTGGTTAAAAATTCAACTAATTTTTTGAAAGCTGAACTACTTTGTTAATGTTTAAAAACAGTAAGATTTACCTCCGCCACCCACAAATCGTCTTACGTTATTTTTGGATGACCCCTACATAAATTCATGAACAAAATTTAGTCAGAAAAAATTGGTAATACAGGGGGTATGAATGAAAACTCTGAACCCTTATAAAGGGGTGAGGTATATGATTCAAAATTTCAGCTTTCTAAAAATAAAATTACCAACTTTTTTGAAAATTCTGCTATAAATATGTATGTCTGTCGCTGTTCGAAATGAATTAGCAGTAATTATTTCAATAAAAGAAGCATTTTATGTTTGAACACCGGCTTGGGGGACAACTAAATATTTTTAAAGGTGAACACGTTATATAAGCCTTAATAAATTTTTTTTTTCAATTTTTTAAAAATAAATGTTGAAAAAAAAAATCTATGAAAAAAAATTTGAAAAATATCTAAAAAAAGGATGAAACAGAATTTTGAAAAAAAATGTATGGAAACATTTTTTTTTTTTTTGAATAATTGTTTACAATATTTAAATCTCTTTCTTAATTTTCGGAAAAAAATGTAAGTTAATTTGTTTTAAAAAATGGTTTAAAACATCAAAAAAATTATTTGTTTAGTCCATCCCAAAATATACTTATTATAATTACTCAGGGAAGAAAAATTGTTGATACTGAGGCAGAGCGGTACAAAAATTTCGATAAAAATAACCAAAGTTGTAGTTCGGAGCTATTCGTACCATGCATTTTCTCAGGACGTTTATTTTATGAATTCGTCACTTCAAACAACAAGTCACATGTTTTAAAAAAAATTATTTGTGAAAAATAGATTAACTTCTTCAAATTCATTTTCTCTACAGAGTTTGCAATTGGAAACATGTCCGGGAATGGAGTATGAAACTTATAACTTAAAGTGAAAAATTTTGATTATGGGGAACAATTTTTCAGATTTCGTTTTACTCACCTCTTGTGGTACCCTATGGTGATGCTAGATTGGTTTAACGTGATACTATGAATTTCTTGTGAGCAGGCGGATCGTTATATATACCCAAAAAAGTATGATGAATATGGATTCACAACCGCTGCTTTATTGACCTTCTTCTGAATACAATGATAACGATGTATGCTCAGTTTTTATTATTTTAGACAAATTGAAACAGTAGCCTACGGTAATGATTTCTAACCAAAAAATTAAATATTATACACTGAGAAAATAATGCATTCCAGATACTATTATTTCAAATGAATATGCAATGAAACAATAATTATTTATTTCTGCTCAACTGTTGTGTCATGAATCCAACAGTATATTCATTTGAATCAATACGAGCTGGTTTTGAACGACCGCGAAAGTGCATACTTTTGATTCAATAGAATTTTTTTCTTCATAAAGGGATTATTGCATATAGGTAATTTATTTGTTATTTCCATTTTCGGATTCTCCCTTTCTCATTTTTGTTCTTTTTCTTAAATTGAAACTCATGGAATATAGCCCCTCCCCATTAATATTTTATGATATTTGCAAACAATCTCAAAGAACGTTATGCATATGTGCATAATTGTCCTTTGAGGAAGGCAGTCATGCTTCGACATAATTCAAATGCAGTGAAATTCCTGAAAATTCTAATGTCTGCGCATCTAAAATTAAAATATTTTTTTTCGATTTCGTATTACGAACTTCGCAAGCTGCAACGTTAGGCTTATTATTCTTTTCAAAACATCAGAAGGAAATTGCTATTTAAATTTCAGAAATAATTGGAACACTAATGAGTTGTAGGAAAACACTAATTCGATTAATCGAAATATTGATTAAACCTTAAAGTTATCCCTGGGGTCTTTTATACCCAGCCTTTTTTTAATCGTGAGTCATGTTTTTCATTTTTTGTTCAGTTCTTTATTTTTTTTTATATGTCAAAATTAAAAAAATATATACTAACTAGTTTTATCTTATAAAGGATTTAAAAAGGTATATCCAAAAAAAATGTCGTGCAAAAATATTAAAAACCCCTTGTTACAATAAAGAAATTTCTGCTGGGGTCTTCAGCGACCCCCCCCCCCTCATTCTTCATGTTATCGCAGAGAGGGAATAACTTCGAGAGTTAAGTTTAAAGGAATAGCATACGTGACAAATAGAAAAGTTTAATGAAAGAACGTGACTGCGTAACATTTTCAGCTTTATTTGAACAGTGAAAATGCAATAAAACCTCAACTAACATAGCTTATTCACTAGTTATCGCATCAATAGGGACAAATGATAATTATTTAAAATAATCTTAATTGAATTATTTCTTGAATTATTTCACCTCGCTTTATTTCTGCTTGAAATAATCCCTCTAATCTGTGCAGTGCAAACACCAAGAAATTCGAGAAAATACAAGAGCACGCACCTGACAGACGTCACGTACACAATTATCGAAAACAAAAGTAGTTGAAATTTCGGAATTTTAAAAATGCTGAGTTTTTCTAGTTTCAATAACTTTTACTTTCGAAATATTTTTATTTGTTTGCTAAATATTTTTAGTCGTTTTTTCTCGGTAACTAAAAATTTAAGAAATTTTCATTTTTGGATTTTTCTAGTTCGGTAATTACATATTCGGTATTTTTCAACATTCGGGATTTTTATTTATCGGCAAGGTTATTTCATCCCTTATCATCATTCTACGAAGCAAGTGACTGCGAATCTAAAACAATAAAAATTGGCCTTTTTGAAAGAATCCACTGTTTAGTTTTTTCGAAAAATGTACGCCACTTCTAAGAATTTTCAGAAATTTTCAAGTTTTCTCAGAGAATCTAAAAGAGTGTAGATAGCACTATAATCTGCCGCAAATGAGGTAAAATTATGTCCAAATAAGCAAGTAACCCTAAGTTAGCGAAAAAATTTTAGTGGTGAAAAAAATACGTGTTTCATATTTTGCCTTGGAAAATTATATATTTTAGCCCCAAAGAATGTATCATCATTGGAGCCCTAAAGACTAGTGGAACAATAATCAGCTCTATCAGCTTTAATGAGACTATATGATAAGAAGAGAACTGTATTTACAGTGCCAATACCTTTTTTTGATAAAAGTCGCCCGACAGGTTTATTCTTCATGGATTTATATATAATTAAAAAATAAGATAAACAACCACCGCAGGGTCCCACTGGGAGCAACTGCCATCCAAAAATGACAACGACTCCCAGTAGAACCGCGGTAAATCACACTTATGACCACGTCTCACAACCGTGAGATGGGTGATCACAGGACACAACGAAATCACAACGACAGGCCGGCGAAACCCTATGTGTATATATATATATATATATATATCTATGAAAAAAATGAATGTTTTAGACCACCATAGAACACTAGGTTCTTAGATTTATAGATATGAATTCCTTGAGTTAATTATCTCATATTCTGAGACCAAGAAATATTTCTTTATTTTAAAGAAATAGAACCTAAACAAAATCTAAATGGAATCAAAGAAATGCATCTCTTTGGATTCAAAATTATTTTTTTTCAGTGTATATATATATATATATATATATTAGGGTGGTCCAAAAAAAAACTATTTTTCTGATTTTTTAAAGTGTCACCCCCTCATCTTGTGTCTATTGGTGAAAAAAAAACTTTCCAATTTTTTGAGAAGAAAAAAAATGTTTAGATATAGGGCATGGCCTTTAAAGTACCCCAAAGTGTTAAAAATTAAGTAAGTCCATTGTATTCTACAAATATGAAGAATATTGCCGTTGAAATAAAAATTTTACCCCCTTTTTACCCTTAATAATCCATACAAAATTACGTTTTCTTTCTTTAAAACTGATTTTAAAAAATATTTATTATACATTTTTTTATATTAGACGAGAAAGTTTTAGAGGAAGAAAATGTAGTTTTTTTATGGATTATTAAGGGTGAAAAGGGGAAAAATGTTTATTTTGAGGGCACTTTTTTATATAATTTTCCACCTAAATTTTCTTTTTACTTTCATAAAATTCAGAAAAGACAATTAAAAATTACTTTTTAGTGTGTTCAGAGGTGAATTTTGGCAAAGTTTGGGGTAAATTGAACCCTTAAATTTTTTCAGGCTTTATACTGCTCACGTGGTAGTTTCACATCATCGTTCTGAAGTTTTTACGATTCATTTCAAAATTCAAGGACTTGCTGAATTTGTGACGCTTTTGGGTACTTTGAAGGCCGTGCCCTACCTCTAAACATTTTTTTAAAAACCTCAAAAAATCAGAAAATTTTTTTTTCACAAAAAGACACAAAATGAGGGGGTGAGACTTCAAAACATCAGAAAAATAATTTTTTTGGCCCACCTTATATATAAATTTATTTCATAATTAATAATATTATATGTGTGGGTGTGTGTGTGTGCGCGTGTGTGTGTGTGTGTCATTTTATCCTATTAATGATAATAAAGGGTAAAGAAATGGCATACGTGACAAATAGAAAAGTTTAATAAAGAAATGCGGGTGCGTAAGATCTTGCTAGCATTATTTAAACAGTGATGATGCAATACAGTAAAACCGTCATCACATGACGTATTTACGAGTTATTGCTTCAATGGAGAAAAATTTTCAATATTTACGAACTTAATATATTTCACACAGCAGCACGCATCTGACAAATGTCACGTACATAATTTAATATCAAATCAATTTCCTGAAATTCGAAAATGCTAAAAAATTACAAACTTCTTGTTTGTTTTTCAGCCATCAATTTACTTCAAAGGATCAGTGTAATGGCAATAATCTTTCCATTGATTGTGATGTAGCTAAATACACCAAACTTGAAAATTAGGATTTTATTACTGAATAAAAATTTGTTTGTGCCTATAAACGTGTCAGAAATAAAGTTCAATATCACTTTTTGTCAAGAAAGCGCAAAGCAGATATCTGTAGGAAAGCTGTCAAAAATATTTTTTTAAACTAATTTTATTAACTTCTTATTTCTAAAAGCGAATATAGATACAATGTATCTATTATTGGAATTTTAGTTTGATTCTAGTAAAATCTTCTTTTACGACAAACAAAAGCCTTGTATATTTAAGTTGCTCGTGACGTCAGTATTTAATCTAGTTTATCCAATGGCAATAAAAGTACAATAAAAACATTTATTACTACGACTTCATCCTCAAATGACGTCATATTCAAAATGAATAGCGTCACAAAATTACAGAATAATTAGGTAAGATACTCTAAATTACTGGATAGGTATGTGTCAATCATAGAACTATTGTTGAAAACTAGCAAGCATGAGAATGTTAAATAAAATATAAAATTTCCTTTCATTGCTTGTGGCGAATATTTTTCATTTTTTCTCTTTCATGCTACAATGACTTTCCTGCCTTGCAAAAAAAATGTTATACCTCATTCTTGTGTTTTACTGGAAGATATAAATTGAAGAGAAGGGACAGAATAAATGTCTTCTCGAATCCAATGAAAATTGTACAATCTTTCGTCGTGAATCGGAAAAATCCATACGTATACAGTAGGGTGATTTAAAAAAACATTATTTTTGAATTCTGAAGAGTGCCGGGCTCATAAACTTTCCACATGGTCTGAAAAAAATGCTCTCAAGAAAAAGCAAATCTAAACCTTTTGAGTCAAGGAAATCATTTCCCTGAATATAAGAAATATTTATTTTAATCAAGAAAATACAGACAAAGAATTCATATCCTTAGATCAAAGAAAGATATGTGTCTGGGTTGAGTGAAAATTTCTATGGTCAAATAATATTTTCTTGATTTTAAGAAATCGGATTCATGTAAATGCATTTACTTGGTTCCAAAAATTATTTTTTTCAGTGTAGTCAAAAGTTTATATTGTTATGTCGATACCGATAATATGCAATAAAATGTGAAAAAATCATTCTTCAAAGAAATAAAAATGATTCAAACAATTATTAACAAATACATGCAACCTAATTTGCCCATTAAAAGCGATCTGTAATAAAAAATATACAAAAGTCATACAAGACCAGTTTACCGCAAAATACTTGATTCTCGTTTAGAGACTGTTTATTGGGAAATGCTGAAAGGGGTTAGCAGGGTCAAAATAAAAATCAATGCATACGTCAAATTTGGGGAAGTGCTTTTATTTAAGAATTCCTTGCAATTTTCATAGGGGCTTCCTCTATGTATTTTCAATGGGAAAATTGAGTAGGAGGGTGTAACCCTTAAACGTCGTCTGAGCCAAAAAAGAAAACTTATTCACTTTTTTTGAGAACCTTACAAAGTGAGCCATTATCCCGAACGAAATTCGGACCTTTTTTTGGACCAGCCTAAGTGCCGGGCTGAAAAACTTCCCACGTGGTCTGAGAAAAAAATGCCCTCAAGAAAAAGCAAATCGGTTGATTTTTGGATAGTGCGAAAGCCAATTGTTTAAATAATTTTCTAGAAATGCGAAAAAGGTGGTTTTTATAAAATACTGTATAACTTCTTAAATTTTGAACATAATTCAACGAAATACCAAGAGATTGTCTGTGATTCGATATCTGATTGAGTTTCCACGGTTCGAGGATTAACAAAAATAATTTTTTTTATATAAACAATTGAAAACTGATTTCCCATAATCAAATACCCAAAAAAATTATCCGAGAATTTTAACAAGCCTATGGTTTAAGATTTATTGTTATGCTAGATGCACGAAATAATAAATGCTGGATGCAGAGAATAATAAGTGCAAAAATTAATAGATGCTAGATGCAGAAAATAATGCATTTTTACGATTTTGAAGGAAAAAATTGTTTAACTAATAAAAATTGTTTTAATAATTACAAAATATGTTAAACTAGTCATTCTTCAACTTTATTTTATTCATCCCGAAAGATAATAACTTTTCACGACTTAAAGGGAGAAATATGTTTTATAAATAAATAATAATTATTTAAAAAATTTAAAATGATCGAGAAAATACATGAAAACTCGTCACTCAGCGATTAAAAATAATTTTTGCTAAAAATAATTCCGAAAAATACCATGTCCAGCATGAATTTGATAGGAAACTGCTATTTTGCATTTTTTTAGCATTTTCCGAGCACAATAAAAGGGTATTGGTATTCCTTGATAGGTGACTATTTCCTTATTCCGGAAAACGAAGTAATTTGTCGGAAGGGAGGGGGAGCCAAATAAAAAATCAATGCATACCTTACATTCGAAGAAGTAATTTTAAGAAGTGTATGTAATTTGTACCTGTTTTATTGAAATGTACGCCCTTCAGTCTTATATTCGCAAAAATAGGAGTTTTCCCCATGTATTTTGAAAAGTAAAATTGAAGTTGTGGACCGAACCCCTAAACGTTGTCCGGGTGAAAAGAAAATATTCACTTTATTTGCGTACCTCACAAAATGAGCTACTATGCCAAACGAAATTTAAACTTTGATTTTTTTGGGCCAGCCTAGTGTACACATACGGTTGAAGATTAACAAATTGACATCATGTTCATGGAGTATTTTACGCTTGTTCTTAGAGGAATAATTTTTCAATTACAGGGATTTATGAAACCTATTTCTTATTACAGTACCCTATGACCCAATTATTTTCAGCTTACTCGTTATCAAAATAAATTCGATCAAATATGAGTACATGCCCTCCGGTAACCTGTCCCTGACTACCTTTGTTCCTATTTATGCCGTTATATCTTTTAAAAGGATGCTCGAGATATCATTGTTAAATACTAATATTTTTCGAAATTAATAGCAAAATCACCAAATAAAGTTTTGTTCTCGTTTTCAATTATTGTTTCAGAGGTATAATAATTTTTTAAATGTCCCCGAGTATTTATGTCACCCGGTAAAAAAACAGTTTTTTTAATAATTATATAGCCTAGATTTTTGTCTCAATTATTATTATTTTTACACTCATTGTGAATAATTGGAATCAAAAAAATGTTTCATATTGTTCTGAAATACTTATGACAAAACAAATTATTCATTGATCAATTCCAACTTTAGACAGGTTAGTCACGTTTCATTAACGATAAGTCTATCTCGTGAACCTCGTCTTCGATGCTATTTTATTAAGGGATCCTCAAACTTAAAATAAAAAAAATCGTCATATTTCTTCTCAGGGCATAGAAAACTATCGACTTGAATCAAAAATTGCGACTAGAAAGCGATTGATCACTTCATGAACAAAATCAGGGGTGATGCGTCTGCGATGCGCGCTCATGTGTTTGGTACGAGAAACCAAATTCTTTAGTACTGGTAACAAATGGTACTTACCAAAGAACGTTTCTTTAGTAATCATAACGAAATATTTGGTAATCAAAACCAAATTTTTGTAAAACGAACAAAAAGTGCTCAACAAAATTATTTTGTTACCGTAACTTAATTTTTTTCTCCGTGATACTTCTATTGTACACCATTTTTAAATTAAGATATCTTCTTCTTGTGCTTCTTCAGACATCTTTTGAAAGTATGTAATTATATTAGAAAATTTAGAAAGATCCAACAGTGGCTTCTACCAGTAATTGCGTTTATTTGTTTCGATACCGGTATGTCTCCTCTTCAAGTTATTGTTCACAAAAAATGTTTGGACCCAGAAAAACCAATATTTCAGAAATATACAACTAGTAGCATTCATGTTCTTTGACCATGCTAGATGTGTAGAAATCGTAATATCTTTGAGTCTTTTGAGTAGAAACCTTCGCACTTGTTTATTATGTTATTTGTTTAAAGCAAATTGAATAATTTTAAACAAAATAATTTTTAAAAATAATTTCAGTAAGACTGGTGAATTAATAAATAACTCTTAGTAGCATCTACCAGTATATGCTTTTATTTGTTTTGATACGGATCTTACTTCTCTTGAAGTAATTGTTTACATAAGATTATTGAAGCTAGAAACACCGATATTGTACAAATATCATTGTATAACTAGCAGATTTTTTTTTGACGATGCAAGATGTGTACACATCGTAATCTTCTTCAAGCCTCATGTCGAAGTTGTTTCCTTTAAAATTATTTGATTCGCTTTAAACGAACAACATCATGAAAAACTGCAAAGGTTTCTACAGAAGATTCAAAGATAATTACTATTTCTACCCATCTAGCATCGTCAAAGAACATGAATGCTACTAGTTATGCAATTATATTTGTAAAATATCAATTTTTCTGGCTTCAGCAATCTTTTTGTACAATAACTTGAAATATAGATCTGTATCAAAACAAATAGACGCATATTTACTGATAGAAGCCACTAAGGGATATTTATTTATTCAACTAGACTAACCAAAATAATTGTTTGAAATTATTTTCTTTTAAAGTAATAAATGAAGTTAAACTTAATTGAAAGTCTTGAATATCAAATCACTAGTTTGATTTAAGATTGTAATCGTCAAATATTTATTTAGAAAGTTCAAATGTAGTTTTTCTCTTGAATATGAATTTTATCATCTGAAAAAAAGCGTGTATTACTTAGGGGTCATGCATAAATTACGTAACGTAATTTTTCGACGATTTTGGCCCCCCCCCCCCTCTATGTAACGCTTTTTCCAACTTTTCCCTGTAGTTTTTCACCATTATGTGACACTAATCTAGACGCCCCACCCCTCAAAAAAATTGTTACGTAATTTAGGCACGACCCCTTATTTCTGCATGCTGCATAAAACATTTCAAACGAATAAAATTGGAGGTGGACAACTGGAAATTGTTCCTGCGACCATCTCTAAAAATCATCATAAATGCCAAACTGAGAAAGAAAAAAAAGTTTGAGATCGCTCAGAAGGAGAATTTCTCTACTTTTAGTTGTGTAGCTCGTAGGATGAAGTCTTCCCCGGGAAGAGCATTATCGTTATGATCGCGGTCGGAGATGCCACCTCGTGATTACCGTATCGACCAACGATCGACGGCGACAGGACTTGCCATTATACGATCGACACCTCCTGGGACACGTTCTCGCCGTAAATCATTGGTTAAACGGAAAACCCCTTTTTGCTCGCACCGGGCCGGTACATTTGCAGGTACCAAAGTACACACGTATATTTACGTTGAACAGCACGTCGCGACGTGTGTCGACTAGCATCTGAACTGGGCACCAACCCAGGTACCCATATACTTATTGCAACGGTGTTTCTTTCTGTTTCGAGTCAAAAAGCGGCACGTCTCTTCCGCGAGGAACGATAGATCAGATGTAACTTGAATACTTTCAGATAAGGGTGCAGGAATTTTCAGGAAGCACACAAACCTCAAATTAGGGAGCGTTTTTATATGACGTAACGTTTCTTTTTACCTTTTCTATGTTTGAAAAATTGTACCTGCCATAATTCTGAGTTCCCACCAGTGGTCTCATTTTAGTACCACTCGAGACTGTTTTTTTTTTCAGTTTTATTTCAATACCTGGATTAGCTCTGAAATAATACTTTTCTTACAGTGTGATACATAGTATGCATAATTCGTATAATGAATTTGATTATTCCTTATTCAGTATCGTATATTTCATCCAGTTCGTACTTGAGTCACGGTGGGCCTGAAATGAATTCAACCCAAAAGAGTTTACACCTTCAGTTTTTTTCGTCTTAAGATCACCTTGGGCCCTGAAACAAACAAAAAAAATCAATTAAAGATTCAATTTCTCAAAAATTACTCAAAGTAGATGTCGCGCACCCACAAAAAAGGGTTTTGTAGCCTATCAAGACGTCAATTAGGTAATTTACAGCCGCCCCCCCCCCTACCATACGTTTTCTATTTCCCCTACATGCCACTTCACCCTTCGCTTCTCCAACATCTTCCTCCCTTACTTCCCCCTCTCCTCGCTCCCCTATCTAACACTCTCATTCCCCACTTCCCTTTCGCATCCATCACTTCCTTTTCCCCTACTCATCCTCATTTATAATCATTTCCTATATTTCCCCTCACTTGAACTCATTTTTCCTACTTGCCCTGCAAAATTTACTTTCACTTCCCCACCCTTTATTACCCCTTGTTTCACCTACTTCACCTACTGCCTCTCCTCTAATTTCCCCTCACTTCCCCCACTTCACCTACTTTCCTCTCATTATTTCCCCTCACTTCCCCTAATTTACCTCTCCTCATTTCTCCTTATTCCCCCTATTTTCCCTCCCCTCATTTTCTCTAATTTCTCCTAATTCCCCCCCTCTTTATTCCCTCTCACTTCTCATTTTATAATCTTCCCTAACTTCCATTATTTTCCCTCCCCTACTTTCCCTCTTCTCGTATCCCCTTTCTGCCTCTACTCTCCCTCCCCTCATTTCGCCACCCATTATTTTCCCCTCATTTTTACTAGCCAAGCTTATGAAAAATATTTGATTACGCATCCGGAATTTGGATACGACGAAATAATTCGCAATTCAAAGATATTTAGACCTTTTATAAGGTTTGGAATAATTCTAAAATAAATTCAATTTTGAAAAGATTTCAAATTTTAAAGCAAAATATAGATTTTCGAAGTTTTCAAAATAAGAAAGAAGCTTTTGAATTTTCTCAAGTGACATTTCAAATTATTTCTAAAAATGCCAAAAAAATCTGTAATATTTTCAGGCAATTTTTTCAATCTTGAAAGATTTAAAAAAAATGTTAGGAAAAAATTGAATCGTCTTACAGGATTTTCTTGGAAAAGATTCCAAAAAAATTTTAACAATATGTAGAGATTTGAAGATTTTAAAATAAAAATTTGAAACTGTTTAAGGATTTTTTAAGGTATTAAGGGCAATTTAAATCACCATGAAAGATATTGTAAAGGTTTAGAAGTTTTGAAAAGATTGAAAAACAATAAAAAATTGGAAACGAATTGAAAATCATTTTTAATTACAATTTTTTAGGATTTTTCTTTGTTGAAAATTTATCTGTTTTGGTTGACGATTCAACCATTGATTTGTTGGAAATTCGTCATTTTCGGATGAATTCCACTCTTTATCATTTAAAATTATTAAATTAAAATCTTTTACAGTTTAAATATCAAATATTAAATTTTTTCATCGGCGATTGGTATTTTTATTAAAAAAACATTTGACAGGTCGAACAAAGGTCGAACAAGAATTGGAATTTTTAAACACTTTCAGCTTATATTACCATTTTTTACAGGAAATCGGTTTCTTAAACAAAAATCATTATATTTCGTAGATTATTAATTCTAAAAAGTGTTCGGTTATGTTAGCATAGTTCGTCGAAAATCGCTGGAATTTTTAATAAAAAATTATTAAATTTCAAAGAATTTGCACAATTTTCCAACAACTTCAGATTATGTCGATTTTTTTGCCTGTAAGTTGTACCTTTGAACAAAGAATCATTAGATTTAAATCCAATTATTTTTATTTAAAATAATAAAATGTATACGCTTGAAAACATTCTTATTGTGTTATTCTTTTTTGCTGAAAATTCACATTTTTGTTGAAAAATCATTAGATTTCAAAGAAGATTTATAATTTTTTAACTGTGTTAGGTTACATAGGACATAGTTTTAAAACAATTTTATGTTGCGTTGGAAGTTTCAATTTAAAATTATTATAATTTGAACAAGATTTAGAATCTTTTAACAATTAAGGATAAAATTAGTGCTTATCGTGAAAATTTGACATTTTTAATTTCAAAAAATTATCAGATTTATTGGATCATCATTCAGACATAAAATTCACTATTATTGTGCAATTTTGGGTTTCGTTGGAGTTTTAGACTGGAAAGCGCTGTAGATTTTAAAAAAGATGTACAATTTTAGAACAATTTTCGGTTGTGATAAATCTTAAATAATTTTTGTTATGTTATGTCAGTGATTTTCATCTAAAATTGCTATTGTTAATGAAAAAATATTAGAATGCAAATATTATTTATAGTTTTCAAACATCAATAGATTACTCGAGTATTTTTCGTCAGAAATTGGTATTTTTGATAAAAAATGCAACGGTTTAATTGTCTGTGGGGTAACGGCCCCAGTAGTGGACCTCCAACCTAAATTGAGCCACAGAATGTAAAAACAAGTTTACTCATTATTTAATGAATATTTGTAATAATTATTAATTCGAATACTTATTTTTCATGGTGATGCCCACTATGAGTAGGTGGCTCACTATTTGAATCGATACCCTATGTTTTACAAATTGATTGTTTTTTTTTTATATCATGGTAACTAATAAATACTGTGAAGTACAAATTGTATAAACATTAATTTTATGTTTCAATTTAGAAATTGCGTGAGACAAAAAAAAACATAATCCCGCATAGCGCGCGTGCTTGTTTTCTAGGGCGTAAAGAAGATTTTCAGGCGGTTCAAAACAAAACAGGCAAGAGGACCATACTTGCGTGACCATACTTGCGTTTCAAGACAACTTGTTTCCTGAGTGTCTTTAAAGCAATACATTTCAGAAAATTTTTCTATCGTATAAATTGACTCATGTAAGCTATGAATTCCGTATCTCGTACATATCTTTAAATTTTAGTTTTCAGAAGAGTTAAAACTTTGAAAACAGATACCCTATACAAATTTCGCTCTGCTCAATGACAACGATTTCATGAGCTAAATATTTTATTCATACAAAAACATCTCTTGCAGATATGTACGCTGTTGTTATATTTTTTGTCAGGATACTTAAAATTCTTCTACATATTAAATGAATCGAGGTCATTAAAGTCAGCTCCGTTTTTCTAACCCAATTTGCATATCTTGCCACTTGGTTTGTCTCTTCCATTTGGGTGGTCCACTGAATCCTAGATAAAGAAAGACGGGTGCCGGTCTTAACGAGCCTAATTTATTAAAGCGATCTCGATAACTCCTGCAATATGTAACCCTTCGTAAATGCGTTCTCTTTTTATGTCTGCACACCTACGTGCCTTCACTTGAATTGTTAAACAAATTTACGACCTCGTCCTGATTACACGAGGTGAGTGATCTCCAAACTTCCTGAATCTCGTGAAATTGTGTAACCATCTTTCAAAAATCTAAACAAACATTTTTACGTAACTTCCTTCATCTGAGAGATAATTATAGAATCAGAAGATCCTCTTAAAAAAGCCTGTTTCCTAATTCTGAATTTTTTAGGAAGAAGACTCTTATAAATCTTCCTCCAGGAATATATCTCGCAACTTCGAAACATCTTTTTCGGTCAGAATTTTAGGCCATCGATATATTTCTTCGGACTACATTCCTCTGTCCCAAAATTCGATTTAATTTACGAGAAGTAACCTTTCGAATAAAATTCATCACCAATCGCAATCGCCGGTAGTCTCTTAGAAATTCTCTTTCCGCTTCCACCTTTAAATGTATACATTTGCGGCTAATCAAGCCTGGCGATTACCCTAATTAGATGTTAGGGCACTATATCGCGATCGAAATTTGCGTCATGCAGATTTATCGTCCTCTCATCCACAACAGCAAGATTTATCAACTTAAAGTGTTATCGTTTGTTTATTTTCAAAGTGATAGAATTCGCTCTTGATTATAATTATTACACCAGCAGCAAATGAACGAGCATGAAGCGCGTATTCACGTTCCTTGATTTTTATTTCCTAACATTAAAAATATAAACGATTCAAAAATACAATACTAAAATTCTTTTCAAATATTGAGAGTTAAAAAAATTGGTGAAACAATTATTATATAAGAATCTACGATTCTCTTATTCATGAATTCATTCATCCATTCATTCTGGCCACATTGAAGGTCCTATGTTTCTTCTGACTTTTCGCGTATGGAAATTAGGGTGGGCCGGAAATTATAAATTCTGGAATTAAAAATCGACTCAACGGGGAAAAGTAGCGTATTGGGATCCTAAAAATTATAATTAATTTAGAATGGATAGACAAGCAGCCTCACACGTTACCTGCAAACAAAAATTATTTTTTAATTTCTTGTTTGGGGTCATCCATAAATTGCGTAACTCTATCAGGGGGGGGGGGCAAGATGCGCTAGAAAAAAATCGCTGAAATCTAGGAATAAAAATTGGAAATACAGCGAATTTTACAGTTTTAATTTTGGTATTTCATGCAATTATCTTTATAACTTGTGGAAAAAATCGACACGACCAAAAAAGCCCACACATGCACAGAAGTTTTTTAAGCTACAATTTATCCAGATCATTTTAATTACTACCAAAACTGGAATTTAAAAAATCCGCTGTATTTATAATTTTGATTTTTTGGTCTTGTCGATTTTTGACCGACTGTATTGTTATCCCAAAAAGCCCACATATGCAAAGGAAATTTTTTAGACCACAATTTGTAAAGATAATTTCAAATAATACCAAAATCAAAATTTTCAAAATTCATTAAAAAAATTTCAAGTACCCGAAAAATTATTATTTTCCTACTTATAAAGGTGTTCAGAATTTTTTCAGTAAACAGCGACGAATTTAATATAAAATTATCTCTCCGAAAATAATAATTGATTAGAATCCCCCAAAAATTGGAAAGACTTTTTTACCTTCAGGTATAAAAAAAAAGTTGAAACTCACAAAAATTTAAGAACTTTGCAAACAAGAAATTTTTGTAACATTTTATTAGCGCGGGTAACCAAGCTGCATGTCTATCAATTCCAAATTAATATTATACTGTTTTAGGACCCCAATACACTACTTTTTTCCTTATAGAGATTTTGAATCCCAGAATTTATTTTCGACCCTCCCTGATAGGAATGCTTTATTATTGATTTTGAAACTTATTAATTCTGCATATTTGATCAAAATGAGTGAACTTCAAAGAGCATGGTGCACATTTACAAGATTATTGAATTTAAATGACTTACTTTCAAGATCCCAATTTGAGAATGCTTTAATTTTAAATGAAGTTTGAAAGTTTTAAATTTTTAACGCTTCAAGTTAGAATTCAATAATTTTGAAAGTTTCCAATAAGAAATCATATAATTTTCAAAACTTTCTTAATAATGATACTTTAAAGATTCACTATTTTTAATTCTTCAATTTTGATCCAACATTATATGATACTTAATAATATTTATCATTAAAATTTCTATATTTCAATTTGAATTAACCTATAGTTGAATTCACTATGAAATCAAATCAAATCTTTCGACATTACAAAATTGTATATTAAGCTTGATGGTCAGGTATAAATATAATAATAATTTTATATATAACTATTCTAAATTTTTTGATTTTATTTTCAAACGTACAATTTTGAAATAAATTCCACCGGAGTTAATTCAAAACAATGAAAAATTATACAATAATTTATCAAATTCAGGCCTTAAAATTTAATTTTTAATTTTTAATGTCTGATTTTTATTTGAAGATTCAAAAAAAAAGAAGAATTATAGATCGAGTTATTTAAGATCAAATTAGATAAAAATATAACTACCTGAAATGTATACCACAGTAATTGACAATTTTATTGGATTATGAAACTTTTTATTCACGAGTTTTATTTTTAAATTGAAATTGAAATGGTTGAATTTGAACAGCATAATTAACAATATTAAAATGTTTAGTTATTAAAGAATTTAAATTTACTTTGAAAAAATGTAAATGGTTTGAGCAGGAAAAAGTTTTAATATCACAATTTTTAGTAATCAAACTTTTTCAGATTCAAATGAAGTTCGGATTAGTTAAAAAAAATTTCATATTTATTCATGTCGATTCAAAATTACTGCATTTCAAGCATTTTTTCAGGATATTTATGTCCGAAAGTTTTTAATTATCAATTATTAATTTTTTAACGCTTTAAATTATAAATAGTACAATTTTAAATTCCTTTGAATTCTTTCAAAAATTGAATTTTCAAAATCAATTTTAAAGACAACAAGGGCCAACTGGAACGGCCATGAAAATTTTATATGCCCTTACACTATAAACGCTTTTAATTCAAAATTATTAATTATTGTTTCGAATGTTTTTAACACTACATATTTGAAACTTTTTTAATAATGGATTTTTAAATTATTTATATTTCTCGTGTTGGAAAATGAAAATCCAGGGACGTCAATGCGTGCGTGCATTTATTTCTGGTAATTAATAATTAATAATTTCAAATTGATAGCATTTGAAATTTAAAAAAATATATATATTTTTGAATATTTTGAATTGAAAATGTTCTAAATCAAATAATTGTATTTCAGGTAAAATTTTGGAGAAGAGGACAATATTTCTAATGGAATCAAACTTGTATCTTTCCAAAAAAAGCACTTCAAATTAATTAATTAAAAAATCAATTAATTAATCACTATTATGGTAATTGGTATGGATTTAAGAAACTAAATAAGAATATATTGAATATAATATATCCTGGTAAAACACTTTTTAACGCAGTGATTCAGAAGTTTGTACGGCACTAATACTCATAGATGAAAAAATATCCTGCATGGGGATTCGAACCGAGCACAACGTGGTTGCTTGAGTACGCTGGAATATAACTCTAGCATGCAACCATTCGAGCCACGTCAATAAATTTTAATTTATAACATATTATAAATTCTATGGTATATAATTTAATAAATCCTTGTTCAGTTGCCTAAATTTAATGCAATGCCTCATTCAGATTACTCATTTATTTTCCAATTACTGAATAAAATTAATCAATTAAATATTTCATAAAATTCTGTCACTAATATGAAGGGAATAGTTCTCAATGAATCAAAAATTTGCATTTATACATTTTTTTAAATTATCTTTCTCAGCCGTAAGATTGGTTCGTAATCGATACACTTCGAAAATAGCCAAAATAACGATAATTGCATAAAAAAACAGAGGTCATCTAGAACTTCTGAGTATCAGATCTGTTTGCCATACATAATATAAAAGTGCAAATTTTATATCAGTAAATTTCAAATAATAGTAAAATACTTTCCTAATGAATAGACATCGGCAGATCAATCTAGATAAAGGAGTAGAATTCGCACGTGTCGCTTTAAAATGCTATCGTCAATTATCTGGTTTCGCACCGCTCACTTACTTTTTCTTTTTTGTCCCACTGAATAAATTTGTTTTATTATAATTTATTCTACTGCGTATAAAATATGCGTTTCCTAAAAAATAAGACATTCCTATAGAGTTCAGGGCAGCAAAAAATAATACTTTTGATGATGAACAACGATCCTCTCATTAAAATTTATTACGCAAGGAAATAAAATTCTTTAGTTATATAACACAATCCAGTTTTTAGAGCGTTAACTTAATTTCTGAGGTAACCTTTTTCTTGAAGAGACTTCATAAAATTTCATTTCTATATTTAAAGCTTATTGCATAGTATATAACTGTTTAATTGAAATAAAACAAATAAAAAAATATAAAATAGTATTTTAAAGCGGAATTTCAACAACCAAACCGACTTGAGTGAAAATTATTACTGGAATTTTTTTTCTCTAATCCAAAATAAAATATTCAAACTTATAGAGTTCCACAATTGTGAAAAGTTAACTGATATTCCTAAAACCTAATATCACAGTTTTTTTATCACATATTATGATACAAAGGGAATTTCGATTTAATACTCGAGAAAATTCGATAAGCCTGGAAGATGTCAAATGTGTCGAAAAAGAATCTAGAAATTCTACTGAAGATTTTATCATTTTACACGATTTGA
The DNA here is from genome assembly GCA_011634705.1 of Andricus grossulariae. Classification (NCBI taxonomy): domain Eukaryota; kingdom Metazoa; phylum Arthropoda; class Insecta; order Hymenoptera; family Cynipidae; genus Andricus; species Andricus grossulariae. The sequence goes on from JAABKJ010000076.1 coordinate 8,765,008, forward strand.
CAAAATATTAAAAATAATTTTAGTAAGTTTAAAGGATATTTAGGACTTTTAGAAGTTTAGAAATAATTTTAAAACATTTTATAAACCTTGGAAATCTTTCGAAATGTTTTGAACAAAATGAAAAATCATTTAAAAAATTTCCCAAAAATCTAAAGAACCTTTTTCATTCTCTTGAAACCTTTCAAAATTATTGAAAAGCTTCCATTTTCGAAACCTTCAAAAATGGACCTTGTTCAAAACATTTCTTAAAATATGTACCTGTTTCAAGTTATTTGTGAATCGTTTCAAAACTGCGAAAAGTCTTTTAAACTTACTCGAATTTTGTTCTAAAATTTTTTATTCTTGCAAAATTGGACAATTTTTCTTTAAAATTTGTTATATTCTTTTCCGAAAGCTTAGGAAGTTATTTGAAAGGTTTTCAAGTATTTTCCATTCCCTCTTAGAATTCATTTTTTAATGTAAAAAATCATTACAAATTTTTTCATAAATCTTGAGATAATTTTGTTATTCTTTTGAAAACTTGCAGAATACTTGAGAAGGTTGTACATTTGATCGAAATCGTCAAGAATCTACATTTAATTTTAATTTTTTGGAAATCTTTTCAGATTTTGATTTATCTTTCAATACTTTTAAAACTTCCGAAACTGATAAATATCTTTTAAAAGTAATTGAATTTTTCCTAAAATTCAATTATAATTATGCGTAAGCTTCTCAACCTTCTGAATATATATTTTTCAAATTCTGCATAATTAAAAAAATTTCCTTAAAATCTTCTAGATTCTTTTATGGACATTCAGGAAATCTTTTGAAACGTTTTGAAATATCTGTAAGTATTCTCTTCAAATTAGTTTTCCGAAATAGAAAATCATTTTCTAGGAATCTCTTATACTTTCTTCGTTGATATTTTAGGAAATAATTTTAAAATTTTGGAACTCTTTTTCAATTTTCTCTTGGAATTTATTTTCTAAACAAAAAATCATTTTAAATTTTTCTTAAAATTCCTAAAAAGCTTCTAAATTTTGTTTCGAAATCTTAAAAAAATTGCATTTTTTTCAAATTATTTTCAAATCCTTTCAAAGTTTAAATTACCTTTAAATCTTTTCAAAAATTCTGAACCTGCTAAATATATTTTTAACTGTTTCGAATTTGTTCTGAATTTTTATAAAAATTCAGCACGAACTTTAAAACCTTCTAAACACCTTATATAATAATTGAAATTTTTCCTACAAATTAAAAAAAAAAATCTTCATTCGTAAAAAAATTGTCTTAAGATCTTCCAGATTCTGTTTTAAAAAATATTGGAAATCTTTTGAAGCGTTTTAAAATCGTCTGAAATATTCTCTTAAAATTCATTTTCAAAAATAAAAAATCCGTTAAAATTTTTTCAAGAATCTTCAGAAATTGTTTTCTTAATTCCATTGAAACCTTTCGAAATTCTTAAAAAGCTCATTTCTTTTCGACATTTTTGAAAATCTTTACTTGTTTAAATTTTTTCTATTTTTTTCAAGGTTCAAATGATTTTCTAATCTTTGCAAAACTTCTGAAACTTGCAAATATCTTTTGAAATAATTCAGTTTTTCTACAATTTTTAAATCTTCAAAACCTAAAATTAATTATTTATTTATATAAACTTTATTACTTATATATTCAATTATATCTTTCTCTGAATAATAAATTTCAAAATTAGCCAGTGTTATCGTTTTCAAAACGTTTAAACTTTATTCTGAAATAATTCGAATAATGATTTTTAAATAATAGTTTACATGAATACAATATATTTTTCGTCTTGCAGAACGATTTTTGAAAGAATTTTCGTTTATGTCGGCGAAAGCGGCTCATAGCATGTTTTTATAAAACAAACGAAAAATTCTAATTGTTGCTATTTGCCATAAGTTCCAGTAACATTACTTGAGGTAATATCACTGGAAAACTTATAAATAATTACTTATTCTGTAAAGTTTTCCTTCCAAGCACATTATATATTTAAAGCATCAATGCATAATTAAAATTCCTGCTTGAACTTTTTTGTAAAATATTGAAAAAAAGCCGCTTAGCCCTATTTCACGGTATTTCCCATTATTAAAAACTCAATTGAAATTACAATTTGCACTTTCATCAATAATTTTCAAAAACATTTAGAAATATGTTATATCATGAAGTGAAATTACTCATTTATAAATTTAGATTTACAAAATTGATGGTGCAGAAAATTCGTAATCTTTATTGATAGGTAAACAAACTGAAAACAGCCACTGAAAGTCATATTCACGCAGTTTTCTTAACCAACCAGGTTGAGATTTCGTGACTTTTTAAAAAAATTCTAATTTGAAATTTAAATTTTTGAAAATAATTAATTACTAGAAACATACTGGATGCTGCATCTCTCATTATTCAATTAGAAAATTTGAAACTCATTACTTATTGCTTGTTGGTTGTCACATAAATATAATGATAAAATGAAGTTTCCATATTCAGTTACCTAATTTTTCTCCTTAATGGAGTTTTTCTAAATACATATATATGTATGAATAAAATATAAGCACTTTTAAGTGATAATTCGAGTAAATAAATCTATTTCAGGAGAAATCTATTTTAAGGAATGTATACATATATTTCTAGCAGAAATCCATTGAATTTGAAAAACACTTTAAATCGCCTCTATAAAAAGTGAAATTACTAGTCGGCAGGGCTATCGAACATGGACCATCGAGAACATAAATTTAGGTGCTCTCGCAATGTGAGACCCGGGTGGTTCCCAATGGGTCCCATTCAGGCGCGGGTCTACAGGGTGGCGAAACAGGCGACCCCACGCCCTGGGATTTTTTTAGTTTCCTTCACTTTTTTCTTTTACGCTGGTAAATTGAGAAAAACATTGATATAACTGGATTTGGAAATTCCCAAATAATAAAATTCCCGACAGAAAATTGCCGAATTATAAAATATCCGAACTGGAATATTGCCGAAATTTACCAATTAAATTTTTTATAAATATTATTTATTTATTAAGATTACAATAATCTAATATTTTTAACACAAAAAAAAATTTTAATGTTTAAAGTTACTCAAATTATTCTTGAATTCTTGAATTCAAAATAATAACAATTGAAAAAACATATTTCTGGATGAAAATTGTTTTCAATTATTATTATTTTAATTTCAAACAATATTTTCAGAAACTGTAAACATTATAAATAATTGTTTTTTGGAATAAAAATATTTTATTATTTTATTCCTAATAAATAAATAATATTTATGAAAAAAACTTCAACATTGTTGAAATTCAAGTATTTTATCATTTAAGAATTTTCTAATTTGGATATTTTATAATTCGGCAATTTTCTCCTGGGAGTTTCATTAATCAGGAATTTATAATTTGGATATTTTATTATTCGGCAATTTTCTCCCGGGAGTTTCATTAATCAGGAATTTTCAAATTCGGTAAAATTATAAACTGTCGGAATTTTATTATTCGGGAACTTTCAAATTCAGTAAAATTATAAACTGTTCGGGAATTTTTTAATTGGGGAACTTTATTATCCAGGAATTATATAATTCAGAAATTTTATTGTTCGGGAATTTTCCAATTCGGGAATTATATTATTCGGGATTTTTCAGTCGTCCCTTTTAAATGTTGACAATATTTAAAATTCTTCAATTATTTTGACAGGTGAAAAAGAGGGGAAATTTTTTTTCAGATAAGTCTTATTTTTATGGTTTTGTAGCCCCGGTCAGAAACCCTGACATTTCCGGTCAGATGTCCGTCCGTCCGTCGTACTTTTTTCCAAGAAGGCGAAGTAAAGGGAACTCCTAACTCACAACTCACATCTCACAATTGACAACTCAGGGAAGTGAGTGGAGCGGAACTAGGAGAAATGAGCGTAAAATAGGGGTTAGAGGATATCAGGGGATATGTGGGGGTAAGTAAGTAGAGGGGGAAGTAGATGAACTCTTTTTTGTAAGCGCAAAGCGCCTACTTTGACTAATTTTTTGTCTGAAGAAAAGGTAATTAGTGCGCGCAACGCGCGCACAAGGTTCTAGTTCAATATTTAAATTGATCATTTTTTCACAAATTCATTTTGTTGAAAAATTTTTTAATTTAAAAACAAATTTGATTGAGAATTTGACTGTTAATAAGAAACTTATCGCGCGCATAGTGCGCGAATCATGATTGCTAGTATAAAATAATATTAGAGATGTAAAATGATGTATAGAGCCAGGTCACTTCTCAGGATCCGCGCCTGGGTCCCATGAATGGCTCTTAGCCATTATATGGGAGCTCTAAATACAAAGTTGGGGGATACGATACTCCAATTCCAGTTTCACCGAATTATCATAACGTCCAGCAGAGTAGATGGAGGTCGATTTCTAATTCCCTCGCGTCGCTCCGAGCGTTTTCAATAAATTTAGTTCTTTACGCGCGCTCGCTTGGTTTTTACGATCCGCCCATGGCATGGGTGCCACACTCATATGGGAACTGAAGAATCGCCGCGCCGCGTCTTCCGTTCAGTTTCGAGTTAAAACCATGAGATTTCACAATCAGGATCGCTCTTTGGACTCCATTAGATCGTTTGTCTTCCCTCGTTTCTTAAAACCTTCACATAAAAATAAAACTAACGATCAATTCGACAGGTGCGACTAAGTTAAATGCTATCAATAAAAAAAGGTCTCTGCTTCAAAACGCGTTCGAATTCCCCTAAAAGGAAACTGTAGCCCATCAAAGAATTTATCGATTTCAGAAACTAAACTGATTTGCATTCTAATAGTTTAAAATTACACAGATGAAAATACTTCAATTTTATTTGATAATATAAGAAATTTAACATGTCAGCAAATAAAGATTTTTCTTTGCTAAAGATCTATAATGTACGTACATACATCTCACCAAAAACCTAGGGAAAAACAACTCCTAAAAACGCGGTCCAGCGAAGGTGGATTACACCGCATTATATTGTATTACCCTGGATTACCTCAATACATACAGAATTACTCTGGATTACCTACGATTACTTTTGAATGCATGGGATTACTCTGGGTTACATAAAATTAAGGTTGGTGGATTACTCCGCCAAATGCATAAATTTGAAACTGATTGATCAAATTATTGGTTAAGAAATTAATTTTCGAGAAAAAAAAACGAAGTAAAATTAAAAATTAATTTTTTACACCAATAAAAAAACAAATTTCCAATAAAACAGTTGAATTTTCAACCAAAAAAATTAATTTTCAACTAAAATGATACATCTCCAAGCAAAACATAAATTTTTAACCAAATAGTTCAATTTTCTACCGAAAAGTTAAATTTTTAACTCACGAGAATGAATTTTTAACCAAGAAGATTAATTTTCTACCAAAAAAGACGACTTTTCAATAAAATTCGTGAATTTTCAAAAAAAAAAAGTTAAGTGTCAACCAATAGATGAACTTGCAACCAAAGTAGCTGAATTTTAACCAAAAAAATTGAATTTATAACGAGAAAATAAAATAGTTACATTTTCAATTAGAAACATTAATTTTTTACAACAACAAAATTTCAATGAAATAGTCAATTTTTCAACTAAATAGGTGAATTTCCAAATGAAGTTATGAATCTTTAATTGAAATAGGTAAATTTTTAAATAAAATATCAATTTCAACCAAAAAGCAACGATTTTCAAACAAAATATTTAAATTTTCAACTGAAGAGATGAGTTTTCAACTAAAATGATCCATCTACAACTAAAAAAATTAATTTTTCACAAATTAGTTCAACCCTCAACTAAGCAGTTGAATTTTCAACCAAGTAGTTGAATTTTCGACCAAGAAGATTAATTTTTTACCAGAAAAGACACATCTTTGACCAAATCCATGAATTGTCAAACAAATAGTACAATTTTTAAATAACAAAGAAATAAATTTATCTTAAAGAATAGAATAGTTAAGTCTTAAGTTGAAAAAATTAATTTTTAACCAAACAAAGGAACTAATTTTCAACAATATAGGTAAATTCTTTACTAAAATAGTTGAATTTTCATATAAGAACATGAATTTTTATCATACTACATTTTCAGGCAAATAGTTGATTTTTAACTAAATATTTTAATTTTTCACGAAAAATATTAATTTTTAAGCAAGAATATTAAATTTGTGCAGAAAAACGAAATTTTAAACAAATACCTTAATTTTTCAACTAAGAAAGTCAAATTTTTATCAAACAGGAAATAGTTAAATTTTCAAATCAACAGTTTAATATTCAACCAAATAGTTCATTTTTCTACCAAAAATGATGTATTTTTATCATACTACATGCATTTTCAGGCAAAAAGTTGAATTTTCAACAAAATATTACAGTTTTTCACGAAAAATATTAATTTCGAAGCAAGAATATCATTTTTATACAAAAAAAAACGGAATTTTAAACAATTACATTAATTTTCAACTAAGAAAGACAAATTTTTACCAAAAATAAAATAGTTAAAATTTTTAATAAATTGTTCAATTTTAAAGCAAATCGTTCATTTTTCTTCCAAAAAAGATTAATTTTTATCATACTACATAAATTTGCAGGCAAATAGTTGAATCTTTAACAAAATATTCCAGTATTCAACACAAGAAATAATGTTGAAGCATAAATATTGATTTTAAACCAAAAAAAGAAACGAAATTTTAAACAAATAGATGAATTTTGAACTAAGAAAGACAAATTTTCACCAAAAATTGAATAGTTAAATTTTTCAATAAATAGTTCATTTCTGAACCAAATAGTTCATTTTTCTACCAAAAAGTACATAGTTGAATTTTCAACCAAAAATCTGAATTTTTGACTAAAAACTTAATTTTTAACCAAACAGTTTAATGTTATACTAAACTGTTCAATTTTCAACCCAAAAGACGAATTTTCTACAAAAAAGTTAAAATTTCAATAAAAAGATGGATTTATAACGAGGCGAATTTTCAACAAAGTACACGAATTTTTAACCAGAAAACATCAATTTCTCGCAAAAAATGGAAAAGTTAAATTTTCAGTTATAAAATTGATTTTTAACCGATAATGAAATGAATTTCTAACATAATAGTTAAATTTCCAACGAACAAGACCAGTGTTTAACAACAATAAATTCATTTTTAACAAAGTAATTCAACTTCTAAACAAGTGCTTTACTTTTCGACAAAAAAGATGCATTTTTCACAAAATAGTTGGTTTTTCCATAAAATAATTAAATTTTCAACAAATTAGTAGAATTTTTATTAAACGAGATAAATTCCAAGCCAAAAATAGAATGGTAGACTTTTCAACCAAAACAGATTTTTTTTACTAAGGATAGTTGGATTTTCTTATTGGAATCAATTAATTCAGTTTAAATTTAGGCGAGAAAACCCCAGAAAAAGGAAAAAGAGTTTATGGACGGCTGCTAATCTGTTAAATTAATTGGCTATCTAAGGTAATTTAGAAATTATATCAATTTTTTCAATTGAAAAAAGATGTTTAAGGGATTCAGTTAAAAGTATTCTCATGCTAGTATCAAATAGATTCAACTCACTATTCATTATTTTATTGACGTTTATATAAAATTCCATTCATATTTCCACATGACATTTGGGGGGGGGGCTCATCGAAATGTCACAAATTGTCACAAGAGTGAGAAGGAGTCAAAAATCGCGGAAAACAGTATTTGTTTCTTTGATTCCAACCAAATTTATTGGATTCAAACGCATCATTGTTTAGATCAAACCAATTTTATTTGAATCAAATCAATTCTACCTTTGATAAAGGGTCAAACAAATGTTTGTTAGATATAAACAAACATTTTTCTAAATGTATTCTACAAAATGATTCCCTTGGAAAGGAAAGCATATTGAATAAAAAAGGATTGACTGAATACAAAGAAGAAAGTTGATTTAAATTGGAAGGCTATATATTTATCTATATGTTCCCAACATGCAAGTTTCCATTATATTTAGAGTAATTACACTGCTCTTTATCTTCCTCATGCAAACATACCCACACCTGCACACAGATTTCCATAAACAGTAAATATTTCATTTTAACGCTCAATGCAGTCGTGCATAAGACCGGAATTGCACATAAAAAATGAACCCAGTGCTCGAAAGCACGTACCAACACACAGAAACACTTCTCACTGATACAGCTCGTTTCTCATCTCTCCCAGCAAGGGTCGATCGCGAGTTATTGATAGTCGCGATTTCGTAACTTTGATTAACGCCAAGTTGGATAACTTCTAGATTTAAATAAAATATCAATTAACGCAATAATCCCCGCATTAGATAAGCTGAGGCCTTTAAATGCTTCTCGTCTCGTCTATGATAACATATACACCTGGATCGTGTCCAATATAAATTAGATTGTATCATCCAAGTGCTTTAGTTATCGCTCAGGGAATCTACTGGGTTCTCTTAGGCAATTATCGCCGATATATCGAAGCAGAAAAAGGATAGTGCACGAAGCTTGTCGTTCTTGTCTTCCTTTTTGACGTTGTCGTTGACGTTAATTTTCTCGATAATCTGACAAGAAATCCGACTCTTATCCAAGATCTTATGAAAATCGAGGAGGAAACACAACACTGCCTTCTATTTATTTGTAATTTAAAAAATAACTTGGATTATAATAATAATAAAGGAATTAACCAAATGTACATCATTTTTAGATATTCTACTTTTTTGGACCTATAGATTAAAATTTATATTACTGGTGGGCAACTCTGATAGAAAAATAAAATTTGAATCCTTATTATTATTGTCTTGTAAGGCTGGTTTATTTAAGACTGGTAGCACTACGGTTAAAACCCCGGTTGCATCCGACATTATTCAATACATTGAAACCAAATATTATCGACACAAACAAGTTTATTAGTTGCATTTTCAACCAAATTGTTGAATTTCAAGCCAAAAATACAAAAAGTTGAATTCTTGGTGAAAAAGATAATTTCCAGCCCAGAGAGATGAATATTATCAATAAAGAAAAATGTCTTTTCTACCATAAAACATATATTTTCAATCTTAAAAGGATGAATTTTCAACAAAACAGTAGCATTTTGCACCAAAAAATATGATTTTCAATTAATTTTTTTTTCTGAAAGCAAGATCTTCTCCTTTCACTCCGCTGGGATTCGAACCACAGAACTTCTGATATCCAGTCTGGTGTTTTTCCGATTAAGCTACTAGAGAGATCGAAAGAAGATACTTTATTTCACAAAATATACGCATTATTATGCTAGATGGTACAAATCAAAGGTTTTAAGGAATCTGTATTATCATTACAGAATAACAGAAGATTTTTAACGTCTTCTTCACACTAGATGCAGTGATGAATGAAAAATAATTTTTAATTAATTCTTTTTCCGAAAAAGGTCTTCTCCTTTCACTCCGCTGAGACTCAAACCACAAAACTTCTGATTTCCGGTCAGGTGCTTTTCCCATTAAGCTTCGAGAGAGATCGAAAGAAGAAACTTCATTTCACAAAATATACGCATTATTATGCTAGATTGTACAAGTCAAATTTTGTAAGAAATCTACATTATCATTAGAGAATAACGGAAAGATTTTAACGTCTTTTTCAGACTAGATGCAGTTATGAATTAAAAATCATTTTTAATTAATTCTTTTTGTAAAAAAAAATATTATCCTTTCACTCCGCTGAGATTCGAACCACAGAACTTCATATTTCCGGTCAGGTGCTTTTCCCATTAAGCTACTAGAGAGATCGAAAGAAGAAACTTTATTTCAGAAAATATACGCATTATTATGCTATATGGTACAAATAAAATTTTTAAAGGAATCTGTATTATCATTAGAGAATAACAGAAAATTTTTAACTTCTTTTTCAAACTAGATGGAGTTATGAATTGAAAATCATTTTTAATTAATTCTCTTTCTAAAAAAAGATCTTCTCCTTTCCTTCAGCTGGAATTCGAACCACAGAACTTCAGAAAAAAGGGGGGAAAAAACAAAATACATGGATTTTCCACCATACAGTTAAATTTTCAAGTGAAAACGGTGAGCTTTCAACAAAAAATGAGACAGTTAAATTATCAGTTAAAAAAAACTAATTTTCAACAAGAACAAAACGAATTATCAACCAGTTGAATTCAACAAAAAGAGACCAATTTTTAACAAAATAGGTTAATCCTCAACCAAATAAATACATTTTGAATAAAAAAAATTAATTTTCTACCCAACTAGACGAATATTCAACAATATACTTCAAGTGTTCTAGCTAAAAATTCGAATTTTTTAAAAAACATTTGACTTTCAAATCGAAAAGGAATAATTTTCAAGAAGAATGTTCATTTTTAATCAAGAACAAAGAAATTTTAACGAAGTGGTCGAATTTTCAACTAAAAGAGATAAATTTCCAACCAATAATGGAATCGTTGCTTTTTCAGGTAACAAATTAATTTTAAAAAAGGAATTATCAACCAGTTGAGTCCCATAAAAAAATTTAATTTTAACAAAATAGTTCAATCCTCAATCAAATAGATGAATTTTCAACAAAATAGTAAGATTTTTCAGCTAAAAAGTCAAATGTTTCAAAGAAAAGTTGATTTTTAAGCCAGAAAAAAAGATTTTTCGAAGAGAAAGATAATTCTCTATCAAGAAAGAAGAAGTTTCAACAAAATAGCTGGATTTTTAACTATAAAAAATGCATTTTCAGCAAAAAATATAATAGCTACATTTTCAGTTCAAAAACCTATATGTCAAACAAAAAAATCGAATTTTCAACCAGCTGAATATGATTAAAAACGGCAAATTTTTAGCAAAATAGTTGAATCTTTAACCAAAATTATGAATTTTTAACAAACAAGATTAATTTTCTACCCAAATAGACTAATGCTTCACAAAATACATCAATCTTTTACCAAATGGTTGAATTTTTGACTCATAAAGTATCAGTTTTAATCCAAAAATGGAATAGTTAAGTTTTTAAATTTAAAAAAAAATAATAATTTTCCATAAAAGCAGGAATTTTCTTCAAAAAAGTTAAATTTTCAAATAAAAAGTTTAATTTTAACCAAACAGTTCAATTTTTTACCAGGGTGGTTGAATTTTTAACCAGAAGTCTTAGTTTTCAATAAATAAGAATAATTTTCACGCACTTTATATTTCTACCAAATTGTTGAATTTTCAAGCCAAGAAGACGACTTTTCTATAAAACTGTTGAATTTTCAACAAAAAAAAAGTGAATTTACGACCAAAATTGATGGTACAAAACAATTTATGTTACCATACGTTCAGTAAAAAAAAATTAACCCAATTAGGCCAAGAATGCTACCCATAAACGTCAAAAACTATACTTTATAGAGGTTTAAACATTATATTTCTTTATCTTCTTGAGTCACTTGAGTACCAACAAATCCAAATAACGGCGTATAAAATGTCTTTTTATAAACGATCCTACTTTATTGAAATTACTTATATTTATGTAAATCATCATGAAATCAGTAAAGAAACTCCTTACAAATAATATGCAGCAGATTGCAACATTTAAAAAATTTACTATTTTTATATTAACAAAACTGTCTAATGAAAGTATATTAAACAGGCTACACCCTTTTTTGTATGCTCATGTCGCCTACTTCGACTAATTTTGTAATGAATTATTTATTTATTTACCTACCTACCTAACTTCCTACCTACCTACCTACGTATTTATTTATTGAAAATGAAATTCATTCTTTAAGAGAAGTTTTCTCTAGAAATGCTGAAAAGCGATCAAATATTATAGGAATAGGAAAGGAACGAAGATTGCAATTTAATTCTTAAGATTATGCGCTATTTGAAGTGAAATAGCTAGATAAGAGGAAAAGAGAGGGAAAGAGGTCATGAGGAGGTCAAGAGGCTGCTGTGGACCGGCACATGGGGTTGACGGATAAATATAATGATTTAATGACCATTTCGTATACGAACGACACAAAATTCTATGATCACGGGCCTTTAATGACACGGCACTTGCCACGAGGCTGCAATTATTTTGCGGCACGGACTAGAGTGACGTCACTGCCGTATCTTCTCACGCCCTCTGACCGATCGGCGGGGAAAGTACACTCCGCCCTAGAAGCGGTTCTCCAGGTATTGCCTGGTTTCCGCACCTCTTCCGGTATTGGTTCCAAGAAAGATAAAGGGTCCTTCCTGAATTCAGGAGGAACGTTTTCCAATTGTGTTTCATACACTTCTTGTGATTTTTTTAGAATGTAACTCAATTTTTACTGTCATCAAATACTGGAAATTGCTCCATCTTTTGGCAGGATCGTTACAGCCACAAGTAGTCTTCAAGGTGTGCCCAGCTCATGGTCAGGTGCGAGCTTACGTAGTACGTACTCAACCATATCAAACCAACGGTTCTGACTCTAATATTGGGATCCAACACTTCTTGATTATGGATTCTTATACTCTTGGATAATTTTTTTACAATTTTTTGAATTGAGTTGTGGATTATAAAAATATAGATTTAGCACTTTGACAAGAGAGTCGAATTGCTTAATAGAATTTTCAACTCATAGCATTTGAGTGAAGGCCGTGGCTACGTGTAACCAAATTTCGATACGAATAGCCAAATTTTTTCGGTACACAAAGACAATGTCGTTAATTATACCATAAATTTTAACTTAAAGATTTAGTTTTAAGGTTGAGAAATCGGTTCTTTAATTAGGCCATCATTGTATATTCAATAATGATTAAAAATAGCTTGTCTCAATTTATCTCTTTTGAGACCAGGCACCCGGCAATGGGGTCGAATTAAGCGTTTTCAACTCGCACGTTGCGATCTCGATAAGACCAACGCCGCCTTCTAAATACTGGTAATGGCGCTTAATATATCGTCGCCAGATAACAATCGTCGGAGAAACGCTGCGATATACACGCGCCTCTAAACTTTTACCCGGTTTTATCTTTCGAGCCTCGAAGGATCGCCAAAGTTCTTTCTTCAACCCCTTTCCCCGCCCCTTCTTCATGCCTTAACTATTTTCATTTATTTTAAATCTTCCATCTTCAGCTTCATCGACAAATCAGTCTTGCATGTGAAGATCACATTTGTAAAACAAATTTATATTTTTAGAATTTATTTATTAGGAAAGTTTATTAGTGAATATAGCAGAAATAACAGAAAGTACAAGTATCAGAAAGTAGAGTAATTTTATGGATGAAAACAAAATTATTTCAGAAAAATTTATAATCGGTGTAAACAAATGTGACCAATATATAGGAAAACTGTAAATGGATAAGAATCCATTATGACTTTTGGATTAAGAGCGTTCCTGGTTTTTATGAGGTTTCAAAGAGCAAAAAAATAATCCAATGAAATCATAAACAAATTTCTGTTGTTTTCAGAGAATATTGTATACAAATTCGAGACATTAAACAAAAAATATATATGCCCTACTGGATGATGTCAGAATAAATAACGGGCAATCACTTGTGATCATTACGAATTACAAATTCATTTGGTAGTTGTATGTAATTGATCAATCGAGCAACCCTTTTTTGGCATGAAAAGTACTTTAATTTGGATTATTGTCTCCGAAGAGTCGAGTCTCGATGATAGGTATGGAAGTCACATTTCTTTGGCTAATTTTATACTCTGTTAACCGTGTAATTACCCATTAAACAAATTACATCCTCTAAAATCAACGCGTGTTCTCACAGTAATTTTCAGTAGATTCTTGGGCGTGACTCCAGAGCAGCCACGCACCTACTCAACTGATTCAACGAAGCGTTAAAAGTAGTCTCTAAGTACCAACAGATATCCTAAATAGGACTTCAGGACTTTCCAATTTTCACATATGGTAAGCTGTGGGACTAATTCGATGGATTTATAAAGAAACATAAGTGTATAAAGAACCCCGCACCAAATGTAGAGAAAATGACTTCTAGTCAAGATGTCAAATTATAATTTTTCTACAATTTCGAATCTAGAGATCAATAATAAGAAAAAAAATAATCAGAGAAATAGAAAGATTTTGCTCAAAGAATTTCCGAACAAAAACTGTGAACCCATGAACTTGACAGCTTTACAATTTTGTGTATACAGAATGTTTGGGGGTTGTTTTATCGTCCCGTAAACATTCAAGTAAGTAACTCTACATTTTATAACAATAAAAACCACCAGAGAGTTTTTTATTAAACTATTCGGGTCAAAAATCACTTTTAAGTAAGTCAAAAAAGTATCCCCTATCAATCAAAACAATCAAAACCACTTGAGATTTCATAATTAAACAATTAAAGTCAGAAATAACATCTATATAGATGCAGGAAGTGTCCCCCATCATAAAAAGTATTTAAAATTATTTTAAGGATCATCCTAATATACCGTAAACATTCAATCAAAAAACTTGTCATTTCCTAAAACCCAAAACAGCAAAATTTTCCTTTAATAAACTATTAAAGACACAAATCACTTCAGAATAAGTGCAGAAAGCTTCTCGTAGCAGGAAAAGTGTTTGAATGTATTTATAAGGGCTGTTTATACATCCATGAAAGATTCAAATAAGAAAATGAACCTTTTTCTACAATCAAAACCGGTGGAGATTTTTTGATTAAACTATTGATGTCACAAATTACTTATAGATAAGTGCAGAAAGAGTCTCCCATCAGTTAGAGTATTTGAAATTATTTTAAGAGTTGTATTAACATCAATTACACACTCAAGCAAGGAAATCGACATTTCTTAAAAACCGAAACTACGAAATTTTTTTTTCTGAAACTATTGGAATCATGAATCGCTTCAAAATGAGTGTAGGAAGCAAATCACATTTCTTGGTAGAGAACGCTTTCTGCACTTACTTTGATGTGCTTCCTGAAAATGTTCTGTAGTTTTGGTTGTTAAGAAATGTCGATTTCATTTCTTGAATCTTCAAAAGATTATGAAACAACAAGTAATTTTGGTCTTCAGCATTTTAATCAGAAAATCTGCAGTTGTTTCAATTGTTAAAAAAAATATATATTTCCTGACTTCAATCTTCAGGTGATGTTTAAGCAACCTTTAACCCTAAATCCGAACCCTTTTCCTGGTTAGCAGACTCTACCTGTACTCATTTTGAAATGATTTTCGACCCTAATAGTTTGAGCAAAAACTATCCCGCGGGTTTGGTTTTCGGGATATGTGAATTTCCTTCCTTGAATGTTTAGGGGATATTAAACAAAGATCCAGACATCGTGTATACAAAAAATCGTGAATATCTTAAGCTCATGCCTTCAAAACTTTTATTTCAGTTGGCACAATCCACAAAATATAAAGCATCTAGCCGAATCTAAATTGAAGTTTTTGAGATGGCCAAATCTCAATAATGGACAAATTTATAAATAAAAATTCTTAATTTTTTTATATTTAGTGAGCCATTTCTAACTATCTGAATCAGTCAGGTTGCATTCTGGATCAGTTAAAATTCTTACTCATTTGATTCAGTGACTAGATTTAATCTCTCTGATTAAAATTTAGTGAGTAGTATCTGAAATATTTCAACACACTAGAAATAGTTGAAACAGATTTATTTAAATTTAACGGGATGAACTGGAACAAAATGATCTACGGGACACTAATTTTATCTGGATCCGAATCTCCGAGATCCTAAATACTGACGATTGTCATGGAAATCTAGTCTTGCACTCTAGCCCGCCATATATCAAGAGAACTTGATAGAGACATCGATCTCTTCAGTCTAGAATACGAATATAAACTCCCTGGTCTCTATAGTTTATAATATCTTGAAAAATACGAAGCGCTCCTTTCGGTTAAGTTTGTCCAGTTGAATCTCAAAGACCCCGAACAGTGGGCGGCCATTTGTTGTGTTCAATCTAAGGCTAAATCAATGAATGATTCTGAAATCTGGTAATTTATGGTTCCTTCTGAGTCTTCCGGAGTATTAAAAAACCGGAAAAAGAGAAAAAAACGTAGAAACCTACGTAGAAACGTAGGAGGAGGATCAATGAACTAAAATTGTTGAACATAAAAATAAGAAGAAAATAATTAAATTGACTCTTTCAATTAATATTTGCATAAATATAACCAGGATCGCTCGGTCTTTGCACTTCTCCCACATTTGTGCAAGAACCTTTAAAAATTAAAAGTTAAACCATTGACAACTGCAACTGAGTTTTTATGAATTCTATTTTGTTAAAACGTTCTAGACGACAAATTTTGCCGTTAAACATTTTATTGTATCGTTTTATTGTTTAATGAATTTTAATTAGTTATTTTTAATGGCAGCTTTTTCTTGATTAAAACGCAAACTACGTATCTTATCAAAAGATGATCGAAAGCAAATTTATAGATCTAATGTAGGCAAACAATGTTGTCATTGAAAATTAAACGAAAACTACGCATCTTATAATAAAATGATCTCCAACAAATTTGTTGACCTTCCTAAAATAAATAATTGTGTTTCGAAACATACTATTTTAGCTTATGTCGTTTTCCCAAAATTCAATTTTTCATTTTTATTGATATTTTTCATGATTAAAACAAGATTAAAATCTTTATTTGCAATAAGAAGTTCAATAACCTTTAAATCGAATAGAGCCTTTAAAAAAAAATACTTGAAACTGAAACATTAACAGTCACATAATTTCAAGTAGTATTCATTCAAAATTTTATAATATTTCGATAATTTAAATTTATGATTAGAAAGCTTCTGACTGTAAGAAATTGTAAAGTGAGCATGATTTATTACACTATTAAAAATAATAACTTGCTATACATATATTTGAACAGGGCCGCTTAACTAATGGAAAAATGATATAAAATATGTATAAAAAAGCGGCGAACTCAACTTTCAGTAAACATATTCCACAGATAATTTTACTACATTTACTGATTGAAAAAAAGAAATCTTTATTGAAATCGACCAATCAGGGAGTTTTACAACCTGACAGGTAAATTTATCGAGACTTGGATCGACCGAGACTTAATCTGTGCACTCCAACACTAAAAGCACATAAAATTCTTTCATAAAATCACCAGCGGTCTCGTAAAAACCAGTTACGCCAATGATCCACTGTGACCGCCGGGTCAAGTGAAACTCAAACGATTTTTCAATAACGGGGAAAATAAAAATTTTTATGAGTTCCTAAATCAATCTGCCCATTACCTTTATAATCAATGCTGACAATAAATTCAACTTTTAGACGAATAAATCACCCTAAAAAGTTTCTTTTTTCTTCGATTAATTAAAGCTTAAAATGCTTAAAATGCTAACTTACCATGGTTCTACTGGGAGAGGGTGTCATTTTTAGATGACCATTTTTTAAATGTTTTGAAAAAAGGAAGCTTTTTAAAAACTTTGAAAGGTTTCAAGACAATAAACAAATTTTCTTATGAAACCTGGGAATACTTTTAATGATTTTTTATTTCTTTAAATTAGTTTCAAAAGAAAATTTAAAAAGATTTTGAACTCTTTCCAAAAGCGTCGAAAAAGAATCTTGAATATTTGAAGGCATTTGAAATTTGAAATTTGAAGGCAAATTTGAAAATATTTTAATAGATTTAAAACAAAATGTAGATTTTCCTAAATTTCAGAAAAAAAATTCGAAGCTTTTTGAGAATTTGGAAAGGATTCAAGAAAAAAATTTTCTTCAGATTTCGAGGGATTTGTAAAAAGATTTGAATGTAATTCAACACTTTATAAGATGTTGAAAAATTGTAAACAAAAATTATATACATTTAAAGATATCATTAAAAAAACATTTTTAAGCATTTTTGAAGGTTTGAAGAGAAGAACAGATTTTTCTTAAGATTCCTAAGAACATTTTCAATTACTTTCTTTTTATATTAATTTTTTAAGAAATTTTAAAAAGATTTCAAAATAATTCAAATGATTTCCCAAAATTTATCCAATATTTTTCAATTTTCTCCAAACTTCCAAAAGTTCTGAATATCTTTTATATTCACTGGAATTTTTCCAAATATTTTGTAAAATGCTGTTAAATAAAAAAAGTTTCTAGATTTTTTTTTCGAATATACATGAAATCTTCAAAATGTTTTTTTTATGCTCAAGAATCTTAGAAAAAGTATACAAAGAAATATTTTTTATTTTATTTGGTAGTGTATTTACGATTTCAGAGTTTTCCTTTATTGCCGGTAATTGCGATACGTCTAACAAAATACTAAAATACAAATTTTACAAGATTGTACTTATACTGTATGTTTGTTTTCAATTCGTCGTTATTCATGAGAATATTATAGAAAATAAACAAAAAAATAATTTTGTATAAATGTTCAGCAAAATTAAAAACTTACATATTTTAAATTATCTTATTTTTAAAACCATTTGAGAAATATTTGTTTATGTAAGTGTATTTGTCAAGATGTTATTTATCAATTATTATTATATATTTACATTTTTATTGCAAGAAATGAGATTCATAAACCTCCCCAAATAACCTCAAACTTTTGACAGATTTTCGTATTTCACAATGAAAATTAATTCAAAACAAATATCACACTGAGTCTGATTTTCAATTACTCTGACATAATTCATCATTAAAAATAATAAAAATGTAAAATTTGAAGAAAAATCAACAAACATCTAAGGAAACTAAGTGTCTCGTTCCGGAATTCGGAATGACTAGCCCAATGACGACTAGACGCAGCCTTAAGAAAAATATAATATCTTCCTTCATTCCTGAAAAAATTCAACAAATTTATATAGGAAAAGTTTAAATCAAAAGACTAGATGACACATTCACGAATTGATATAAATAACAAATTTTATAAACAATTATCCACATCAGGCATTCATGATGAAATAAATTAAGTTTTTTCGACTGAATCGGCCAAAAATTATACGAAAATATCATTTATCAGATTTAGTCATCCGGAAACAACTGGTTTTGTACAAATAAATCATATTAACGAATGCACTGTATGGATATTTTAAGAGGGAAAACCATCGTTAACTTTAATTATCCACTAGAAAAAAGTACTTTTTTTTGTATGAGAGGTTAAAAATTTTCTAGAAAATTATTAATGACAATAACGGTAGTGGATCATTATCAGGGTTTCCAAAAAAATGTTTAAAAATTAGTCATGACAGCTTGTTACGTTGAAAAATCCAAGTTTTTACGTTTATAAATAACTGAAAATGCATTTATCAATTCAGTTTGTTTGAACAATTATCAATTGTTATCGATCAATAGATAAAAATCTGTGATAAAAATTTGTTCAAACAATTGACGTCACTAATTTTGTTTATAACAAATTCTATCGATTTTTTGAACATTTTCTAAGCTATTAGACAACTTTTCTGGATATTTGTTTCATTGATTCGATAGGTATTTGGGAGTAAATCCAAGTATTTCTCGAAAACCGATAATCTTCTAAAAAAAATTTCTTTTATTTTTGTTATTAAATGAAACAACATTTTTTTTTTTTAAATCGACCATGCCAGATTCATGCAGAATTTTATTAGCTTTAATTTTTTAAAACGTTTTAATCTGTTGAGAAATCGCTTCTGGATATCAATTTCCCCACAGACATTTTTTTGCTCCACTGTGAGACAGGATAAGTTTTTTGGATCAAACCTTTATTATTTTTATTCAGCATCCGCATGTCTTGGTATCAGGTTTTTACTTTCCCAAATACAAATAATCTATTTTTAATCGCTATCCAAATCTAATTTTTTAAAACCCATAGAATTTTATTCTTAAATTTCTCGATTGATTTCCTAGGAATTGGGTAACCTTTTAACATCAAACTTCACTTACACGTATTTAGAAACTTTATATATTGGTAGCATACTTTTATTTTTTATTTACCGGAAATTAAATTTCTTATCGCAATCCGCATCCGAGCCTATTCCTATATTAGGTTGGAGCCACTTTAATATTGTCAAATTCTGCATCCATTTTCTCGAATCTGGATACCTTTTTTAAATAAACCTTATTGCCCTCAATTCAGCAACGCTTTATCTTGGGTGTGGATTTTTGCTTCACCTTTAAATAATGATTCTCACACCATGAGAATCTTCCGATAAACATGTACCTAATTATTCATTTTGATGGACATTCTATCAGAAGCGTTTCATAGTTCCATACCTAATTATTCAAGTAGCTCTAATTTATTTTGAAAAATTATTAGTCAAAAGCAAAAAATACGAGACTCATGTTTTGCCTCAGAAAACAATATATTTTAAGGCCAAAAAATTCCGTGACATCACCAGGGCTAGACTGTCTGATTTCATATGAAATCGCACAAGTGTAACTTCGAATGGTTTACAAGATATTAAATATCCATTTATAATCAATAAATATGTACACTCTTAGAAAAATCTGTACTAGATTTATAGTGCTTGTAATGGAAGCAAGAATACACAACATGAAATTAAATTTAGTATACCAGCGTACAGTAAATTTAGTATATGCATATACTGAATTTAGCATTCACGTACATGAAATTTAGCATACGCGTATACTAAATTTAGCATACATGTATACGAAATGTAGTATATACGCATATACTAAATTCAGTATACGCGTTCCATTTCGCGTAGGTTCCGTCTTCATCATCTGTAAACATGAACAGATGAAAAATGAAATTAAAGAACAAAGTTATAATTTTCAAATAATCATATATGAATTTTAGTAGCATATAGGCTTACATGCACTTTATGTATTTTTGGAATATCATTGATGTACAAAGTGAATAACGTGGGTCCAAGTACTGAGCCTTATGGGGCTCCTGCAGCTATATATGTCTTTAATTGAGGACTTTTTGTCATTATAATGTACACACATTTTCTTATCAGCAATGTATGACTCAGTTAGACGTACTAAGTATGATGGAAACGTATATTCAATTATTTTGTATGCCAGCCCTTGATGTCATACAGTATATTAAAGGACTTTTCGATGTCCGTTAGTAATACTCCGATGTGCTTCTTTTTATTGAAATTCTCAGTTATATGATCAAACAGCCTTGCCAATTGATCTACTGTATTATGGTTTTTGCGGAAACCAAATTGTTCATCCATCATCATCCTGTTTTCATCAATGAAATATATCATTCTTTTTTGAATAATTTTCTCAACAACTTTACCAATATGTTGCAACAAACTAATAGGACACGGTAGTTGTGGGTCTTTTAAGTAGATAGTCATTTATTACTTTTTAGATATTTCCTAACAGCCCTAATAACTATTCTATCGTGACTTTTGGATCCTAGATTTTTATTTAGTTTGTGAACATTTTTTAAGTGATAAGATATTGCATTTACTTTTTCTTTCGTACTATATACGTATTTTTTATCAACCAATAGTGGTGCAATTTTTTGTTCTTGTTTTGTAAATAAGGTTTTTAGTTTCCATAGTGAGCTATCTAATGGGTTTACTTTACGAATAGTCTGATTCCATTGTGAATTATTCCATTCATACATTTTTACTGTGATTAATTTAGCCAATGACAACTGAAGTATCTTAAGACTTCTTTTTTCTTTTTTTCTGAAATTTTCTTCTCTACACATTTTTTATTTTAATTAAACGCTTAATCTCTATGGGCAACTGATGCTTATTTCTCTCTTCATTCATAATAGGTACAGAGAATTTCACACTCTCTAATTGCTTCGGTTAATCTACTGATAGCTTCCTCAATTTTTACCACAGTTTTTATATGATAGTTTATCTGTAAATTTTTATAAACATATTCTTTAAATTTATTCCAATTAGCGTTTTTATAGTCAAAACATGCTTTAGGTTTATGCATTTGTTTATAACATAAACAAATAATATCGATTGACAATTCTTCATCACTAAATATCACCACTTATGTAATTTAAAGACGATTAAAACGAAAAACGATCACTTTCTATCTACAAATGGGCAAACTATGCATTTTCTTATAAGATTTGTTTATGACATACACAAAAAATATCGATAGGCAATTCTTCGTCACTAAACATCACCAGTTATGTAATTTGGAGACGATTAGAAGGGAAAACTATTACTTTCTGTCTTTTAACCAAAATATGCTTTTGTTTATAAAATTTGTGTACAAAATAAACAAATAATATCGAGTGACCAATCTTAATCACTAAATATTACCACTCATATAATTTAAAAGTACTAAGAAAGAGAAACGATTACTTTCTGCCAATAAACGCCTAAACAATGCATTTCTTTACATAGTTTGTTTATAAAATAAAAAATTTGTTTATAAAATAAACAAATTATACCATAAAACAAATTTTCATGATCAAACGTGATTCTGTTGATAAAATCAAGCAATTTCAACTTACAAATGTACTTTGCAAGTCAAATTTCCAATATGTTGTCATTTTGTTAATATAATTTTTTTATAACAATTAGATTCGATATCCTTTACATTATTTATATTTTTTGGATACTTCGTCATTTATTTTCGTTGAGAATTGGATTAATTAAGTTATTGACTTGAAGATGAAAAATAATAATTAAAGAATGTCTAATTTTCGCTCGTTGTTTATTTATATAAAAAATAACAAAAATTGAAAAAAGTAAACGATAGACGCTCTTGTGCAACTATCGCTGATCACTTCTGAACAAAAAAAAATTGAAAATCGGTTGAGACTTGTAGGCTGTAGGTGATTTTGAATAGTAAATTCCCGATTCAGCCCACTGTGCGGTGTTGGCCGCGACCCTGTCCTGCTGAACGCTCCAAGGGAGATAGAGTAAATTCTCGAAAACGAGAAGTGTCAAATTTTCTGGAACTACGATTTTCGGACAGCAGTCTCTGTTGCACACTCGAGGCCTGACATTGTTCTCCAAGACTTCGAGAAACGAACCATATTGGTGATCAAATTCTCGGCTCCATCCGAATACAACATCACTGCCAAGGACAAAGAAAAGGAGGAGAGGTATCAAGACCTTCAAATGGAGCTGCAAAGACTGTACCCAAAATATTGGGTACAAGTAATTGTCCTTGTGATAGGTATCGTATCCTATTTCCTCTGGGTTATACATTGATCAAAATACTGCGCAGTTTAGTACCCAAATTGGATTTTGAGGTTAAGAACTTGAGACCTTGAGCTATTTTCCGTATCGTTAATGGGCCATGGTGCCAGCCAGATGCCATAAAAAAGCGATCTTTGGACTTTCAAACAGGAACCGTCACTCAAAGTGATTGACTTTATCCTGTCGAAAAGTCGAACTTTGGAGCCGAATTATTTAACTGTGACTCACTTTAATTACCTAAAACTTGTAGGAGGAATAAAGTGACCTCATTTACGATTGGTTATTTGGCACTAAAATTGAGTAACGTCAGCATTCCTATTGGCTGAACTCTGAAAGTAGGGATGAACCCCTTCCAAAACGAGCATTTAAATATAGATGCGGAGCCCGAAAACTTCAGAATTTTATATTTCGGCTCGCTTCTTTAAAGCTCGAACCTACAATGCTCATTATTTAATTCTGCAATATTTTCTAATTGGGACTTAGATATTATTTCAATAACTGTTAAGCTCTGTGAAGCATCAGGACAATTTCAAATATAGTTAATATAGCATATGATTCTAAAAGACTATAATATCTAATATATTTAGATTAATAATAATTCTTTCATTTTAAATAAATATTGTGTGTTATTTCAAAGGATTATTGTATTTAGTGAATAATTATCAACAGTTTAAGTGAATAAGAACAATTATTCTTCTAACTTAGAGTATTCGTTTTCCTCCTATTTTAAATAATGTGTTAGTTCTGCTGTAGTCAATTTTTAAATCGACGCAATTCAGCAGCGAAACACCTAAAAAGGAAATTAACCAACCACCGTTGGGTCGTTAGCACTTTTAGCGTATCCAACAGGCAGGACGTAACAGTAGCCCGTTGCTTGGACTCAATCAACACGAAGCAGCACCAAGCAAAGTCAGGTTTTAAAAATGCACGTCCGGGGTCCCTCAACTCTCCCGCAAATGCCCCAATTTTTGTATATTCTTGAAACTCGGTTAAAATGTGACCGAGTTTTAGGAACCTAAAAAAATTGGGGCATTTGGGAATATCGAAAAATTAAGGGCATTTGGGGAAGGGGGGTTGCTGCCCCCTGGCGTGAATTTTTCAAATATGGCCCCAGATTCATAATCAACGGCCCAAAAGACCCCAGAGGTCATGTTTTTACCGAGTTTCGGGAATAAAAGAAAATGTTATAATCAAGAATTTTTTCTTTACCTTATTCGGCCGGGAAGCCGATGTATCGGCTTGCCCTATGATATGAACTTTATATACAGTTGCTACAGGATACAAGACACGAATTTTGGCACATTTAAAGAGCGGTTTAATATCTCAAATCCTGGCCGTCTAAGAGTTATTGAAAAATTAGATAATCTGGAAAACTTGCTTTCAGCTCTCCACAACAAAATTGACCATCTCACGCTGGAAAATAAAGAGCTTAAAGTCGAGCAAGAAAAACTATCTCCGATTATTACGAAACAAGATCGGAGAATCGAGGCAATGGATAGAACGTTAAGAAGAAACAACTTGATTATTTTCGGTGTTCTTGAGGAAGACGACGTGGTCCTAGTGCAGTCAATTTGTGGTATTTTCAAGCAGCATCTTAATATTAAAATACGCTCAGACCAGGTCGAATCTTTTAGATGGATTGGAGGAAAAGTCCAGGACAAAAGCTGTCCCCTCCTTACTCAGCTATGTTCCTTTGAGGATAAGAAAATGATCTTATCGCAGCTGAAAAAATTACACGGCAATGGGATCAGCATTACGGAGTACTATACTGAAAAAGTCAAAACTGAAAGGAAGGTTCTGCTTCAATATCTTAAGAGACTAAGAATTGTGACCTGAAAGCATCCTTAGGCTATAATACAATATATGTGGATGGCAAAAAATTCGAGTCCAAAGATCCGTCATCGTTGTGGTCTGTAATCCAAAGTGCCAAATTAAGTGGAAATAGTGCGGAACTATTTGAAAAAGGGAAAATGGCGGAAGCAAGCGGCATACAAGGAAAGGCGAAGCGCAGGGCATTGGAATCCCCACCAGCCATTATCAAAGAGCAGGCCAAAAATCTTACGAAAGGGAATTTTCACAATCGGATATCATCAACCAGGGAGACGAAGAAGCAAACATTCAATGGTTAAATGAGCGAAACGCTTCAGGACACCTGATATGTTTTCTCGCACAAATTTTTCAATGTCAGGAGGAGTCACGATGTTGCGTACAACGGAAAGGGCCTGGGATTGGTAGAAATTACGGATATTAATGAATTTTATGTTTTAAATGGTAGATCGCGGAGTGACAATCCAGCCCACTTTAGTTTTTTTAATGCAGGGGAAAAAGTGTCAATGACTTGTCTCACAGACTAGTGGTTAACTTTGACAAAGTCGACATAGATTAGCTTACTTCAAACCTTACCGAGGCTAGTATCGACAGCGCCAAAAAAAGATATGTGGTCGGTGAGAAAAAATGTTACTGAGCAATTTCACCGTGACAACCCTTGTTTTGATTCTGACTGTCGCGAAAGCAAATCATATCTTTCTAATGCGTTCAAAGAAGCCAGCAGGGTAAATTTCTCGGATTAGGCTAAGTTGGTTTATGTCAAAGCTAGCCTTACCAAGCACTGATGTCTAATAAAAAAGCACGTTTTTAAGCCAATATTCGGGCGGTCCTTGAGAGTGTCAACGATAGCAAAACATTCTAGGATACTGTAATAGTTTCAGAGGTTTCAAAATAAAATCTACAATCCTTTCTGCAAAAGCTTGGAAAAACTTCTTCCGTCTGAAACTTCCTCTCAGACTATAGTTGATAGATTCCGTGATTTTTCACATTCGTGGGATCTGTTAAGATTGGAAAACAGTAACTTTGGTGATATATGAAGTAAAATTTTACACAATGTTACCTGCAATATCTGCTATTCAAATCTCCTTTCCTTTTTAAGCGCATTTTCTCTCAAATAAGAACTTCCTTAAGGTTCATCGTCAAGTCGACCTCTAAAGCTGGAACAACTGTGTTCGATCCACAATAGATTTGCCAGTTATGTTATCTAACAAGAGAAAATGACGATTTTTTACACATCCTCGCCAAATGTCCAATCTACTCGCCCGTTAGAAATCATTACTTCCGTAACATTGGTATTATAAACAAGAACAATCTTCACTTATTATTGTGAAATATTAATCCTGGGATGCTTCGCTCTATATGCAACTTTACAAGTACATGTTTAAAAATCAGAGCTTTCTCTCTATTCGAATCATACACTGCCCGAACTCAACCAGTATGTCTTAACAACCCACTGTACATACGATATCATAATTCTTTTTTCATTATGTTATTCATCTTAATTTTATCGATTTCGTAATAGTGGCCTCCCCCTGCCACGGAGTCATTTTGTATATAAATATTTATAATTAAATATAGTTGAAAAGAGAATGTGCATTAACAAATATAAATGAATAAATAATATAAATAGCCTGGGAAATATAAAAGGGATTAGGTTTTATGACATTCTATTCTTAGACGCCTAATAAAAGGATTGTCCTTCGAACCCGACCTCGGACGATTTCTGAATATTTTTTTATGAATTCTAACTTTTGCTGACGATTTCTGTCGAGAAATGTAACAATAGTGGTCAGAAATCGTCATAAGTTCTGGCTTTTTGTGTGTAAATTCCTTTGCCTGCCCGGTACGTGATGCATACAATAGGACCATTATATGCACAGTAACTGAAACGGCACTAGTGATGTGTCGTTTGCAGTGTCATTTCAGTGCCACTTCATTGGCAGGGTTTTGCTCCAACGATCACTTGAATCTCGAGATCAAAATGATCTGTTCATTAGGATCATTTTTTACAGCTTTTAGGGTCATTTGACATACTAAACAAAATGGCCGCCCATTTTTGGCGCGATGTCATGATGACATAATCTCAAAATTTGATCTAACAGCACGCAAGTGACAACTACACTTAACGAGTGATATATTCTAATTTCAGGTTTCGTAAATTTTTTAACTTTTTAAATACACTGCCCGATCAGAAACCATAAAAAGCTCGCACATAAGCTAGAGTACTCCAAGAACGTTGGCCATTTTGGTTTGACATGGTACATGATCACAAATCAGATCATTATGATGTCAAAAATCGATTATTCATTTCGGCCCATCAAAATACTCGTGATTTCGGTACAGCTTGTCTATTATCATTTGCAGTCTATATAGCAAACTTATGAAAATAAAGGCATATTCGTATGCAAGGAACTTTTCGTCTTAAGTCATCGATCGGTAACTGTAAATCAAACCTAACTCATCAAGCCCACTTTGCAAGCGGTTGTTTTGTGAATGCGCCTTCATGTTGTTCTGTTTAAGTTATCTTTAGGAACTCTTTTGGGTGTCTACAGGTTTCTATTTGAGGTCAAGTTCTGAAAGATAACAACTTTTATTTAAGCCGAAACTTCAGTGAACCTCAGTTTTTTATGTGACGTCATTGCGATGGAATTTAAATTAAGCGCGCTCTCGGTATTCCTGTGTACTTTATTTCTATATATCCAATTTCCTTCAAAAATTGGTATATGAGGAATTTCAGGTATTCTATGCCATATATAATCTAAAAATGTATATTCCTATTTCTGTTTACAGAAACAACTGTGCAGCCAGAAAGACGCAAAACAGTCACACGTCTCTGTTTGCCGGCTTGTGAATATCAACCTGCAATATATTTCGATATTTATTAAAGCGCATTTATGAACAATTAATTGTACCCCATAATCGTACGTTTTTTGTAGCAAGAGGTGATCTGGTCATTGGGGAATACAAGCTCTGTCCGTTCATTATATAGTATCTGGGAAGAATCGATTATGCATTACTTAAAGAACTATTAGACAACAATAGCGACTTTCGAAAATTGTCCAGTGTCATCTTTACTGCTTCTTCGTAAGATGTCGGATTTAATTGACCTAATTATTTTCTAACACGGACTTACTAAGCATAGTATTAGGCATGATCATTTTTTCGATTTTGGAAACGCGAAAATTCTTGCGAATGCATTTCACTATCGTAAACGTCTGATGATAGAAATGTGTCATATTGCTGATAATGTTAAGGCGGTCAATTTAAGAAACGACTTGGAAAAACTTTGAAAAATATAATACCCTGCTTTGAAGCGAACAAGATTCTGAGAACACGTGGCCACTATGGTCGTCGCCCCCTCAAGTGAACCGACGATCAATCCTCTCATTTTCAATCAATTTTACTGCCACAGCCCTTTAAAAATTAAAGGAGATTTCTTTCGAATTTCGCAAGTCGTTAAATCTTTGTTTTTTAATCATTCACTTCTTTTCAAACATAAAAGTGTGTGCACGTGTGTGCGTGCGCGCGCGTGTGTGCGCGCGTGCGTGTGTGTGTGTGTGTGTGTGTGTGTGAGAGAGAGAGAGAGAGAGAGAGAGAGAGAGAGAGAGAGAGAGAGAGAGAGAGAGAGAGAGAGAATTAAAGAGGTGAAAGAGGAGACTTGAGAAGGGACTGCAGGGCCGTCTTTGACCTCTCCGAGGTCTTCAAACCACCTCTAAATATCTCTAATATCTGAGCTCTTCAAAACTGCAATTTGCAGCTCTCCACTTTTCATTTAATTACACGAATTAATTATTTTTTATTCTAGACTCTTCTGATTTCTTTTTAGATTTTAGCATTTTTATCTTCATTCAGAATAATTAATGTATTATTTTGTTCAACAAGAAAAATCAAACTCTTGTATTTTTCTTACTTGAATTATTCTTTTCGAAAAGCAGGCTTAACACTCTTTCCCCTATTTATTCTCTTTTCTCCCTTTTTCGATGAATTCCTCTTTTTTTTCCCTATTTTCATGAAACTTCCCCTTTTCTCGCTTTTTCGCATGATTGCGAACTGAATTAATAGAACCCGATAAGGACATCATACTATTTTTGGTTGAAAGTCTACTATTATATTTTTGGTTCAGGATTGATCTCTTTTGGTTAAAAATTCTACTATTTCATTGAAAATTTAATTATTTTATTGAAAGTTCCAATATTTTGTTAAAAAGTCATGTTTTTTGGTCGAAAATTCATTTGTTTTTTAGCACATTCATCTTTTTTGTAGAATTTTTGTTAATTCACCTTTCTTGCTTTAAAGTTAATTTTGTTCTTGTTCGAAATTAAACTCTCTTGTAAAAAAAATTTTTTATTTTGAATATTCAATTATTTGATTAAAAATGCAATTGTTTTCGATTGAATTTAGATCAGTTTTGTTTGAAAATGTGACCATCTGGTTAAAAATTCATTTTTGTAGGTTGAAAATTCAACTGTTTAGTTCAAATTTAAACTATTTTGTTGAAAATTCGTCTTTTTTTATTGAAAGTGAAGATTTTTGTTGAAAAGTTATCTTTCCGGGGTCGAAAGTAAACTTTTTTCGAAAACATTCGATTTTTCAGCTTGAAAATTCTTATCTTGTAGTGGAAAATTCCTCCTTTTTGGTTGAAAATTCAACTACTTTGTTGAAAATTTATCTTTTTTGGTTGAAGATTGAATTATTTTGTTGAAAACTTGCACTTTTGGTTGAATTTAACTGTTTTTCATTCAAAATTAAAATAGTTTTTGGTTGAAATATCAACTATCACATTTTTTGGCTGAAAATTCAAATACTTGGTTTAATGTTGAACTACTTTGTAAAAAATAATTTTTTTTTTGTCGAAGATTCATCTCTTTGATTGATAATTCAACTATTTTGTTGAAAGTTTGTTTTATTTTAGGTTTAAAATTAATTTTTTAAACGGAAAATTAAATTATTCCATTTTTGATATTTTTTAGTTGAAAAATTAAACTGTTATGTTGAAAAATCGTTTATTTGTTGAAAAGTAATCGTTTTAACTGAAAATTGAGTTATTCCGTTTTTGGTTGAAAATTCGTGTATCTCTTTGCTTTCAAAAATGAAAATTTGTGTTGTAAATTCGTTTCATATTGAATTCAATACGGTACCTACAATTCTTTTATTAAACATATTTTATTCCCCTATTAGTCTCCTATTTGAATCAAAATTATCCCATCTTTGATTTTCAAATCAAAATTACCTCATCTTTTATTTTCATTCCCAACATTCTATTAATTCCAACACATTACACAATGAATTTCCCTTCTAGAATAATATTCCGTAATCTAAAATCAAATTGAAATTATCGAACATGCAAATTGCGAAATGTGAATCGGTCTCGGTCGTTGAAAGCCAATAAGTAAAGGGAAAATCGCGTGGGGAATCTGCATCTGATCGAATTTCCCATTTTTTTTTTCCACGGACTTCATTTCCATTTGGAAGCATCGACGCGTTCTATTGTCTAGGATAAAATTGAAGATTTTACGAGGCCCCTGAGCCCTCTGCCAGGACAATCCCATGGGCAAAGACGGCCCTGAGTAGAGGGATGGAGTAAAAGATTGCGAAGAGGGGGAGGAGGGGGAGGATACTGCAAGGTTCGAACGGTACCGAGAACGATCGGCGAAAGGAAGAGAATGTCGATTGCGAATCTCTAAGCTGAGTAATCGAGCCGACGCCATCCATATCCACCTGCCGCGATGGCTCGTTAATGCCGACTCTTCTCACTCATCCCCCTAAAGTGTCCCCTTCGTCTGTTCGGTTCCCCTTCAGTCAAACTGTCAAAGCACACAGTCCCAGTAGTGACACACCAACGACTTTTTTTTTTTTCTTCCAGGGGTAATACAGAGCAAACTGACCCTTAAATACAAAAAAGGACTGCTGCCTCGTCTGCTACCATGAGTTAGAAAAATGTGTTCTATATTTCTCATTTAGGGCGAGTTCATGATTTATGAGGGTATTTTATGGTCTGTTGGTAATGAATTTTATTACTATTCGGATAAAATATGACGATGGTGGTATTAAATTCATAATCACAATTTTAAATTTGGCGCCACAATGGCGTCACTATTTAGCAAGATAACCTCTTAAGGGCATGTGAGAGTTTGTCACGTGACCAATTAAGTTTTATATTCGGCGGCTTTATGATTAGAGAAATGAATATATTGTGCCGCAATTTTGTTAATTCTATTTTAGCTAGGGCTCTAGAACCCTGTTCTCACTTACATTCCAAATTTAATTTAAATTTAAATGAATAATCATCCTATTTCCCCTGTTTTCAGAGCATTTCGGATTGTGATGTCTGAAGATGTTACAAAATTAGAATTCTGGTCTTTAAAAAATAAAGGAATTTTCAAATTTGTGGCGAGATTGTGGTGCGAAATTTAAAATGCAGGATTACGGAGAAGGAACTAAGGAAGTGTTGAAATTATTTTTTATGATGTAGTGTAATTGCAAGTTCGTAAGATTGTGGGAAGTAATTGTAGGGCTTTTGGTTTAATATCATGGAAATGATTTATGAGTATAAAAGAACTTTAATGGTAGTTTAATTGCCTTTTGATTTTAGAAAAAATAGACTAAAGACATTAAAAGAATTAAAATCGTATTTTTTTCAATTTTCAGAGCAATTACAGCTTACATAATATATTTCCGCTTAACTAATTCATGAGCTCAGTTCGAGTCATCATTAAAATAATAAGGTTTCAGTGAAAGATCATTAAGAATAACGACTTTTTATGAATCTGAAATTGATATTATGATTTCACGAAGGTCAAATCTTCTTTTCGTGTCTAACTTTGAAATAATAATTAATAGTTGAATCGAAAAACAATTTCTCTAACCATGCCTGCTTTAGCACATTAGCCTCCGAGAGTCATTGATGACTCAGAGTTCCATTGAAAAAGCCTCTGTGGGAATGTCGCTCGCTGCTAATGTATAAAATAATCAATCAAAAGAGGTAAAAAATCGCACTTATCTGATCACTTGATTGTCTCTATGATTGATGTTTTTGCTGATAATGGTTTTTTATTTCTTGGATTGCATTCGAGTAATGGCCGTTCCTAGATAATTTGGTAGGACCACTAATAATAATAATAATTGCAAATTTTGGTACTCGAATAGAAGAAATATGAATGTTAATTTTAGAATTCGAAAGGCCATGAATGACTGAATGTTAGAGAGGGAATTATTATTAGCGGGGCTGCCTTTTTTATTTTAGGTGTGTGCTATATTGTTTCTAAATTTTCTTGAATTCCTTTGCATTCTTTTGAATTCTTTTAAATGCTTTTGTGTTCATCCTGAATTCAATTGGTCTTTTTTGGGTTTTTAATTTCTTTTTGTTCACTCCAACCTTGAATTCTTGTGAATTTTATTACATTTCTATTCAATCCCATTTGTCTGAAATTAATGGAATTTATTTGGATTACAAAATTTTTGTTCCATTTACTTAAATTATTTTAAATTAATTATCCTGGATTTGTTCAAATTTACCTGTAATTTTTATAAATGTTGTCGAATTCTTTTGAATTGAAAGGAGGAATTAAAAGAACATTAGCCCATTCTTTCAAGTTAATTAGGCTGTGGTAGCCCCGATGATTAGAGTTATAAACACAATCAAATGGAAATTGTGTTCGTCTATTATTTTTTTAGCATCAAGTGTTTAACAGCTGCCAACAGATAAAAATAACAATCGGCAGTGAACGAATGCGTCTATTTTAATTAATCAAAAATTCCTGAAGGAACCTCTGGACCCTGGAGAATCGTGCAGTTATGAGGGTGGGTGAGCATGGGGGATTATTCGGTGGTTGTCAGGGGTCGTTTTTCTCACCGAGAAAATAAAAGCCAACTGCGTGTGCATCAGTATCTCTCTCCCGCCCCGGCTCGAGTATCGAAGATAAGGTTAAGTTGGCCGAGAAGTTAGCTTTAGCTAGCCGAGCCGAGCCAGGGAGCCAGCCCGCCAGCCAGCCAGCAGCAGGGGAGCGAGACAGGGGGACAATCCCCTGGAGGAATTTAACGCATGGATGAAGCTGTACCGCGAAGGAGGAGATGGGATGGGATACGTAACGCAAAGTAAATAAGACCTGGTGCCCCAGGCAAATTTCGAAACTTCCAAGAGCCCCTCTTCCATCGCGTTGTTAAAATCGCATGTGCCCAAGTCATGTATGTGCTGCACTTTGCACTAGTTAAGACTTACCTCAACAAGTCTCCTACAACCTACACAACTCCTAATTAATTTAAGACCTGCTTTTCTGACTACATTCAAATTTTGACACGTCAAAGCCACCACCACCTCGATCCATTTCCTTGCTCGGGGCCTGAAACTACATTTTCAATTGATTGGCTTAGAGGGGGAGTCTCGCTTGCGCTTGATTGGCTACGTCGATCGATTTAAAATTTGTTTGATTATCCGCCTGATTTGTTGGGTCTAAACCAAATTGCCAAGCATCTGATCGAGTTTACTTTTATCCCAGCTTTAGGGGAGTTGGGAATATTGGAAATAAAGCGGCTTTCTAAAGTGGAGGAAAAAAATTTCAAGCTGAGGAATCAATTATTTTAATGGAGATTCATCAAGATTATCGAGAATCGACATCTTGCTATAATAAAGCATCAGTTTCAGTCAGGGTAGCTGAAGGTCAGAGAAAACCTAGAAATTATGGGAAAAGCAAGGATTTGCAGAAAATAATTGCAGAAGTCAGGGAATTCCTGTAAGAAGCAGTGTTTAAATATTTGAAAAAATCCAAGAAATTTCAAGGATTTCAAAGGATTTGAAATCTTTTAGGGGTTTTCAAAAGATTCCAAGGAATTTTTAATAGATTTGAATAATTTGAACTTTTTCCAAACGAGTTAGACTTTCAGGTATTCTTAAAACTTCCAAGGAATTTTCAAGAGCTTAAAAAAGCTTTAAGGGATTTCAAAAGATTTTAAGGGATTTCAAAGGATTTTAAATATTTTAGAGTATTTTGAGTATTTCGATGATTTTAAGGGATTTTTAAATCTCTCAAGGTACGTAGAGTTTCAAAGATTTTTAAAAATTTCAAGGAATTTTCACGAGCTTTAAAAGATTGAAAGGGATTTCAAAACGTTCTAAAAAATTTCCAAGGAATTTTCAGTTTATTTCAGTACTTCAATGGGATTTCGATGGATTGAAAATGTTTTAAGGCATTTTAAAGGATTCCAAATCATTTCAAGAGATTTTACAGAACATATAAGGTTTTATCATATTTGAAAAGATTTCAAGGGATTTTATAAGGTTTCCGAAGATTTCAATGATTTTAAGTGATTTAAAAAGCTCTCAATGTATTTTTTGCAATTTTTTTTATATCCATCCTGAATTGTTATTAATTTATCCTGAATTCTTTTGAATTATTTTGAACTCTTCGGAATTTTCTTGATTTTTTTTTATTCACTTAAATTCTTCTAAATTTACTCAATTCTACTCAATTCAATGGATTTTTGTTTAGCTTTTGTTCAATTCATCCTGACGTCTTTCAAACTAACCTTGAATTCTTAGGCATTTCAACAAATTCTTCGTACTTGTCTCATTTTCCTTAAATTCCTGTAAATTCACTCAAAGTTTACTGAACTCAATGAAGTTTTTTTGATTTTAAACATTTATTTCAATTTTATAAATTCTTTAGAATTTAACTTGATTTGTTCGGTCACTTTTCCAAGTAAATTGGGCTGTGGCAGCCCTGAGAATAATTAATATATCAATTTAAATAAACATTTTTGTATTTCATTCCTAAAAGATTCTATATTAAAAATTTTGTAAGATTAGAATTTCTGTCATTAAGTATTAATGGTCAGGAAAAATGAAATATCAATCAGGAGAAAATCTGGGAATTGTGAAATGAAGTTTTGCGGTCACCCTGGATTCTATTTAATTTTTTTTTTATTTTGATAGAGTAGAGTTACTTTCAAGAACTTTGAGCGGACCTTCATGTCGTAATAAATTGGATTTACTGCATCTTTGAGATGTTTTTTCTAACACGAATTTGTTGGACCGGATCAAGTTACACAACCCTGGACCTGAAACCATTTCCTGATTGATCGTTTTTGTACTCTCTGGGTTTTAAAGTCTCCCGGCAATTCAAAAATTCATCAATCATTGGAGGATCTGCTTTTATTTCGAGAATAATCTTCGATCATTCTTTCACACTAATGGAAAAATGCGTCATAAAATATTCTATACGGTTTGAAACAATGTCATGCTCAAATCCGAGAAAGATGTGGGTTTTGTGTAAATAAAACTCCCACATCGTAAAACTATTAAAATTATTTTTTTTTTCGGATAAAAGTTATTAATAGAATAAAAAAGGGTTTTCCTAAAAAAGAGAAGATACAAGTAAAATTTTTGTTTATATTTTAAACACCATTTTCCGAAGCTTGTTGCTTCGTGTAATCAACTTCAGTTCTTCACTCACTCAACAAATTGGTTCTTTGATATGCAAATTTTCCCCAGACTAAACAAGCGTAGGAGAAAATTTAACGTAAAATCTTTTTTTTTTGTTTCAGGTAAGTGTCTCGCATTATTGAACTTTTGTAAACATGGTGGTAAGAATAGTGACATAATTACCCTATACTTTATCGTTCTATAAATTCCCTCTAACTTTCGACTGTCTTCAACGCAAATT
The DNA here is from genome assembly GCA_011634705.1 of Andricus grossulariae. Taxonomy (NCBI): domain Eukaryota; kingdom Metazoa; phylum Arthropoda; class Insecta; order Hymenoptera; family Cynipidae; genus Andricus; species Andricus grossulariae. The sequence continues at coordinate 8,800,400 of JAABKJ010000076.1, forward strand.
TAAGCGTAGAGAAAGCATTTGACACCGCACAAAACTTCTTCCCCTTTTCTTAAGTTACAAGTAAAGAAGGTAAGTTGCAACTGCAGAAAGTTTGGTTTTAGAGGAACGACAGAACTGTGATTATCACTTAAAAGTTAAGGGGCGAGTGGCACTCGAAAGAGCTAAAAAGGACGGCTCGGCTCCGTATTTTACCCAAGACATAAACTTCGTTGTAAATCACCTCGGCCTTAATAATCCCCATTGATTGAAACCAATCTCCGTGTGCACGACACCAAAATGCCGACGTGGCACAGCCATAGAAGAGGCTTTGTTCCTTCAAAACCAAACGACACAACTGCATCGATGCGACAAGTTTTTAATTGCAATGCCGCCTTTTTTCCCCAATTTTTCATTTTTTTTTTTTATTATCAACTCGTATTTCTGCAATTGCAGCCTGCACCGTCTCTATATTCTATACGGATATGGTATCTATAGCTATACAGAGGCGGGCGACGTTCCCAATAAATAAGAACAATACACATTGTTAGGACAGCTATAATTTACTGGGGAATGCAAGCAATGCTATAAATACGTCAAGTACAGAGGCAGCACGTGGACTTTTTTCGACCCCTGGGTTCTAAATTCTAAAAAGGTCACGCTTTTTTGGCCCCTTTTGGAAATCGCTTTTTGCGGAAGTGACGAAAACTGAGAATAGATGACGAGACATCACTTATTGAATACTCAAAATACGAAGAAGAGTTATAAATCCTCTTCTATCCTTTCATCTTTTTCTATTCTTTCTTTCTTTTTTTTTTTTTTGTAAAGGTTCGCAGCGGTTTTCTCTAGCGCTAAAAAAAAACTGTGGAAGTAAAAAGTACCGGTAGAAAAACCGGTAGGCTCGGCTGTTCCTTTTCGAGAGGTTCAAAACGGGAAGGTTCGAGTGAGACGAATTTCATTTGCCATGTCATTTTTGTCCTTTATCGTTACGAGATCTTTATCGCCTCTTTGAAGTAAAAATGCCGATAATTATTTTTCCTTTGTTCTCACGCTCATGAAAAATTGTACGGCTCAATTATATGGCTTCATGAAGGGTTTATAGAGGTTCAAAGTGCGGAATATTGATGTAAAGCTGTTTGGGAGCAATTTGTAATAAATCATTAATCTTTTTTCCAGTCAGTACGTTTTGTTTAAATTTTAATATACTTCATTTTCCTTCAACTTTCTGCAATAAAACACAATTTCGAGAACAGTTATAAATCGTTTTAAAGCTTCACTCCTAAATTGAACGGTCTTCAAACTTAACCGTAAATTATCGAATTACACGCTCATAAAAGAAAAAGGATGACAGGAAAAATTGCTAGGAAAAATTACCGGAAGGGTAGAAAAAAGGTCACTTTACGATTTTCGTTTCCGAGAGAAAAAAAAAACAAGCAGGAAGTAGTACGAAAAATAAAATGTTTATATTCCGTTTCAAAACATGGAAGAAGAGAAAATAATTCAATTACTTAATTTGACAAACAATTCTCTCGTGAAATATTATAAATTATTGACAAACCTTCCCGGAATAATTGTTTCATCATTTTTTGATAGAATATTAGAATGTGGAATATTCGATATAATTGAAGAGATGAATATTCAACGTTTTAATTAAATGAATGAGAATTTACCAGTTTGATGATTTAATTATAAAAATGGGCTAAAGCAAAAAATAGATGTATATATTAATTAATGGGGCAATGCTCAATTTTGCAAGGATAATAACGTTTTAATTAGACCGTAAATTCACCAGATAATAATAAAAAGAGAGGTAATAATTTTGTGCAATTGCATTATTGTGGGAAATTTAGTGATTTTATGCCCTTCCTAATTTTTGAAATACCTATAGAGTTGACATTACACTAGTAAATGACACCTGATGAAAACAAGGGTGATTTATACTAATTACCATGTATGTTTTCTCTGTGCATAATATAATACGATTTTATCTATATATACGCATCTATTGTACTTCACCATTGTTTTCAAATTGGATTTTTCTCACCACTTACGGGCAACATGATCGTAATAAATATGGATTAAAAGAAAAAAACATGATTAATCGGTATTTTCATGACTTGAGGCATATGATGATTATTATTGATATTATTGTTTATTAATATGATTGTTTAAAAGAAATAAACTAAATTTTTTTTCGGTACTTAAGTGTGCAATATGCTACAAAAACTGAATAAATCCAGGCTAATACTTCCAATAATTTTATTATATTGTTGAAAATTTAACAATTTCGTTAAAAAGTTATTCTTTTGGATTGAAAATTCATATTTTTTGTTTGAAAATTTAGCTACTTAGTTGAAAGTTTACTTAAAAGTTACTCTGTTAATAATTCATTTTTTCGGTTAATGGTTCATCATTTTAGTTGAAAAACTTTTGTTTTGTTCAAAATTTAACTCTTTGGTAAAAATGATTTTTTTGTCGTTGAAAATTTATTTTCTTCAGTTGAAAACTTAACTATTTACTTGAAAATTTAACTATTAGATTGAAAATTTCTTCAGAAATTCAAATATTTGGTTGAAAATTCATATATTTGTTAATAATAATTCTTTTTTGATAAAAAATTGATATTTTTTGATAGAAATTTAATTTTAGTGGATGCAAATTTATCTGTTTGCTTGAAAATTTGTCTTTTTATTGAAAATGAACTATTTTACTTTAAGTAAAAAAATTTCTGTTTTAGGTTGAAAATTCAGCTATTTATTTGATGATTCATCTCTTTGGTTGATAATTTAACTTTTTTATTGATCAACAATTAACATTAGCAATCTCTTAGGACCTAGTTGCAAGGTTGTTTTTATATATAAAAAGAAATTTAACGGGCAGGAAAATAAAAAATTGGTCTGTTTTAGGAGATTTTGTAGCAACCATGAGTTGTGGTTTCCTCTATAATCTATGTGACACTATTTGAATTATCCTATCTCTGGTGTTTTTGAGGTGCATCATTTGGCTAATAATTGAGGAATTATCTCGAATCCATTTGTCATGTTCTGTTCGCTTACACCTTGAATGTAACCGAAACATTTGGAATTTAAACATTAAGATTCCAGAGAATTTGAATAACTTAGGCCCGTGCATTTATCAAAGTACTTAACGAAATCTGTTGCCTTGAAAAGTGGGATTTTTCCCTGAAATCCTCTCGCCTTTATCGCGCACCTGAGACTCTCTTTATCTTGCACCTTCGAGGTGGTCTCAATTCGATATGGCCGATGATGATTGAGTTGGGTAAAGCTATGTTCGGGTAATAAATGCCGCTGACCGCCGAGCATCACGACTTGCAAACCGACCTTCACGCTAATAAAACACTTCTTAAGCTTGACCAGCACTTCCCTAAACTAATACCTCGTCAGATTGTAAATGTTACGAGGTGTCCTAATAGTTTTTGATTGTCGGCAAATGCGCTCAGCTACGCTTTCCGGAGGATCCTGTTACACCACGTTAAAGCCAACAGGGTTGGGTCTTCTTCCTTTTCTTTCCGGAGAATCGAGGAAGGAACTTGCTCGTCATTTACCAGCTAAACAAGACATTTCAAGATTTTGGACTCGGGCTCAAGGACCGGTCGAAACCCGGAATTCGAAGCTGAAACTGTCAAACAAGGACCGACATAAATCACGCACGTCCCAGAGCAAACCATGCCTGTTACCTCGAGCTCGAGCTCTAGCTCTCCTCTTTGGCCTCCTCACAACTATGTTATAACTACGCTACGGCAATGACTATGACTATACCGTTAACGTCCTGCTGATTCCATAATAATTTCTGTAAATTACTGTCGCCACCCGCTGGCCGCATTGTCCGCTTTCTTTTGTGTCCTCCTGTTCCTGCTTAAATCGGCCTGCACACGCGCGAGTTATGGCGTACATGACCTTGAAAAAACACTAAAACGGGACGACTTATTTCCGGATTGCACGAAAGATGTCTGGCTAGGATAGGCGATAGGCCCCTGGCTCCTAGAAACCAACAACTAAATAAGAAATAAGTGAATTCTATAACAACTAACCCCAAGTTACGTCTCCAAGCAGTTAAGGCAGTAAGCGGCATTTTAACCGCACAAAAAACGAGCGACCCTATACGTCTTCTTCTAACGCTTTAAACGGGTTTTTCAATTCCGTAAACCGTAAAGTCAGCGTTACCGAGGATAGTTTTCTTCATTTAGTTTTGTTACAAAAACCTCGACATTTCTCGGAAGGACTGCAAAAAATGGAAGCTTTAAAAATCTACTTCTGGTTTTTCCGACTTTGGGTTTCGTGGACGTCAGCTCATGTCCGTGTGGTTGAAAAGTGTAGGGCAAATTAGGGCAATCGTTTGGAGTTGCCAATTCGAAATGTCACGTTTCGTTTTTCAAATTGCAACGTTTCTTTATGGATGTGTATTTTATTTAACCTTAATTACAGACTTCACACTCTTTCCCTTGTTTTCAAGAAACTCTTTTTCTCGTTTTTCGCTAAAATTCGAACTGAACTAATAGAACCCATTAAGAAAATCCGACTATTTTTGTTGAAAAATGATTCTTTTCAATTGAAAAGTCTGACATATTATATTTTGCTATCAGAAATCATTATTTTGTCGAAAATTCAACTAGTTGGTTGAGCTACTTTGTTCAAAATTAATTTTATTGATTGAAGATTTAAATAATTTGTTGAAACTTGATTTCTTTTTTGTTAAATATTAATTTTTTTAACTGAAAATTTCACTATTCCATTTTCTGCTGAAAATTAATCGTTTTTAGTTGGAAAATCAGTTATTACATTTCTTGTTTAGAATTGATCTTTTTCTGGTTGAAAATTTAACTTCTTGGTTGAAAGTTGAACTATTTTGTTAAAAATTAACTTTATTGGTTAAAGAATTAACTATTTTGTTGATGTTTTTTTTTTTTTTTTTTTTAAATTTGACTTCAATTTTTGGTTGAAAATGATTTTTTTTACTGAAAAATCAACTATTTCATTTTTGGCTGAAAATTAATTTTTTATCTGCAAATTTAACTATTCCATTTTTGGTGGAAAATTATAGCTTTTAGTTGAAAATTCAAGTATTTGGCTGAAAATTAACTTTCTTATTGAAAATTCAACTGTTTTGTTGAAAATTCTATTTTTTGGTCGAAAATTAAACTGTTTAGTTGAAGAACAAGTTCTTAGTTAAGAATTCATATTTTTGGGTTAAAAATTCGACTGTTTTGTAGAGAATTCGCCTTTTTGGCTTGAAAATTCATCAATTTGGTTCCAATTTTTTTCTCTGTTGACTGAAAAATTCAACTTTTTGTTGAAAATTCGTCTTTTTGGTTTGAAAATTCCTCTCTTTTGGTACAAATTTGATCTTTTTTGTTTAAAAATGCAACTGTTCGGTTAAAAATTGATCTGTTTTGGTTCAGAATTTAACTTTTTGGTTGAAAATTCAACTATTTTGATTAAAAAGTCATCTTTTTTGATCGAAAATTCAACTGTTTTGTTGAAAATTGTTTTTTTTTCTGTTTTGAACATTCATCTCTTTTGGTACAAATTTATTCTTTTTTTTTTTAATGGAACTATTTTATTGAAAATTTAATTATTTTGTTGAAAATTTAACTATTTTGTTGAAAATGCATCACTTTTGGTGGATAATTATTCTTTTTTGGATTAAAATTCAACTATTTTGTTGAAAATGCAATTCGACTTTAAATCTTAAGCGTTTCATATTGAATGACGTAAATATTTCACCTATATATTAATTTTATTTAAAAGAATTTATTCCCCTATTTTAGTGAAAAATCACCCTACTTAAAAGTTATTCAATTTGATTACTCAAAATATTTTTAATTTTAAAATCGCCCAACATGGAAATTATGAATTTAAAATCGTTTAATTGTTAATGTTTAATTTTTAGTTTGGAGCGTTTCAAATTAAAATTGTTCCGCTTTAAATTCACAAGTTAGAGAATTATAACTATAAATGAAAAGTAAATTCTCTTATAAAAACTTGATACCACTTTCATTGAATAAATAGAACCTTCTCACTGAACAAACATATTCTTTCTATAAAAAGAATGTACTCAAGATAGATCTGGCATTACACAAGTATTCAAATAACGTTTCCTCTCGAGCAAAAATTTCTCCTTTGGAGTTTAGTTGACTAATTCTGGAAAACAAAGCATTTAGTTTGATGCTTAAATGGCAAGCGGAAAATGAATTTCGCGTACAAGGAGATGCTATCCTTTTTTTGTATCATAAAGTGCAACAACTATCGCTAATTAAGCAGACTCTATTCGTACAACTCGCTACCGAGTCGTAGTAAAATTACTAAAATTAACCCAAGGCGTTCATAACTTGAGGAGTGATGGAAATTTTTTCTAGCTAAGTATCGTCTTTATGACTTCATTTCCGCAGAGCATAAACTATATAAAGCCATGCAAAAATTATTTCTTTATTATCCTAAACGCATGCTAAAGTATATCGCGATTGAATTATTTTTTAATGACATTGCACACGAAACAAGTTTACTTTTTTAAATGAGAACTTTATAACAACGCATTATTAAAACGTTTTATTTAATTTATTTTAGTTACTTGAACGATTACTGATGCGATTATAAATGAAGAGCGTTTACAGTTTAGCAATTCATAATTTAAACTCGAATATTAATACCTAACTGGCCAATTTCAAATGGAAAGTCTATGTTCAGTAATTGTATAATTGGAATGTAGACTTTACACTCTTTCCCCTATTCTCCTATTTTTCTTTTTTTTTTAAGAATTTCTCTTTGTTCTCATGTTTTCAAGAAACTTCCCCTTTTTCTTATTTTTCGCTCTAATGCAAACTGAAATTATAGAACTTAGTCAGAAAATTCAACTTTTTTTGGTTGAAACTTAATTCTTTTTAATTGAAAAGTCTACTATTTGGTTGAAAATTTCATTATTTTGTTGAAAATTTAACTACTTGGTTGAAAGTTAAAATACTTTTTTTTAAATTTATTTTATTAGTTGAAGATTTAACTATTTTGTTGAAAACTCGTTTTGCTTTTTTTAAAATTATTATTATTGTACTTACTGAAAATTTAACTATTGTATTTTTGTTTGAAAATTCATGTATTTTGTTGAAAATTCGTTTTTTTCATAGAAAATTAATTTTATGAACTGAAACATTAACTATTCCATGTTTGGTTTAAAACTGATATTTCTTAGTTGAAAATTCAACTTTTTCATTGAAGGTTAAACTACTTGGTTAAAAATTCATATTTTCGGGTAGAAATTAAATTAAACTGTTTTGTAGCAAATTCGTCTTATTGTAAGGTTGAGAATTTATCTTTTTTTTATAAAAATGCAAAGATTTGGTTACAAAATGTATGTTTTAGTTAAAGATTCCATTTTTTTGGATAAAAATTTAACTATTTTGTTGAACATTTAATTATTTTGATGTAAATTACAACTAACCGGTTTGTTGAAAATATGTCTTTTTGGATAGAAAATTCGTCCGTTTGTATTAAAAATGTATCTTTTTTGGTAGAAAAGTTTTTTGTTCAAACTGTAGCTTTCTTGGTTGAAAATCAATCTGTCTTCTAAAAAATTCGTCTTGTTGGGCTGAAGTTTAATTTTTGTTATTTGAAGATTAGACCATTTGCTTGAAAAATCATCTTTGTAGGATGAAAATTCGTCTCTTTTGATGAAGCTTCAACTATTTGCTTCTAAATTCAATTGTTTGGTCTAAAATTAATTTTTGAGGTAGAAAATTCTATTTAAAATTTAATTGAAAAATCATCTTTCTTTGTTGAAAATTAACTTTTTTATTGAAACTTAATCTTTTTGGATTTAAAAGTCAACTGTTTTCTAATACATTGTAATTAGACTCTACAGTCTAAAAATTCAACTCTTTAGTTGAAAATTCATCTCTTGTGGGGAAAAAAATTAATTTTTTTGGTTGTAAATTCAACTATTTTTTTTAGATCACCCTATTTGCCCTGATTGGAAAGCATTTTGGGCATTTTGAACTTTCCAAATTTAAATTGTTACACTCCAACAGGGATTTCTTTCCTCGTTTTTTAATTTTATTTTATTTTAGCGGGAAATTCGAATTGATCTGGTTGAAAAGGCTGAATAATTTACAAGTAAGTTTTGTAATTCGAAACAATAAGGAATAAGGCATTCATAAGAAGAAAATTGGCTTCTCACACTAAATCGAAATATTTTTCTGAATGTCTCAAAATTAAAAAATTTCGAGTGAAGCAAGAAGCATCAGAAGCCTTTGTTCGCGGTCGTTGATATACATGTAATGTTATTCTATTGCCGTTTTAACAATAAAATGGCAAATTATCCTGCGAGTAGAGGAACGCGGAAATTCCAGTGGCGAGTAGAGCGAGAAAATTACTTCGGTAACGCGGCTGTGATTCGTTTCAGGATGCTCAGAATTATTATAAAGTATGAATACCTGAAGGGCAGCTAGTAAAGTTCGAACAAACTGTTTGGAAAACAGTAAAAGGGAGAGAAACTCTCCTCAATCCTATACACTTCTAAATTCTACTCACTCTACTGTCTACTCACGTAATGTCAGAATTCCCCAAGTGCCATAATGATAATATATTATTTATCATACAAAAATAGTAGGCTTTTTGTTATTGTTGTCTTAATGGGTTTAAAGATCGTTGCATTGCAGAGTAGACAATTTGCATATCGCAAGGTGAGCCAGCATTCCTAATTAGGGTTACCTGCAGATTCCATTAATGAATTGAAAATGAGGTGAATTCAATTTCGAGTCTTAAGGAAGCAGTGTAGATCTCAACTAAGCTTGGAAATTCAAACAAATGTTTAATTTCACGTAACATTTCAATATTTAATTTTAAACATTGTATATTCTCGAGGCTCGGCTCGTGCAATTTTTTCCACTTTTTTCAAAGATTTCACAAAAATTTCACAAAGATTTCAAAACTTTCAAGGAATTTCAAAGATTTAAAACAATTTAAAAATATTCCACAACGATCTAAAATATTTCAAAAGCTTTTAGAAGATTTCACAAAAATTTCAGAAGGATTTCAAAAGGTTTCATTATTAATAGCGTTTCAAATTGCAACCCTTAACAGTTGGAATTTTTAAAGAAAATCCAACTATTTTTTGTCAACATATAATTCTTTTTAGTTAAAAATTCAACTATTCGGTTAAAAATTCAATTATTTGATTGAAAACTCGTATCTTTTGCTTGAAAGTTTTCAACTGTTTGGCTACAAATATGACTGTTTGGCTACAAATATGACTGTTTGGTTCCATTTTTTTAAATTTAACTATTTTGTTAAAAATTAATGTTTTTAGGTAAAAAATCATATCTTCATTGAAAATCCAACTATTTGGTTTTGAATCCAACTGTTATTTCTTGAAATTCAATCTCTCTTATTCGAGAAATTCGACCATTTAGTTAAAAATTCCGTTTTTAGGTCAAAAATTTAATTATTTTGTTCAAAAGTCATCTTTTTTTGCCATCTAGTCGCTCCGAGCCAGGTATTTTAATTTTTCAACGTAGAGAGAATTTAAAAAATTTGATAGAATTTGTAAATTGAGTTGATTGTGTGTAAACAGCGAAATGAAGTGGTTGAGGTAACATGAATTTATTTCGTAACTTTCATTCCCCACGGGCTATTCAAAAGTCTCGGCAGACAAAAGTTGAGACTGGCTGTATTGTTCATTGTAATACGAGTAGTTGCTATCGAAACTGGAACTTTGGTTTTGTCCTTTATTATGTTTTAAGGAACTTCTATTTTTATCAAAATGAGAAACAACTTTTGGTTGATATTTTTATCATTATTTTCATATAAAATGTAGCTTAGTGATACGGTTTTCTATTTTTGTGTCCCTAGTAATGTGTGTTGGTTAGAGACTATTTAAATATCATTTTTATTATTAATTTTTATATCTTGTAAACGTCGAGCGAATGTAATTTAGAACCATTTTCTCTTACATTTCCAATTCTAAATCCTCAACATATTTCTTAAATCCTCATTTTAAGCCTTTAAGGTATAGTCATATAAAATATCTTTTCGCGTCACTAATATTGTATCAAAAGAACCTTTTCAGCTTAAAGATCCTAATTAGCTTTAGTCCTGAATATTGTCTAGACTCGAGAGTAAACTAATTTTATTGCTTCTAAAGTACCCTAACAAATATATATATACTCTTCCTAAGCTTCATCGTTTAAGCTTTAAGCCGTTTATGTCCTAATTATGTACTCTTGGCCAGCCGACTCAAAGTATGATACACTCAAATTGGTCACGTATGTACGTTATGTACCTTCGTGAAGGTTAACGTTTGATCTTCGTATTTATAACCTATATTATTTATTATCTATATCAGCTTTTCCTCATTTTTCCCACTTTACGAAATAAAAAATAAAATGAGTTTGAACTTAAATATACTTTTTTGAAAGTTTTGTGTAAATAGTATTTTCATATTTAAAACGTGATAAAGAACGTTTAAGTTTCTAAGTTGCTAAGCCATGTCCATTAAACTTTTGAGTCCACAACAGATTTCAGTAATTTCCTAACGATTTCGAAGATTTCAATGATTTCGGAAGATTAAAAAAGGTTCAAAAGATTCCAGAAAGATTTGAAGACATTTCAGATGATTTGAAATATTAAGGTTAGATTTATACTAACTTGTAATTAGATACTCGTTGTTTGTACAAAAAAAAGAACTGGAAAAACTTGATTTCTTGAACTGGAAAACCTGGAAAAGACCTTGTATTTTGTTGCTAATAATCGTTAGAAACTCTGGATCCCCGGTGAAATAATCCGGGTAGAACTCCACGTAGTTTCTTTAATTCACATGGAATTCCACGGGGATTTCCACATGAATTTGTTCCCCTGAATGTAAATTCTAGAATAACGCATAACATTGTAGATCGAAGGTGTAGGAGAGGAGATTCTGTGCATCGCAAAGCGAACAGTGAACACGTCTGGCCGAGACGGTCGCCTAACACTAACGAACCTCCGGCTGATAATAATAAGGCTAATGTACGAAAGAAAGGAATGCAGGGATATCAAAAGAAAAAAAGGCGAAAATCCCAGCTAACGAGCGCGCCGTCCCTAGGAACGAATTCTGTTTTAGAAAATAAAAAGAAATGAAATCTCTTCCCGAGAAAAACGTGACTCGGTAAAAATTATCATAATAATATCGGCTCTTTTTCGAGTGCTTAATTCATCAATAAACATTAAGCATCGACTCTACCCTCGAATTCATATTATGTCCTCTGAAATTGATAACGGAGTTGAAAATGTAAAATTATTCCTTATTTATCGCAGACCATTTCAGTTATAAGTATCTGAATGGCAATTTTGACTCGAGCTTGAAAGTATAAGACTGAGGTAAAGAGGATGAGTACTGGGGCAGAAAACCACTGAAATAATCACGTTGGCTGAGTGCAACCGCTATAGTGCGAAAGGGTTAATTACTTTGTATTAGAGTCATTTCAGTAATTAATGGTTGCGTAATCAACTGTCGTCTGCGCTATTCGTTTCGCGTAATTGCACGTATAGAATGGATTAATGACATCTCTCTAAAATTCAGATTAAAAATCTAATTTAATTACATTTCTCGACCGCTTTTCCAGTGTTTAGCAAAAGGCATTTTTGCAGCAAGAATGTATGTAATTTGGATGAAAGGTTTTATTAAATTTCAGTAGGAATTAATGCAGACTTTAATTTAAAAAGAAGATTCTTTCAATAATTTTTAATGATAGTGAGCTTTTGGGGGTAGGTGAAGTTTGCAGACTTCACACTTATTACCCTCTTTTCTCCTTTTTTAAAGAATTGATCTTTTTTGTCCTGTTTTAAAGATACTTCCCTTCTTAATCGTTTTTATCGCTTAAATCCGAACTCAGTTAATAGAACCCAATAAAAAAATGCAACTATTTTTGCTAACGTTTCATAGTAAATTCGATATGGTATCTACATTAATTTTATTTAAGAGAATTTACTCCCCTATTATTCCCCTATTTTCGTGAAAAATCACCCTATATCTTGCAAGAATCTTATCCAAAGTCATAATAAAGACAATGAAATGCGATATGCTTCCCTATTATGAAGTAATATGATAATGTCTTTATATTCTCCTGCCTTTTTTCTTCGTAATACGAGGAAGAATAAATAAAAGGAACGTCGCTGGTATTAAAACTAACTAATAATAGGAATTTAGAGTTTAGACGTTGGCCGAGGAAAGTATGCCGTGAGTTTGTGATCTAACTGGCAATGAGATTACGGAAGGGGATTTTCGCGTGACACAAAATGCCACTATACGCGTTGGTTGTCCCATTCCCATCCAACAACCACGCGTTATAGCGTTACGAATCAGTGGTTCTCAATGCCCCCGATTAAGCTTGGAAATTTAGGGTCAAAGGTGTCTCGAATCGAGGGTAGAAAGTCGCCATCTTACACATTCTCATCACCTTTCAACCTAAAGTCTAAACTACGAGGCATGAACTTGAACATATTATTATATCAGGCTTCGTACTCACAACATGTGTGTTATATTACCAGATGATTGACAATTGTTTTTCCACCTCATTATTTTGAATTTCTGAAACGAGTCCCAGGCCTGTTATATTCGTTTCCTGCAAAAACTGTATACTATAAACTTTCATGTTAGCATTGGTTTTTGTTTATAATTTTTTGAGTAGCTCGTGTTTGATGGTATCTAATCTAGGAACTCATTATACTCAATATTCATCACGCCTGTCTCCTTTAATAATTCCTTTTCTTCGGCTCATTAAAGCAAGTTTTTTTCTAATTTCCTTCGGGTGGATACTAATTGAAATTCATCTGCTTTGTACAAAGTTGTATCAGAGGAGCATAGTAAAGTTCCTCCTCATTTGGTGGAATAACGGTCGAAGTGCATCCTATAGCTGATAGCAGTATAGCTGCCGCCGAGTCGCCGTATCTGAAACGCTAAGCAGAGAAAATATACCTTTTGACCTTTCCTTGAACAACTTGTAGGCACGTCTTGCGTCGAACGCAACCTCCGATGCAACCTTACGTTGCATACCATTGCTCAAGTCCGTTAGATCGATAACCGGAATTTCAGATGCGCAACATTATCGCGCTGTACACACGCTTTTATGCCAGGTGCTAAGAAGAAACTTTGAACATGGCTCATTATGCGCATATATAACTTAGCTATATCCCATACCCATATTAACTATCCGCCAGACTTTTTTTCTCTTCTTCTTTGCCGAGAGCGGAACAAACTTTATAATTCTTCCCAACTTCGTGCGAACAACGAACCTGTGGAGTCTGAGAGTCTAACTTGGAATCTACACTTTTCCAGAATTCATCAAATTGAGCAAGACTGAAATCGATTTATTATTCTAGCGGGAATCATGTTTCGGGGTCATTTATCATGAGAAGATGGCATTTCAACAACAGGGCTTTCAACTACGCTTCTTGATAAAAATCCACCATGGGTATATTTCATTTTTCCTTGGCATAAATCTCTAGAGTTATTTACTTATTTCAACCAAAAAAATATGACGTTTCTACCGTAAAAGATGAATTTTCAATACAAAAGGATTAACACAAAATAAAACAATGTCAAATTCAAATTTTCTATCATATATCAAAATCCCTGACTTGCCCTGACTTTCCAGGTTATCCTTGACCTACGTCCACCCTGAATTTATGTGAATCGTTTTTGCACATTTTGTAATTCAAAATACGTAGGATTGTCAGGGACCTTTTTCTGTAAAAAGAAAAAAAACGTAAAATACATGCGTCTTACCCCGTATTGACTGAACCTGCATCGGAAGCATGACATCAAGACAAGGAAGCAATTCCGTCAATATACGCACGTTGATAGTAATCGATCATGATATAGAGACTTATAGAGCATATAGAGTCGTAAGAGGTCGATGAACGATGCAAAACTTGCGTGACCGAAAAATGTTCTACTCATTTCCCTTGGCTTTGATATGTAAAATTGTAAATGGTCAAAGTCAACCTGGCGTTATACTTATACCGCCCCCCCATGAAATTGCATCAGGAACGCGTGTATCGACTTGGAGTCGTCTTCGTCTGAGGAAGGAAAGGAAAGAAGAGAGTCGGGTACCTGGCATCGCAGGGAAAAAAAGGAAAAAAATCCTATTGGTCCTGAACGATGTCCCAGGGGATTGATGAACCAGCCGGCCCTCCCAGACTGAAATTCCAGGTGCCTATTTCTAGAATGGACGGATCGCTTTATCGCGTCCGACGTTTTTGTGTTTGCTCGCTTGGAATCGCGCCAATTTCACCGTCAGACACGGCCGAATTACCTCCAGTGTATACACATTACAGATTACACATACATGCATCTTTTACAAAAGCTCGATGGTTAGACGCGTGCGAATCATGCGGAGGCGCTTGCCGATTCAGATAAGCGAGAGAGACTCTCCTAAAGTGGTAACACTTTTAAAAAACCGCCTTACCTTTTTTTCATACTTGGGCAATGAAAGAAGGGTTTCAACATTTCAAGTTGCATCGTTTTTTTTCAGTGGGTAACTTCTGGGCTTTGGTAAATTAATGCGAGATAAACATGAGAATTGGTGACCAATCATATATACTCTGATACCCTTCTACAAACAAGAACAAAAAAAATTGCCATTTTAAAGCTTTCATACTACAGCAATTTGAGCAATTATTTATGTATATAGACTGCTGTATAATCAGTAGGGTACAAATTATTCTCATTTCAATAATGACAGTACTTTCAGAATAAATAACCAGTATCATGTTTATTTAAATTTTCGAATAATTTAACAGAGGCTTTTTCTCTCTAACTGTAGCAACCCTATGGAATAATGGATTACACTGTAATACAATATAGAATTTTCCATCAATCATATTTACCCTCCACACGTCATTTCATGAAAACAGTGATACATAGATAGATTGCGTGACAGAAACTGTTCATTTCACTAACGTAAATGTGACTTTGCAAATATGATAATTTGTTTAGAGACGTCGTCTTCACTCGCACTACTGTGTTCTGCACACATTAAAGGAAAATATAGTGCACGCGATTTCGTGGTTGAATGTGTCACGCGATACTCATTTAGAGAAAGCGTCGTAATTGCTCATGTCAATTATTGTGCACGAGTCAACTCAGGGGCGACGAGATGGTACCGGTTTCTTGCTTTGTTGCACAATAGGGAAGTGCTAAGATTTAATCCACTGCAATTGCTTTAATGTGATAACATTTTGCTTCGTTCTATTACAAAGGTAATTTTACTGACACGCGTACATTTTTTTTAAAGATAGAATCGAAAATCCAATCGTCAGCCTGAAAACTTTCCTGATTTAAAATACTCCCCAAGTACTGAAGATACTATTTATCATAATTTTGACACTTCTATTTTCCCCGGATCTATAGCTCTTCCTCAATTTGCAGCTTCTTTAAAATATCATCCCTCAATTTTACAAAGGACTTGTGCCTTTCAAAGCGAATCCTCCTTCAGCGTGTCATCATGACACGCGTAAAAAAACGTATAGTACACATGTCGTTTCAATGAGTCTCGTTTCAGGATACACTTTACCAAAGAGTTTTCCATTTTTGTGTTCCATCATGCGTTAATCGATCGTCATCCTAGATTTCGTATCCCTACACTACAGAAATCGAGATAAAAAAGGTAACAAGAGAGAGAGCGGAGAGAGAGAGAGAAAGAGAGAGAGACGGTTGAGCTGCTAAACTCTGGTAGTTGTGAAAAACGGATAATCGTAAAAGCGATACTATTGTAGGCTTGCAGTGAATGAGGCGTTTAAATGCGTCTCCGTGAACGCATAAAACTGCTGTTAGAGGTTCTGTAAACATTCTTAACTTTCCACAAGGCAACATGCACTTCCGTCATCAAATCTGATTGCTAAATCTTCATTTATGTATAAGTCGCCATAAAGATCTTTTCGTTTTTCGATAATGTCCAACTAATTGAGGTGAGTTACGGGCTTTCCGAATTTAGATAACTTTATGTGTTTTTAAGGACTATCTTCAAATGACAACATGTCTAGATTACGGAATGGGTTCTTAAAAGAATGGTTAACAGGTGTAAAATATGCACTTATATCCAATTTTCTGTCATTTAAAACATTAACCTCTTTCTGAAATCTTAATGAGTAAAGTTGATGAATAAGACATTAAGATTTTAAGTATGTAGGATTGAACTTATTGCTTAAAAAGAGGCTCAATTATTTGCAAGAATGTTATTTTTAGTGGAAGCATACACTTCTCAACCGGAACGGATGCTGCTGCACTTGTATTATGCAGCAGAGATGTTTCGAAAGCCGATATTGATCTTGCATAACCTTTAACCGTTTAGCACCCAAAGCCGAGGTTGGTAACTCGTTGGCTGCGGTTGCATCGAAATTCACTCCTTCGAGTTCTCTCACCCTGAATTCAACTTTCAACCGATCGTTGACATTGTTGACAAACCTTGTTTGTGTCATGCTTCCCCGTGTCTACACAAACTTCAACCACGTTCGAAGTTAAATTCGGTGAATGAAATGACGTTACGAAAGGTCAGAAGCAAATTTAACTTTGTGCACTTTCGATTAAACTTGCCGATTTTGTGTGTTTGCTCTGGAAAGAAGTCTCCAAAAAGTACACACCCAGAAAGTGTAATTAGAAAAGTTTATGGAGCATGTTTCAAATTGTGAACATAAAGCAGGAAGTATGGAATGAGACGTAACTTTCTGAGTTTCTAAGATTCTATGTTAAAAACTTTATAAGATTAAAGTGTTAGTGTTGGATATTTATGGTCTGGGAAAGTAAAAAATTGGTCAGGGTATAAGACACAATTTGGCAGTTATTAATTTTCTCCCGGAAAATGTATAAACTAAGAATTCAAAGAATCGAGGGGGTTACAACTTACGACAGAACAGGTGAATTAGATTAATACACCAAATTTTTCAGGTCCTCCATAAATAATAAATGACCCTTATCTTAATTTCCTTTTAATTTTATTTGCTCACATCAAGGCTCAGATTTCCGGGTAATTTCATCTTGCCTCACGTCTTCATACCTGATGCCATGAGAAAAAGGGACGTGTTTCGCTCCCCATCCAAAATCACCCATTCAAATAACCCCATTGTCTGGCAGAACCTGTATGTTTTCCCTCTGTGCTGAGATGACGTAGATATATAAAAATTAACGTCGCTGAAAGGTCAGGCAATAGTCGAATGGAGTTAAATCCCGAATTAGGATCAATGACATAACCTTAGGCCTTAGGGGTTCCTCTGAAAGAAATGGAAGATTCTTATATGGGATGAAACCAGAGTGGCAGGTCTGCACACACATGTACATATCTACTTTATACGTGAATCTTAAGGCTGCAGTGTGCATCGCGTGCTCTTTGTGCTTTGAATCCACCTAGGAAGACCCAAGGGTCTCGAGTAGATGAAAAAAAAAAATGCAGGGTGAATACAAAAGATGTTGTGCGGACCGCCGGAGAATATGAATCATGAAAGATTGTGGAACTTTTGTGCACTAAATATTAAGTCGATCCGTGATATACGTATAAAATAGCCATAACTCCCCTCGATAAATATCCGGAAAATTACACCTTGTTAGTTTTTTATTCATGTCTGTTTAGATTGCGGGACAATATTACCCGTCAAAAGTCACAAGTCAGCACTCTAAAGTTTAAATAGTGCAATGTAATAGTGGCATTATTCAGGGAGCACAGTCCGTCCCTCTTTTTAATTAGTCTCCCTTTTTCCGCCTTAAATCAGAAAAATCCCCCTTAACAGCTAAAATCGAAATTTTTTACCCAATTTTCCCCCTTTTACAAGGTTTCGATTCATGTTTTTAGATCATAAACTTCAAGCCAATTAGACACTGTAAACAATTGTTTTATGTAGTTGGGCCAACCATTTAGTTTGTAAGATATGGTACTGCTATGGTATTAGCTTGGACTACTGTTTTATTATTTATTGGTACTAATTGAATAGTCACTGGATCTAATGAAATTGTTGTGCCAACTAATAAACTAAAAGTACCATATCTTACAAACTAAATAGTTAGCCCAACTAACCTAACTTGTTTTTTTCTGGTGTATTTATTCTTATTATGTTTATTATTAATAATTTTGTTCATTTTCAGAATGATCTTTTATTATTTTCATTACTTTTCTTTAACAGCTTTGTCTTTCTTGTTTCAGTTTCCGACGCTTTATGAATAAATCTAATGGAGCCACACTGCCAAAAGCAACTACTAGGTGAGTTTGATTGCATTTTAATTACTTGGAAATAATTTTAATACCATATCAAAGCATCACAAGAGATACACCTAACACAAATCGATAATATATAATCTGAGTATTCACAAAGTACACTTGCCACTTTATTGTATTACCTTAAAAAATAAATGAAAGTTTAAAGCCTTTGAATGTGATGTAAAGCATATAACAGATGAATATTGATACCTCGTATAATTCCAAATCATTAAACTTGAAGTTTTTCTTATTTTAAATCGTAGACAGAAAAATATTTCCTTATTTAAGAAGATATACTTTGCTGAATCTTCTTTCACTCAGAATGTATCAATAAATAAGAAAAAAGTACACTTTCATGCAATTTTTGCATTTTACTTCGCTCTGATATTTTCGCTATCATGGTATTTGCTTTCTCGGAAATATTTCTAGATTTATTTCCAATTGTGAAATATACGTTTTCTTTATAGTATATTGTTGAATGAAGGAATTTTTTAAGCGTATCTGTAGTCTGTACATTTTATGCAATCCTCTTACATCTGGTATGTTCGCCTTCGAATCGCATGACATTCTCGACAAGATGTTTTGATCTTTTTCAAGTGGATCTAAAGTTGAAGGATCCTCTGAGCTTGAATTGAGCCCCACTTGAGCATATTCTGTTCTAACAAGAAAAGTACTAACTACATTTTGGACTCAAATTTCTAATCTTTAATTTTTGCAAATTATATCTCGGTTTGCTTCAAATTTATTTAAATTTATCTTGAAAAGTTTAGATTTGTGAAACTAATTTATATTTTTCTTTCTTAAGTTATATCACTAATTGCAGATAAGATACACGAAAGTTATAAATCAGATATCGTAACTGCACTTTTGAAAACTGAAAATAAATCATTCCATATCACTAATATAAGATAAAAGATTGCTAAATTCGGCCAAAATTTATTGATTTTACTTTCCTTGTTGGGATATGGCATCATTACTTTATTTCGATTTGATCTCATTTTAAAATAAATGAAGACTCTGAGCATGAAATCTTCGTAAACGATGTGAAAAAATATACCTTGATGACAAATGCAAATCATGACACTGATCTCGTTAAATGTAGCAATTAGTGTTATCTACACGAGGATCTGCAATCTGCATGAGTTAATGCAATTACACAACATGTTGTTACACTCCAGCTGGCTCTCATTCATAATTCTTGTGCATCACTATATATACTGTTCTATATATTCTACTTTCTTTACTCATAAATTCAGCAAAAGATGCTTTGATTCAAAGAATATTTTTTGGAATCTAAGAAAAATGTTCATTGGCTCTCATCAGTCGAAGAAAAGTTTCTTTGATTTAAAGAAATTGCTTTAGTTCATTTAATTCATTTTTAAGGTATTTTTGGGCAAATTAATAAAATTATGTTAAACAAACAGTTTCTTTAATTTAAAGCAAATATTTTCCTGAGTGCTGCAAATAATAATTATGTGAAATGAGCCTTAAAATGTTTTTAAATTTTTATCTACTCTTCGATAAACTTATTCTTCATGATTTTGATAAACCATTTTATGACCTAAAGTCCCATAGCGGATAGCAAATAATGTCTTTCCTTTTTCTCTCGAGAATAGCAATTTCTTCTCATTCTCCATCTTCTTATCGGTGAAATAGACTTTTATCGGAATCACTCAATCAGATTTCTCGCAAACTTGCTTTTTACTATCAATCCAAGTATAAAGTCTAGACGAGTTCAAGTAGACTTTCGGCTTCTGCATTAAAATTTAGCTCTCCGTAATGGAGTTGAAGTTTACTTAACTGAGATTTAAAAAATAATAAGTACAAAACTTAAAAATTGATATTACAACTAATTTTTGCAATAAACTTTTTACGCATGAACTTTCCGATATTTCTCTGTAGAATTGCGGAAATATTATGAAAACAGACAACAATTTTTTGTTACGTTTCCGAGCGCGATCGAGAGTTTTTTTATTTATTTTTTTTTTCATCGTTACTAATTAGCAAATCCAATTTCCCGTTGAATTCTATTTTTACCGGATTCACGAGCGCGCACCTTTTTCGCGACTGTTTAATAGTTACCGAGCGTTTTTTTCCATTTCAAATTCTCAAGTGGCTTTCAATGACCTACAATGAAGTATCATTGTGAACTTTGTTCTTAACTGCTCTCGGCTCTCTTCTCTGGAGTTGAAGGGCATATGCATATCGCGATTCGATGATCAAAATGGTACTTTATTACAGGTCACTAAATCCGGCTGCATACTCTGCAACTGTAGGAACAACATAGAACGTGTTTTTTTTATATATATAAAAAAGGAAATAAATTGCAGAGTCCGTTGCAATAGAAACCCAGTAAATCCCGGCATATCAAACTGTTACATCATTCTGATTATCAACTTAGGTTAGTCACGACAGACATAATGTTTCTAAAACAAGAAATGTTTTAGAAGATTTTGAATTCCCGGGTGGAAGAAGCTATAAATCTCCGATTTCCACTTCCAAAAGGTTTACAACTTTTTGTTCACATCTTAAATTAAAAAAAAAAATCAATATTTTAAACATATTGACTTAAGTCCACTTACGCAAAACCAACTAACATTCATTATACTTATATATGTTTTAAATTGGAAAAATGTTGTAATTAACCATCTAATTACGCTTGGAGAGGGTTTTACTGTCTAAGGAAAGGATATTCGGAACCAGGATCGCTTTCTCGTTTAACACCCCACAAGAGTGGGACACTATAGATAGTATGGAGATTGCTCGTCCAAGAATGCAGCAATCAACATTCCCTCAGCAAACTTTGGTTGCTATCTTGATAGTGCACTAGTAATAGGGTACCCAAGTATCCTACCCGAAACTCCTTCATTTTGAGTTTATGTTTCGTGTGCAGACACGACCTCTGGCATTTATCCCAAAGGAAAAAAAAAAATTCTTAAATTTACCGAGTTCCTCGCACTTTGCGGTTACGTCGAAAGGAAGAGCAATGTATTCGCAACCGCAAATAAAGTGAATCAGTTCAGACAGATATCGCCCTTATTTAGTGCTATCTTCCAAGAAAACCAGTTCGACCTTTCACATCTTCCGAAAAATCCCCGGAGAAGCTGCCAATTAGATTAAGTGGGAAAGAAAAAATTTATATAAGAAAAGTTAATTGTGTCTAAAATCAGTGTATCTGGCAGGCTCCGAAGAAAGGGGTCCCGAGCCTTAAGATCGAGTTTTCGAGAAACAAATTGCATGTAAAAATTTAAGGTTTCAGCATACTTATAAACTGATAAAACCTTAAAATCGATATATTTTTAGGCCCTTTCTTTGGAACTACTCATATGAACTAAACTAAACTGAATTTTCACTTACGGTAACTGAATTTTCATCAATTATGCTGTTTTAACTAACACAGACTTCACACTCGTTCCCCTCTTTTCTCCCTTTTTTTTTGAAAATTCCGTTTTTTTATTATTTTGAAGAAAATTCAACTATTTTTGGTTAAAAGTTAATTCTGTTTGGTTGAAAAGTCTATTATATCTTTGGTTCAGAATTCATAAAATTTGGTTAAAATTCTACTATTTTGTGAAAAGTTAGTTCATTTTTTGAAAATTCGTCTTTTTGATATCTTTTTTTGGTTGAAAATGCAATTGTTTCGTTAAAAGTTAATCTGTTTTAGTTGAATATTCAACTATTTTTTGAGGCATTAAATATTCTGGGTGGGAAATTCAACTATTTGGTTGAAAATTAAAATATTTATTTGTTGAAACATCAACTATCACAATTTTCGTTGAGAATTAGTCTTTTTTTGTCGAAAATTCTAAATTCAACTGTTTTGTTGAAAATTCACTTTTTGGTTAAAGACTTATCACTTTGGTTGATAATTTAACTGTTTTATTTTCATTATTATTATTTTTTTTTTTGAAAATTCATATTTGCGGATTGAAAATTTAACTGTTTTTTTTAGAAAATTCTCCTTTTCGGCTGGAAAATTTCACAATTTGCTTGAATTTTGTTACCTTGACTGAAATATCTTTCTGAGTTACAAATTTGTCTTCTTGGTTTGAAAATGTGATTTATGGTTAAAAATGCAATGTTTTGGTTGAAAATTAATCTATTTTGGTTAATGATTTAATTTTTTTGTTGATAATTTGTCTCTTTGGTTGTATTAAACTGTTTTGTTTTATTCAAAATTTAAACCTCATTTGGTTGAAGTGTCAACTATTATATTTTTCGTTGGCAATTCATCTTACTGCTTGAAAATTCGTTTTTTTTTCTGTGGAAAATTAAACTTCTTGGTTGAAAATTCATCTATTTGAGTTGAGAACTCGACAATTTTGGTAGAAAATTCACCTATTTCTTTGTTAAAAATTCGCCTTTTTGCCCTGAAATTTCAATATTTTGGTATACATTGGACCTATTTGGTTGAAAATCCATCTGGCAGGTGAAAAATGAACTTTTTTGTTCCAAATTCTACTGTTTTGTAGAAAAATCGTTTTTTTGGCTAGAAATATCGACAATTCTATAGAAACTTTCACTATTTTATTGAAAATTCATATTTTTGGGTTCAAAGTTCAACCTTTTGGTTCCATCTGTTCAACTGTTTGGTTGAAAATTCAACTGTTTGGTAAAGAATTAACTTTATTCTTAAAAATTCCACTGTTTTGTAGACATGTCGTTTTTGGGCATGAAAATTGAACAATTTAGTTGAATTTTTTTTTAATTACCTTGATTGAAAATTTGGTTGTTTTAAATTCGTTTGTTTTCGTTTGAACATTCAAAAGTTAAGTTTTTAACTTGAAAACTGAACACTTTTGTTGAAAATTCATCCCTTGTGGTAGAAAATTCATCTGGTTTGGTTGATAATTCAACTATTTTGTTGAAAATGCAATATATTTTGGTCTGTGAAGTCTGCAAACATCAACAGAGTAAATACAATTTGAGTTTCGCTAACTACACGGAGAACAATGGATGTTCATAACAAACATCTATAGATATATTTAGGGTTAACATATTTAATGTTTAACTATATTACAGCCATTTTGATGTTAAAAGCTTTTATGAATCATTTTAATATATCCAAACAATTGACAGCGTTATTATTACTATTCTGTGACCAAAATATTAATAATAATTTTTCCACAAGTTTACATACGATACGAAACATTGACAATAAGCTTCGTCAAGTGGCCGATAAAGGTATGGCGTTTTCGTGCACTCGGACAACGACTTTTAACATCTTGGATATTTCAGTCTAGCATCTCGGAAGTTTCGGTTCAACATAAAATTATTTTTACGCCTAATATCTGAAAAAGATAGCAGATTTTGCACATTAATATCTGTATGTTTCGCGGTACCATCTTATACTTTAAGCATCTACGGTTGAACATCCACTTTTCTCCCTGCAATTGTTTGCAACGTTTTGATCCAACTTCAAATTAAGAATATCTCTATGATTTACTGTGTTTCGGTAAATTGAGGCAGAGATGGTAAAATTGAATAAAAAAAGAATCACAGCCGCGGAATATATAAATTGGAATTGAGGTCAGTTTAGAGAGGATATTCTTGATCTGTCGTTGCGGGGTGATGGTTGGGAGAGGTGCTTGGATTCAATTATGATTATACTTACGTCGATTGTAATCCTTTCGTTTTCTGCTGGCGAAGCGAAGCCGGGTGGTGGTATACAGTCGTAATTGTGCAATCTTGAATGACGTGTACCGGCCACAAATAATCGCAAAGGAATCTTGAGTACTTCGATGCGGCACTCACCTACCTACCTATGTATGTAGGTACTTTCACGCGTTCCAAGATTTTTACCCTAACCCCGCCGCGTATAAGCCGCGATCGGAGATTCCAAATGGCTCCACACCATCCCACATACTCACACAGGCAAAACACACATGTTTCTATATGTACCTCTACATTGACATTTGCTTCTATACATAAGGCGAAGCGACGGTGAGAAGAGCCGAGCATCCTAGCATCTATATGCTCGATGAAAGGTCGAGGGGTATTCGCAAAGTGCTTTCAACCAAGAGGCTGCATTCAAGGCAGCAATATTGTACGATATTTTTACCCAATTCGATGGATTTCTACCCGATTTCGATCAATTTATAACATCCATTTGCGATCCGCAGTTTATAAATTTTCCACCTTCATGAAGGTGGAAAATTGTCGGAGCAGACTTGCTGGCAGTCTAATCTATAGTCTTTTCTGGCCCTAATCGAGCGCTGGCTAGCTCGTCATGATCAAACATTTTTCCAAGTGTCTTCACTCAAATCTTTTTTGTGCATATTTCTAAAAAAAATCCAGGGTGTTCAAAAGTATCGAAAATAAAAAGTGAACCTTAAAAAATGAATTTTTTGCCTCATTATCTATATCTATAGTCTTTTTCTTGAACATTCGCCATTTTAGATAGAAAATTCCTCTTTTATGGTACAAAAGTCATCCTTTTTGGTAGGAAATTAACTTTTTCTGTTAGAAATTTAACTGTCTTCTAAAAAATCAAATTTGTGGACTGATAATTCAACTGTCTTAAAAAAATGCCTTTTTGGCTTGAAAATTGAACTATTTGGTTTGCTGAACATTCGTTTTTTTTTATAGCAAATTCATCCTTATGGATTAAAAATTCATCTTTTATGATGGAAATTCACCTTTTTTTGTTAGAAAAATTCGACCATTTGGTTCACCTTTCTTGGTTGTAAATTATTTTTTGTTGTTGAAAATTTACCTCCTCAGATTTATAATTCAACTGTCTCCTAAAAAATGGGTCTTTTTGTCTTTAAAATTCAATGAAAGCCTTAAGTTAAGTAAATTGTAAATTTCGGAATGTAGGTTTATAATTCATTTTAAATTTTTCAATAATTAAAAATTGATGGATTCATAATTATAGGCGATGCCACGAACTGCACTGATAAATACTTGGAAACATTTTAAATTGAGCAATTTATGATTGAAGACTTGAGAAAAGTAATTTCTTTTAAATTGAGCACTAATTTGTTTGTTTATAATTTGGTTGTTTATAAATAATTTTTGCAGGCCGGAGAAAACAAGGAACTGACCAGGAATTTTTGTTTTGCTCTTTGCGGCCAGTTTTGAATAATATTTGAAAGCCAAGTGAAATATTTATTATTCAGCTGTAGCTAAATTCCACGCACGCATTTTGCATTCCCTTCACTTTGTAAGAATTTCATACACTCTTCATGCGCATTTTATGCCTACCGTTTGTTTATAATCCGCCTGACCTTCGATCGGAAAATCAAGGAGCGGGGAATCAATTTTTCCCAGCAAAAACCCCAAGAAATTGCTAGCCTAAAGCAAAGAGTCTCGAGATAATGGAATACACCGAGAAAGATAATGAAACTTTTAAATTCACAATTTTACAGCATCCGCTTCATGAATTGCATGGTACAAAATAGGCATAAAAATGCACCTAAACATACGTTTGCATGGTCTATATCCATTCATAATGCGCCTCTTTAAAGTAACTAACTAGTATTTATTTCACTCTCTAAGGTCTCTAAACTCTAGGCGCAGGCGATAAAACATAAACGATTCCTCGCGGGCAATGAACGTTATGCGACAACAACCGTTCTATAATATGAGCAATAAAATTCTCTGTTTTAATAATTCACAATTTTCAAGAGGGCCTTCAGTGACTCGTTATTTACTGCCGTGATAAAAATCCTTATTGCAAATATTCTTCTTATAAAGATCGTTGATTGTTTAATTGCGCAAATTTTTATTGTCCTGGTGAATTAAGGACGAAAGCTTATTGCAGGGTGTCTACTCACCTGAAAAAGGACAGTGCCTATTTAATCGCCGTCTACCTGGGTGCTCTACCCAACTACCCATCATGCAGCTGAGGGATCGCCAGACGCAGTCGCCGGCCCTTGCCGGCAGGGTCCTTTGCACTAAGAATGAACAAAATAAAAAACATAATTTTTTTTTATTTTGCTTTAATAAGTTGAAAATTAGAATAAGTGTGATATGTTATTTGCCTTCATAAGTTAAACATTCGAAGTGTTTTTCAGGCCATCAAATATTTTAAACGAAGGAACATATTTTCGATTGTTTCAAACATGCCGAGCTCTGAAATTTCCAAGTTTTTGGAATTTTCAAATATCAGCTGGAGTTAATTGCTATTTAAGTAGGATCAGTCGATTTATTGCTCTATGACAGTTTAACATTTCTGATAATAGGGACATTTACAAATATTGCAGTTGAATTTCGGAGAACAATACATAGCCTGAAAAACACTTATAATGTTCAACTTATGAAGAAAAATAACATATCTCACTTATTTTAATTTTCAACTTATTATGGCAAGTAACATATAATTGGAATCGCCAAAGAACGTAAATTTCGAATATAATATTTTTCAATTGCTAATTTAAAAAATAAAAAATGTCATATTTCTTATTTTATTCCTCATTTTATTCCTCATTTTATTCCTCATTTGTACAAATGACAATTAATTATTTGACATTGGACAAGGGTCGGCGACAGCGTCTGGCGATCCCTCACCTGCATGAGGGGTAGTTGGATAGAGGGGACAGAGCGACCAGGTGGAAGGCGATCAAATGGGCATCGCCCACTGGAGCGTCCCTAAATTTGTTTTGAAAATTGTGATATTAAATTAAATAACGATATTTTTCATTTGGAAAAGTAAATTTATAGTACTGGATTTATACTTATTTGAATCAAACTTCTTTTTATCATATTCACTAAAATCAAGAAAATATATTGGTTTAAAAATGTTAATGTGTTAAATATGCATGGAATTTTAAGTATTTAATATTTTAAGAGCATTAAAAGTTAACTTCAGTTTTTATTTAAACTGTTATTCTTTAGTCTATAAATTATCAAAATTACTATTTATTTATCATCGCAGGTTTCACAGTCTTTCTTATATTTTTTCTTTAATATTTTTGGTTTTAAAATTCAAGTGTTTTTTAGAAAATTCGTCTGTTTTTGTTAAAAATGCAACTGTTTGGTTGAAAATTAATTTGTTTTGATGGATGATTCAATGGTTTTCTTAAAAATGCAACTATTTTCTTGAAAATTGACTTTGTTCTTTAAAATTCATTTGTCTGGGTTAAAAGTGTAACTGCTTTGTAGAAAATTCGTCTTTTTCGCTTTAAATTTCAATAAATGAATAGAAAATTGAACTGTGTTTGGTTGAAAAAAAACTTTTTTTTTTTTTAATTCTTACTTTCATTTTACGAAAATTAATCTTTTTTCGTTGATGATTTAACGGTTTAATTTAAATTATCGTTTTTGTTGAAATTTCACATTTTCGGTTTAGAATTTCAACTGTTTTGTAGAAAATTCGTCATTATGGCTTGAAAATTCAACTCTTTGGTTGAAAATATACTTTTTTGTTAAAATTTTACACTTTCGGTTTTAAAATTTAACTTCTTTGTAGAAAATTGATCTTTTTCGCTTGTATATTCACAAATTGGTTAAAAAAAATTTTTTTTATCCTGATTCACAAATTTTTCTTGTTCGAGAATACAACTGTTTTGATGAAAATTCATCTATTTTGGAAGAAATAGAATATTTTTTGGTTGAAAATGCAACTTTTTGGTTGAAAAATAATCTGTTTTGGTTAAGGATTCAACTATTTTGTTAAAAATTCTTATTTTTTGGTAGAAAATTAATTTTCTCGTTGAAAATCTTTTTTTGTTGAAAATTGAACTTGGTTAAAATTTAATTTATTTTGTTGAAAATGCAATATTTTTACTTGAAATATTAGGAATTTAAAGCGTTTCAAATTGAATTTAATAGAGCCAAGTTGTAAGTTATACTTACGCAATTTTGTTCGGTTAAAAATCTATTACGTTTTTCTTTGAGAATTCATTTTTTCCGGATGCAAATTGAACTGCTTCGCCTTTTATAAAGTTACTTTTATAAATTAAAGAACATCGTTATATTATTTATAATTATAAGAAGTACCATTTTTACAAATGTAGATTTTGTGACTGAATTTTCCGATGTTTCCCATGTTTTGATAAATTTAGTTAATTGCAATTTAAACCTTCAGAAGGATCTAGACCGCTTAGTTTCTTATTATGCTTATTGTTCAAAGATGCTTCAACATAAATCGTTCTTAATTTAATAAAACTTGAATTTTTTGTTATTAGAATCTTGGTTAAAATCTTGATATAGAACAAGGATATTTCGCGTGCGAAGTACAATGAAAGGATCTAATGAAAAAAAAGGCGCAGTTACATTTTATAGCCATTCGTCGTTATGTGCTTGCAGAGTATCAAGAAATGAGCTCATCAACGTCCTTTGAGCATTACCAGATGGGATGCGATTTTTATCTCTTTATAAAAGACTCTTTGACGTCTTTAAAAAGTTTATTAAAAACCAGTTTTTCTTAAACCCCTTGGTCTTTCAACAAGTATTTTATATCGAAATAATCACTTATCTCTATTCACAGTTTCAAATTCGTCATTATTTTATTTCTGACATATTGCCTGAGCATCATAAAACATCAATACACTATTAAAATTTTTTTTCATATTTATGACTAAGAAAGTTTTGCTCATTCGATGGTAATATACTGAGTATAT
This sequence comes from Andricus grossulariae, assembly GCA_011634705.1. NCBI lineage: Eukaryota > Metazoa > Arthropoda > Insecta > Hymenoptera > Cynipidae > Andricus > Andricus grossulariae. The sequence goes on from JAABKJ010000076.1 coordinate 8,829,170, forward strand.
GTTTCATGTGCTTTTACTATTCATAGAAAAAAAAAACTTTATTTAATTGATTTTCAAATTATTTTTTAAAATAATATTTAAGTTTCTCTTATTTTATCGACAAGCTAATTGTTTGTACGCCTTGGGATGGAATTTACGGAAACATCGATTAGAAGGGTAAGAGTCTCGGGTAACGTGAATTGCAAAAGTTCTTAGTCTTACATAGTAATTAACATCGTTTGAAATCGCATTTAAAGTCTGAAAAGGCTTTCTATCCTTGCATTCATTACTCTGTATTATCCTTTTATGGAAAATGGCGGCCTCATAACAGAAGGAAATTCTAGCGAGTATATTTCCTGGTTAAACTCACACTTTTCCGAGATAATTGTAACTTGCACCCTTGAAAAAAGCGTTGCAAAGGGCAATAATTTTTGTGAGGAAATTCTAAAGCAAACCACCGAGGTGTATTAGAATTTAGAACCTTCATTCTCATCACATCCAGGGTTTTCCGAGCAGAAAAGATTTAATCTCGAGCTTTAATTGAAATACAAGTTTCGTGGAAAACATCATTTGAATTTTGGAGAAACTCCCAAAAGTTTCGTCTCTCAAACTTCACGGGTACATTCAGTTCCTGCAGATCTCTCAGAAAGTTTAGTTTTCAGGTCAGGGAAAAGCTGGAAATCAGGGAATTTGATTGGTCAGGGAAAAGTCAGGGATTTTCAAAAAAATCTTGCAACAGTTAGGGATTTTTTAAATTGTTGATGAACTTTTTTTTCTTTCTTGACAGAAAAATCTTTATTTGATGAAGATTCCTCTTTTTTTATTACAAAATTCAGCTTCTGGGTTAAAAATTGAACTACTCTGTTAGAAAATATTCGTTTTGGTTGAAGATTCATAAATTTGAACTATTGTGTTAAAAATTTATTTTGTTAATGCACATTTATAATTTTAGTTGAAAATTCATTTCGTTTGATAACTTTTTTTTTTTTAATTCGTCTTTTTTGATGAAGTATTCGTCTTTGCAGGTAGAAAATTCCAATATGTGGTTTAAAAATTAACTGCTCGGTGATAAATTCGTCTATTTGGACAAAAAATTCGTCCTTTTGAATTGAAAATTCCTCTTTCTGTTGAAAATTGAACTGTCTTTCTTTGAAGTTTAATATTCTTTGTTTAAAATTTTACCATTTGGTTTAAAACTTATCTTTATATGTCGAAAAGTTTGGTTAAACATTCGTCTATTTGGACAAAAAATTCATCGTTTTGGATTGAAAATTACTCTTTTTGCTGAAAATTAAACTGTATTTCTTTGAAGTTTAATCATTTTTATCTGAAAATTCTACCATTTTGGTTAAAAAATTTATCTTTATAGGTTGAAAATTCAAGAAATTGGTAAAAAATTAAGTCACGTTTTAAAAAGTCATCTTGTTTCCTCGAAAATTCAATTGTTTGGTTAAAAATTTTTTTTTTTTTTTTGTTGAAAATTATTTTATTTTTTTGCTGAAAATTTAAGTTTTCCATTTGCGGTGGAATAATTTTTTTAGTTAAAAATTCAACTATTCGTTTGAAAATGTATGTATCTTGTTGAAAATTGTTTTTTTTTATAGAAAATTATCTTCTTGGTTGCAAATTCGTCTTCTTGGTTGAGAATTCATATTTTTTGGTTGAAAATTCAACCATTTGGTTAAAACTTCAACTATTTTGTTGAAAATTTAATAATTTTGTTGAAAGTTCAACTCTTTGTTTGAAAATTTAACTTCATTGTTGAAAATTCAATTATTTTGTAAAAAAAGTCATCTTTTTGGTCGAAAATTCAATTCGTCTCTTTTGGATTGAAAATTCATTTTTCATGGTAGAAAAGTAATATTTTTTTGTTGAAATAAATAAATTTGAAATTTGAACATTTTCACTCGAAATTATTTGCTTTTTAAAACTGTTAGAAGATTAAAATTCTGGCCTTTGAATATCAATGTTCAGGGAAAATAAATAATTGGTCAGAGAAAAATCGCAGGGAATTTTGAAAATGATATTTTACGGGTCCCCCTCTTCTATATCCAATTTTGAAAGTACAGGTTATAAACATCTAACTTTTTTTAGTTTCAAATGTACTTTTTCGCCGATATTTATTCAAAGTTGGTACATCTGGGAAAGTGTTTGGAGAATGTTGAAACTGAAATGCTTCGGTTCTCAGCACGTAGATCGTAGATTCGTTGTAGAAGATGTTTCCCGAAGGACTTAACTTTCACATCCGCGGGTGGCTCAGATGGAAAAAATCAGGCCTAAGGATTTCCTAGTGCTTATCCAACGTGAGTCCACAGCAGTCTATTTCCTCAACCTAAACTTTCTCTGCAACACGTGTCACATGTGTGGCTTCTTCGAGTATAAAGTATAAAATACACCTCTTCGTCTACCCAATTTCCTGTCGTGCGCCTTCGAAAACTTACTTGAAAGTACCACCTTAAGGGTTGTAATGCACGTGTAATTGTGTACACAGGGTTCCGGGTAATCATATAGTTTACTCCCTCACAGCCACTCCCTCCTGCTTACTTCGAAGCCTTACCTGCCTTTGGATCAGTTTTCAACGAATTAATCGTTGTAGTAGGTGGGTGCATGTACCTGAAGTCCTCAACGTTCAAATTAACGAAGTAAAAAAAATTAATTATTTTCTGAAATTAGCCTAGGCCCCTAAGCTTGTTTCAAAAACCTAGCCTAGCTTTAAAAATATTGAATTTAATATTAAAATTTTGAAATTTCAAGTCGAAATTAATTAAATGTTCAACAAAATAGTTGAATTTTCAACCAAAAAATAATTAACTTCAACCACAAGCAATTGCTGTCTTACCCAAGTAGTCGAATCTTCAAGCCAGAAATATGAATTTTCTAGGAGACAGTTGAATTTTCAAGCCAGAACTTTTCTACCAAAACGGATGAATTTTCAATCCAAAAGAAGAATTTTTAACAAAATAGGATAATTTTCAGCATAGTCATTAATCTATCAACCAAATAGTTTAATTTTTAATTACAAAATTAATTATCAACCAACAGTTGCATTTGCAACCACATAGTTTAAGCCTTCAACAAAGTAGATTAATTTTCTACCCAAAAAGACGAATTTTAATTAAAAGAGTTAAGTTTTTTAGCTAAACAGTCTAGCGTTTTAAAAGCAGTTGACTTTCTAATCTGAAAAGATAAATTTTCAACAACAAAGTTAATTTTCAATCAATAAACATGAATTTTCTAACTAATAGTTGAATTTTCAACCAAAAAAGATGATTTTTTAACATTTTTATCCAAACATTAAACTTGTTAACAAAGAAGATTAATGTTCTACGAAAAAGAAGAATTTTCGATCAAAAACGATGAATATTCAACAAAATTTTTGAATTTTGTAGCCAAAAAGAAAATTTATTGACAAAACAGTTGAATTTTCAACCCGCAAATATGATTTTTCTACAAAAAAGTTAATTTTCTAGCAAATAGTGAAGTTTCAACCAATATAGATGAATTTTCAACCAAAAATAGGAATTTCCAACAAAAAAGTTAATTTTCAAGCCAAAAAGACGAATTTTCTACAAAACAGTTGAACTTTCAACAATAAAATATGCATTTTTAACAAAAAATTAATTTACTATTAAATAGTTAAATTTCCAAATAAATAGTTTATTTTTTAAACAAATAGTTGAATTTTCATTAAAAAAAAAATAGTTGAATTTTCGATCAAAAATAGGTGTTTCTATAAAAAAAGTTAATTTTGAAGCCAAAAAGACGAATTTTCTATAACAGAGTTGAATTTTCAATCCAAAAGGACGAATTTTCTATCCAAAACTAACAAAAGAAAAAAATTGAACAAATTTGTTGAATTTTTAACGAAAAACAAGAATTTTTTTCAAAGTAGTTCAACTTTTTACCAAGTAGTTAAATTTTCATCAAAAAATCTTGAATTTTGAACAAAAAGTCTTGAATTCTCAACTAAAAATGTAATAGTTGAATTCAGCCAAAAAATACGAATTTTCTAGATAACAGTTGAATTTTCAACCAAATAATTAACTTTTCTATCAAAAAATAAAATGTTTAACCAAAAAAGACGAAATATTAACTGAAATTATTTATCTTCAACAAAACACAAGAATTTTTTTAAAAGTAATTAAATTTTCATCAAAAAATCTTGAATTCTCCACGAAAAATGTAATAGTTGAATTCAACCAAAAATACGAATTTTCTAGAAAACAGTTGAATTTTCAAACCGAACATATGAATTTTCAACAAAAAGTTGATTTTCGACCACGGTTTAATTTTCTACAAAATTGATAAATTCTTCAGCCAAAAAGACGAAATTTCTACAAAACAGTTCAATTTCAAACCCACTATTGTTAATTTTTAATAATAAAATTTATTTTAAATTAAAAAAAAAAATGGAAGCAAAATAGTTAAATTTTCAACAAAAGAGATTAATTTTCAAACAAGGAAGATTTTTCAGTAGAGAAAAAAAAGAAAAATTCCACTAAATTGTTAAATTTTTAAGGCAAAAAGACAAATTTTCTTTGATGCAGATAAATTTTGAACCCGAAAATATGAATTTTCTACTATAACGTTAATTTTTATCCAAATAGTTGATTAAAAAAAAAAGCAGTCAGATGTTCAACCAAAGAAGTACATTTTACGAATTTACAACAAAATATATAAAATTTCAAGCAAAGTATTGAATTTTTATCAAGAAAACATAATTTTTTATCCAAAAATAGAATAGTTGAATGTTCAGTTAAAAAAATTAATTTTGTATAAAAAAAAATTAAGTTTTTTTTTCATTACCTTATCATAAAACAGTTTTTTTTTCTCTGTAAAAATAGTGCTAAATTACCTTGTCATAAAAAAACCTTTTTGAGTGGGATAAGAGCTTCCGGTAAAAATGTCAAGCCAATCTCAGTTTTCAATAAAATAACGAAAGTTGAATTACCTTGTCATAAAACAAGTTTTTTTTAGTAGGATCCGCTAGGCGCTAATTTCATAAAATTATTTTTTTACTTATTTTTTCTATTTTATTCATTTGAAAGTTCAGAACTTCAGATACATGATGAGTGCTGCTTTCCAGCCGCTTATCTAGCCCCCTAGCGCTCAAATCGACGACATGCAATCAATTTTAAAAGAGAAAACGAACATTCAATTTTTTAGATTTAAAGTTATGCCAACCGTATAGTCACTGACAAATGATTACATGGAACATGTTACTCAATTCATATTTTATTATATTATGAGAAACAATCCTTTGCATAATTTACCAAGAATATGAATTTTTACCTCAATCGAGAATAATTTGTCTTATTTGAAGGTAAAAACAGAAAATTAGTTGCGTAAGTCTCAATGACAAAACTATGTTTAATTTTATGTAATTTTAAACCTGAGTTTACCTGACGAACTTAATTCTATACTGGTAGGAAGACAGAATGTTGATAAAACTAATTTGACTTTAATTAGGTTTAGGAAAGTTTGTGGTATTCTAGATGCAAGTTTCGAAAGAGAAGTTGGATAATCAGTGAAATCCATTTTAAAGTCTAAATTACAAAGTGTCTGTGAACATTTTTCCATGGTGTCCATGTTCCCGTGTTTGAAAAAAATCTGTTTTCATCCTAAAGTATTTTAAACTCACCTGGGATGCGTAGACATTTTATCAAATTCTTTTGAATTTTTCTAAACTCATTTCAAAGTGAAATCAATGAATTTTTCATATTTTTGAATTGTTTTCAATTAACTTGAATGTTTTTGAAATTCTTCTGGAATTGTCATGGATTTCATCGAATTCTTCTCATTTCCCTTAAATTCCCCTAAAGTCACAATTTTACTGAAATCCATGGTATATTTTTCTGATTCATTTTAATTCTTTTTAATTTAACTATAATTGTTTTGAAGTGTTCTGGATTAATCCTGAATTCGTTAAAATTCACCTTTATTCTTATAAATTTCATGGAATTTTTTTCATTCTTTTCATTTAAAAGAACATTAGTCACATCATTAATACATATTAGTCACTTTTAGGCAATTTTTTGGTGAGAAATTAGTCACTTTTTCGGTTTAAAGAGGTCCCTTTTTCAAGTAATTAGGCTGTGACAGTCCCGAGGCCGAGAATAATAAAACCAAAATTTATAAATTTGTTTTGTTCCATTTATAAAAGATTTTATGTATATTAAAAATGTTACAAGATTAGAATTTTGGTCTTGCAATATGAATGGTCAGGGAAGTCAGGTAATTTTGAAAATGGAAGTTTTGCGGCCATACTGATTTAAAATGTATTTTTGGTACTTTTTAGTGCCGCAGATCATTTTAAAGCTTGGGTAGATATAAATTGAATTACAGTTTCAATACCGACACTAATTCTCAATTTCGATTTCAGGTATCTGGACTGTTGATCGATTCTGCGGCAAGGCGAGGAATGGATCATCGCTTATCGAAGATTGTCTGAGATAATGACCGAGCAGAACCGCAACGATCAGAGGGTCTTTCATGGGCGGATATCTGCAGCTCGATGAATTTCGGCTGGTCCGGTGCGTCAAAGTCTTTGCACTCCTAGCCGTTCCCGAGAAACACAAGAAGAAACGAAAATAGTGCTATTAATGGACTTTCGTATCCAAACAAGTGCAATACGTCGTCAAACACCCCTCGCCCAGTCCCGCAGAAACTAAAGTCTTGAAATCTCAACGAAGAGGATCATTCTAGTGATATGAAATTCTACAAATTTGTGATAAATAGTAACCTAAGTTGATTAAGTAGTTGCTCTAACACGTCGGAGTTTACCAGGGTCTTGAGAAATTATTCAAGAGAGCCAGCAATTAAGTACTAGGAGTACTTAATCTCTGATTTGCGAGGAGAACGATGAGAATCTCAAGACGAGGATCGTAACCCTTAAGAATTTTATAGCAGAGGATCCTTTATTGGATAAAATGTCAGTAAATATGTCGATGACTCTTCTTCTCGTCACCGCAGTGTTTTCCCTCGTCTCCGCCCTGGGGACGAGTGACGGAGGGCCAAATAGTCCAGTTTTTAACCTGGACAGGACTAACTTGGAGAAGAACATAGCAGCAATTTTCAACAAAGTGGCCCACAGTTCCGCCACGACAAAACGGAGTGTTCCTGCCTTCGAGCCTCAGGTTTCGGCGAGCACGACCCTGTCGACGGTGCCATCGCCATTGACGACTTCCTGGACGGCGGCCTCCGTTGAGTTCCCGGTGCCACGTGCCACCTCATCGCCAGTGTTTCGAGAGCAGCCGTCCTACGCTCCACCCTCGAAGTCGTTTTTCACCCCTCCCTTGCCACCAGAACTTTCTAATCCCTTTGCTGACAAGCCAACCTTGAGGGGAACTCACTACGACCCCCACGTGGTGCCAAGGAGGCCAGTACCGCCACCGAGTGGCACCCCAGCTCACGAGAGGATACCGATAAGACCCCCGGATCTCGCCCAGGGTCCCTCCCAACCTCCAGAGCGCCCCGCGTCCAAAAGCAAGACGCATAATTTAAGCAAGGAGCAGAAGATCTTTGAGAGTTCAGAGACGGAGAAGAGAAATAGCTCCAATGAGTTTGCTCCCACGTTACATTATCCCAGTATTTCGAGGATTTTGTCTGGGAGCAATGGTAGGAAACAGGACATTCCGGAGATTCTACTGAAGCCACTGCCAACCAAGGTTCCGGTTCAGAACGCCTCGCCGGTTTCGACAACTGAGAGGACGACGACGTCAACGACGACAAGTACTGACAGGACCACGACAATGTCCAATTCTGTCACCCAGCCCACGATTTTCAATTTGCCGAACACCAGGCGGCAGGACGATGTCGAGGATGAGGATGATGATCAGGTACGTTAGGGGAGAAAACTTACTATTGAAAATGTATTTTCAAAAACAAATTTAGAGGATTTTACAATCAGGTTGTCTACCTAACCGGGAAATAAACCGGGATTTTTCTCTCGAATGTATTAATTTGAATATAATATAAAAGAAATTACGTTTAGAAATGTCTTGAAATCTTTCAAAATTATCCGACGGGTAGACATCCTGAAAATGCTTGAACCAATTTGTACAAAAGTGAAACATTAAATTTTAAGTGCTTTTACAATTCACTAAGTTTTTAAATCCCAAGGTCTGCTTCAAAAACTGGAAACTGAATTCTCTAATGATTTTCTAAACTCCCCATCTGGGAATAATCGTTAGAGCGATGAAAAGTTTCTGCCATCAACAAAGTACAGATCGTTAAAAGTACAAACAATCTCTATCCACCCCCCTGCATGGTATTCAAACTAGTTTTTTAAACTTTGATCGTAGAGCTCGGCAAGTCCATATTCCTTAGAGTATAGCGAGTTTCTAATTTTAGCACGCTCCCATCTCAACTATTTGTTTGCTTTTCCTCGCAGAAAGCATTCTCGTCAACGCATGCAAAAGTACTGAGTTTGAGTTGTTTCTTCTCTTCTTTTGCCTCTACCTTCATTTCCAAAAGAAGCTCACCTGCTTAATATTCCTGCAAAATATTAGATATTAATGTTTAATTCTTTTTTCAGGACTTGAAGAACGACGAGGACTCGTTCAATACAGAAAACATCGAAGCTGTGGATGGAGAACGACTTCTCTACCCTCAACCACAACCACCAATTCCTTCGAAAGAAGGACCCATGGAGGATGATCGAGTGATTTCTCACAGGGATCCATTTCCCTTGGACCCAAGTTGGAGAATCGCTTGGTCCCTGCATGTCTACATTGCAGCCATCAGTTTCACCCTTATGGCGCTCTACTCGATCTACAAGATTGTTCGCTTCAACGACGCAACGAACCTCTTCACTCAGTCCTACTTTTTGACTGTGCACCTGCTACTAACAACCGTCTGCACCCTGAGATGTTTCCATCTCTTCTACGATGCAAACAACCTCTCAGGAACTCTGCACAGCTCACTCTCTGGGGTCCTGATGTACCTCCCATCTCCAATGCTCTCTACAGCCTTCGCCACTCTCGTCCTCTATCTCACCAGGTGCTCGGAGGCTCCCTCTTTCAACAACAAATACTTCTCCCCAGCAGCTGTCCTCTCCTACGCAATCGTCCACGTCGTCCTCTGCGTCTCACTCCACATCTCTAGTCCACTTTTAGGTTATCACGACGAAGCCAAAATCCTGCCTCTCATTTGTCAATGCATCTACATTGTCGTCTGTATGACACTTGGACTCTGCTACATGTACGTCTACCGTGTGATTCGCTCCCAAATCCACGTTATCAGTAATAAATCAATGAGTAATCACGTAGCCGCAGATCCCATGGCTCTCGCTCTGAACACAGCAATCACGACCTCCATAGCTACTGCCCTTCTTTTCATTCTCATGGGCTCAGTCCAGCTCTTTGACTGTATCTTTGGCGTCCAGGAGAGGTCCACCTTGTATCATCACGCCTGGCTCTGGTGGGGCTGGCAATCCACTGTCCGGTTGCTGGAACTCTCCATGTGCGGATTGATGGCTTGGGTGACGAGTCTCTCTCAGTATACTTTGCGAGAAAAGCAACTGCAGCAACACTCTGCTCATTCAGGCTTTGCTCTATTTCCCTGTGGGAGTTCCACCTCCACCGAGAACATGGACGATGTTTTGTATCCTGCTATTTGCAGCACCAATCAGGCGATTCAGAACTATACTATGAGGACTGGAAAGCAGGTTTATGATGACAGTTTTCCGCTGAACACTCTGCCTGAACATCTGAATATTTCGGGAACTTTCGAGAGGCACTCGATAAGAAAGTCGGGGACCATGGGGCATTTTCCCCATGAGGGTCGGGGATCCATGAATCGACATGGCAATGGAGTCCAGACGATGAGGAATCTTGATTCTCGCGGAAGGCACACGCCGACGCAAGCAGGGTTGCATGAACAGGCACCTGCCACGGGATCCACAATGCTAGTCGCCGAGGATGGTTTTGTGAGGTTTAGGAGCCTTGGGGGTGAGGAGGATGAGATGTCGGACTCCCAGAGTATCGTCGGGACTCATGGAAGAGGAAGCTCACTCGCTGGAAGTGTTAGGTATAATGCAAGGCATTCCAGCACGGTGCCACATTCCCATTCCCATCAGCTTCAACATCAACTACAGGCGCAACAGGCGCATCAGCTTCATCACTCGCTACAACACTCACATCCCAATCAGGGACAGTATCAGGCGCACCACCCTATGCATCACCAGGTGTATAATAACACGTAGGAGTTGCGAGCCGCGCGGATGATGGCGGCCGTTAATCCTTGTTCCTGGTGTCGTTCGTCTGACAGGTAAGGATCTAAGAAGTTTATATCACTTACAGGGTTCAAATTTTACCATTTTAATTTGTACCACTTATTCGTTAAACATTTTAAAATCGAAAACGTCCTAAATCGATTTCAATCGTACTATTTCAAAGAAAAATTTCCAAATTGACGATATATTTTAAATTGAATATCGTTCAAAAATTGATTGTATATCAAATTGAAAGAGTTTTAAAACGGGACGAGAGGAAATTTGATCAACAACGCTCTAACGTATTTATTTTTTAATTTTTCAGTGTTTACCAAGAATGGCACAGAGTGTAAAATGGGCCTACTACGAAGTAGCAACATTCGGCTGGCGAGTGATCGACGCACTGCAACACATAAGACACTAATTTGATCTAATCCTACTGAATGTAAGATACATCCTGTGTATAAACCAAGTCTTACACATTTCTTCGCCCATTTTCGTTTCGTACGAGAAATGAACAATTAGTCCATCGAACAATATTTATTTTGACTTTGAAAAAGTCAATCGAATAAAACGAGGCAGTCGAAAACCTGCGCTTCACTATGAGTAGTCAGTCGTGTGATGTTTCAAGTTTTGATCTTGTACTTGGCGCATGGTACTTAAGGCATGCATCTCTTGCGAACAAGAGATTTGCCGACGTTTTAAGCCCATAGGATGCTTATATCGATTCAATGTATCCGTCGAAGTGCGATTCGAAAAGGAGTCTCAAGACTTTTATTTATTTTAAAATATCTTTTGCAACTCACTGCAATGTAGAATTTCTTTCAGTATAATTGCGATAACTGCAAAGAGCAATTATATTCAAGTTGGCTGTTCATGACCATTTATGTACTAAGGAAAAAGACTGATTTCCTTGCTTTTTATGTCTTTCACGAGAGGCGTTTCTTTTTTACGCAAACAATCAGAAAAATGTTTATTTTAATTGTTGACCAATTCCATCAATAAATCTGAGGTAATGTTTTACTTTGATGACTTTTGATGAAATATCTGAAGTCACTTGAATTCTGCTGGAGTCAGTGAAAAGTTTCATTTTGGGCCCTTTAATTGTTCTGATTATTTAAATTTTCAATTTAATACATTTTAATTATATCACAAATTTTAGGATATTTTGCAAGGCTTTTATAAATTATTTTCGTTTCTTGAGATTGATAAAATGAGATTTTGTCCTAGAAAAACTGAAAATATTGAAATCTTACAAGTTTTTGGAAAATTGGGCATGTTATGTAGTATACGAAAAAAATAATATTAGCGATTTTTTTAAACTCTGAGAATAACGAAGTTTTTAAACTTATCTTTGCTCTGCGGAACAGCAGGATATTGATCAATCTATTTCAAATATTGATCTATATTTTTCAAATTTTACACACGTTGTAAGAGACCCAAAATTAAATTTTTCAGTGCTAGACTTTCTGCTTTTTTGATTTACAATTTTTTTCTCGACTTTTTACTTATATAATATATATTTGAAGTCATTTGAATTCACGTGAAGTGACTGGTATTTAATTTTTTTGACTCTAAAATTCAGAAAAGTCATCAAAGTAAGCAATCGCCAAATCTGAAATGTTTTAGTTTCGCATAAACAATCTACTTTTAGTTTACCCTTAGGCTATTTATTGTTTATATCAAGAGAAAGCTCCCGCAATGGCCAGTGTTTAAAAAAAAAGACTTGCGAGTTTTCTGCTGATTTTTTGTTACTTTAATAAAAAATGGAAGGAGTACTTAAAATTTCAAACTCTTCAGTCAGTGAAACTGACTTGGACTTTTCTTCTTTTCGAATCGCATACAATAAATCATTACGTTGAAACGTAATGTAAATTTTACGTGTACGTGATTTTCTAGATATGACCAACGGGGTCCAATCGCGGCGTTCAAGATCCCGAATGTTTAATGAGTAATCGAATTTCAGGTCGTCTTTGTGGCGAGTCGAAGGGCGTTTTGTACAGTATATAGTAAATTATCGCTCAGTAAGCCGTAAGGTTTAGTTAGCATTTTGAAATTAGATTAAGTTATTCTGTCAAATACTAAGTTACGTTTCGACTAGATATTATATTTATGACTTGAAGACTTGCGATATATTGTTAACTTAACTGGAATAAATGAGCCTGTGAGAATCGTTGAGTGTGAAAGGCAAAAAAATGAGGAAATATGTGAGAAAGTTCGAAAGAGTTAATTTAAGTTTCAAACACCGGCCAGCATTTTTTAGAACTTTCTTGAAGACTATGGTACAAAGTAGCATTTCTACTTTTACTCGGTACTATTTTACGTCGTGTATATGTTTATATATGTACAATGTAAATATGGTACGCATGCTCTTTACGAGCGATTCAACATTTTATATCACTTTTAGTTCAACCTGTTTCAATATGCCAGTGTGGATTAATGCCTCTGTACAATTTAGGGTGTTTCTTAAAAATCCGAGCTTTTCGAACTCTCTTTTAAATCAGAGTTTTAGCAGAAATTAATTTTATTTTATATTATTTTTTTATTTATTTTGGATAATCCACACTTTTAGAAAGAATATAGAAAAGCTAGCGATTTTTAAGGACCATTCTAATTTATTAATAATCACATGAAATCGATCGCATTTCTGTTCGTTTTGCGACTGAATAATTTCACCATTGCCCATTAGTTTGATGCGCTTTAGACTTGTGTTATTGTAGTAGCAATAGCAATTATTAATCTCCACGTATTCTACATTTTATATATTTGAACACAACCAACCGTACAGAGTATGAATTGATATTTCCTAGAGAAAATTTTCGTTCGTGATATTAATTGTCCCTGACAAATGCCTCGCATTTCCGGTGAGATCACCAATAATTCGCCAGTGAATTTGTTCGTTAAGATATTTCGATTTTTGGATAAACTTTTTATCGATGTTTCGCAGTGATACAGTGATGTTAGTATATCGGATCGCGAAAAATGATCTGTACGGAAAAAATAGATAACCATTCTCGATATTATATGGCAACGTGTCATGTACTTCTTACATGTTATAATGCAAGTTTTCATCTACAATTTTCGGAAGAAAAAGTTAATAATAAACATTCCACCTTTCACACATCGCCTAGGGTAAGAATGCGTAAAAGAGGGAGAAACGATGCTTATATGAACAAATGTGAGTCCTTTGTAAGGGTAAACAGCAGATAACGAATTAGATCATTTCTGTTTGATTTCAGCGAGTTTCAAAGCGCAGAATTTTTATCAATAGAGTGAGGAAAGAGGAAAGTGAGAAACTATAGCTCTTATCGCTACGTATAATTATATACGAAAATGATGATGCAAATGCTTCGGACTCTGTAAAAAAATGTATAATAACTGTACAAAATTATAGTAACTATATAAACCATAATTTCAAGTGTTTCTTTTTCACACCTTTCTGTTATTTAATAATTAACCGAACAAAATTTCATAAATCCATTTTAATTAATTTCTCAATTGACGCTATTTTGCTACTACTTGGACAAAAATTACACTAAAGACACTATTTTCTCACAATTGTTTGCTAAATATTGATAAACTTACATAATCGTTGCCGATTAAGTTTTTTTTCGTGAATTTATTTAGATGTCATCCGAAAATAACATTAGACGATTTCGAAGGAGGATTGAATTTTTAAAGAAAAAAGATTACTTCTGAACAAAAAATGTAAAAGTTGATATTTTAAACAAGAAAAGATTTTCATTTTAAATAAGAAACAGTTGCATTGTAAAAAAAGAGACCAATTTTCAATAAAATAGTTCAAGCATCAACCAAAATAGATTGTCAATCAAACAGTTGCATTTTTAACCAAAAAGATGAGTTTTCTACAAAACAGTTGAATATTCAACCAAATAGTTAAATTTTCAAAAAAAACGAAGATTTTTCAACACAGGAGATTAAATTTCTTTAAAAAAATGAATTCTAAACAAAATATATAAATTTTTAACCGAATGGTTGGTTTTTGAACCATAAATATTAATTTTCTACCAGAAAAAAGGCGAATTTTCAACAACAAAATATAATAGTTGATATTTTACACAATAACAAATTTTCATTTTAAATAAAAAACAGTTGAATTGTAACAACAACAAAATAGTGGAATCATCAACCAAAAACCAGCATTTGTAACCAAAAAAATAAACGTCCTACAAAAAAGTTGAATTTTCAACCAAATAGTTACATTTTCAACCAAAAAGACGAATTTTCAACACTAAAGATTAATTTTCTTTAGAAAAATGAATTCTAAACAAAATACATAAATTTTTATCCAAATAGTTGATATTTCAGCCAAAAAATTAATTTTCTACCTGAAAAGACGAATTTTCAAAATGATATTTTCACCTAAAAAATATTTTAATTAAAATAAAAAATATTTTAATTAAAATAAAAAATAGGTGAATTGTAACAAAAAAAGACGAATTTTCAATAAAATAGTGAATCATCAACCAAAGTAGATTAATTTTCAACCAAACAGTTGCATTTTTAACCAAAAAGATAAGCTTTCTACAAAACAGTTTAATTTTCAACCAAAATGATCCATTTTCTATCAGAAAAGATGAATTTTCAACACAGGCGATTAATTTTCTTTTAAAAAATTGTATTCTGAACAAAATGCATAAATTGTTAATCAAATAGTTGAATTTTCAATCAAAAAGATTAATTTTCAACCAAAAAAATATTTTAATTTTAAATAAAATACAGTTGAATTGTAACGAGAAAAACGAATTAAAAAAATTAAAAACTAAAAAAACAAACAAAAAAACAAAGTTCCTACCAGTTGAATTCAACGATAAAAGAAGATTTTTTAACAAAATAATTGAATCCTCACCCTAATAGATGAATTTTCAACAAAGAAGATTAATTTTCTACCTAAAAAGACGAATTTTCAACACAAGAATAAAGTTTCAAGTTAAAAACTCGAATGTTTTAACAAACTGTTGACTTTTTAACTGGGAAGATGAATTTTCAATAAGAAAGTTAATTTTCAATCAAGAAAGATGAATTTTCAACGAAAAAGTCACTTTTTCCGTTTAAAAAAATTAATTTTTAACAAAGAAAAACGAATTAGCAAAAAAATATTTAATTTTTTAACCAAGTAGTTGAACTTTCGAGACAAAAAGACAGATTTTCTAAAAAAAAAAAAAAAAAGTTACATTTTCAACAAAAGAGTTACACTTTTAGTTTAAAAAATGAGGTGTTAACCAAACAAAAATTAAATTCAAAATAACATCTGAAACTATCTTCAACCTGAAAAGACTTTAATTTAAAATAAAAAACAGTCGGATTTAACTAACAAAACGAATTTTCAAGAAAAAAGTCCATTTTCAACAAATCAGTTAAATTTTCAACAAAAGAGTTACATTTTCAGTTAAAAAAATTAATTGTTACCCAAAAAAGAAAAAAGGAAATTAAAAATAAAATATCTAAAACTATCTTCAACCTGAAAAGATTTTTATTGGAAATAAAAACAGTCGAATTTAACTAACAAAAACGCATTTGTAACAAAATACTTGAATCCCCAACTAAAACAGATTAATTTTCAACCAAATAGTTGCATTTTTAAGCAAAAAAATTGATTTGCTACAAAAAAAAATAATTTACAACAAAACACATACATTTTCAACTAAGTAGGTAAATCATCTAACAAATTGTTAAATTTTCTAGCCGAAAATACGAATTTTCAAAAAAATATAATTTTCAACAGAAAGAGATGAATTTTCAAACGAAAAAGTTAAATGTTCAACAAAATAGTGAAATTTTCAACAACAACAAAAAAACTGTTAGTCAAAAAAGAAATATTAACCAAATTGTTGAATTTTCAAGACAAAAAGACGAATTTTGAGCAAAATAATTCAATTTTTTTCCAAGTAATAAAATTTTTAACAAAAAAGATTAATTCTTAACCAAAAGTTTAATAGTAAACTTTTCAAACGAAAAGAATTAACTTTCAACAAAAAATAGTCAGATTTTATTATCAGGTTCTATACAAATTTAGGATAATATGGAAAAGATGTGGAGCCTTCTATAAATAAAAAGGAATTTTGATAATTTATAGACTATTCAGAATAATATTTTAAATAAACACTGAAGTTAATTTTTGATATTTTAAAAATATTAGGTTTTCAGACTGGAAATTTTGCTTAAAAAAGAATGTCAATTTTCTATTGCGCATTTAAAGTCAAGGATTTTGAAAATAATCTTGTAAAAGTCAAGTAATTTCCATAAGAGGCACTTTAAATAACATAATCAATTTTTTTTTCTGCTTATGAAAGATTGATAAATGTGAGATAAATGTGAGGTCAAGGAAATTAAAAAATTGCTAGAAAATTCAACTTTTTTGGTAAAAAAAGAACTTTTTGCTGAAAATGCAAATTTTGGTGTTGAAAATTGAATCCGTCGTTTATGGTAGAAATTTCTTCTTTTTTGGATAAAAGTGCAACTATTTGGTGGAAAATTAATCTTCTTTGGTTGAGGATTCAAATATATATTTTTTATTTTTTGTTTGGAGTAAAAATTCATCTGTATTAGTAGACATTTTTTTTTTTATAAAAATGAAAATATTTTGTTGAAAATTCGTCCTTTTTGGATGTATTCAACTGTTTTTTATTGAGAATTAAAATCCTTTTTGGTTGAAATAATATATACTATTATATTATTCGCTGAAAATTCATCTTGACTTTTTGTTAAAAATTCATATTTTGGTGTTGAGCATTGAACTGAAATCTTTCTTAGTAGAATCTTCAACTATTTTTTTGAAAATTGTTTTTTTTTTTTAAATTCATCTACATATTTTAGTAGAAATTTCTTTTTTGGATAAAAATGCGTATATTTAGTTGAATATTAATCTTCTTTGGTTAAGGATTCAACTACTTTTGTTGAAAATTTGTCCTTTTTGGTTGATTTTAACTATTTTTTATTTAAAATTAAAATCTTTTACACTATTTTAACATTATTTATTGAAAGTTCATATTTTTTTGTTGCAAAATTGAACTACTTGGCTGAAGGTTGAACCACTTGGTTTAAATGTTTTGTTTAAGTTGTTTTATTTGGGTTTTAAATTAATTTTGTTAATTAAAAATGTAACTTTCATTTTTGGTTAAAAAATGATCTGTTTTAGTTGAAAATTCGTCTTTTTTGGTAGAAAATTAATTTTCTTAATTTTGAATTTCTTCTTTTTTTGAAAATTATTTTTTTGTTTTGTTTAAAATTCATTTTCTTAGTTGAAAATTCATCTCTTCGGTATGAATTTGGACTATTTGATTGTAAATGCAACTGTTTTTGGTTGAAGTTTAATCTTTTTTGTTTGAAAATTCCACTATTTGGTTGAAAATTTCGTCTTGGAAGGTGCAAAATTCAAGCATTTGGTCAAAAATTTAAATATAAATATTTCTATTTTTTAAATTTTATTGTATTTTTTTCAAATATAAATATGTCTTGGTTGCAATAAATAAAATTTAATCTGCAATTGTTTTATTCCGTTTATAGAAGATACTATGTTAGAAATACAAAATATTGTTATATTTTATATTAAATATTTTCAGGGAAAATGAAAAATGGGTGAGGGAAAAATCTGGAAATTTAAAAAATGAAGTTTTGTGGCAAACCAATCTGAATTTGAAATGATTATAATCAGCCAGATTGCGGAATAAATGAAATGCAAAAAAACGTTTTTTATTTAATACTGTTTTGAAATTATTAACTAAATAAAAATTAATTGATTCACTGTTAATTCAGTGGCGGCATAATTGACTGATTATTTATGTTCTAATATTATAAATTTACAATTTCTTGTTTACATATGAAATCACAATATTATTTTATACATGATTACCATATTTTTAATATAAAAAATAGAATTTAAAAGTTTTATAAATTTATATCTGATCGAAAATTCATTTGTTTAGTTTTTTTATATGGACAGACATCGAAACCGAGAAGAAAACATTTTTTTTCTGATTTTTTTTTCTTGCTACCAATGAAAAAAAATGGATTTTCCATTTTTAATATCTATTGTTTCCTGAATTAAAAAACTCATTTCAATGAATTAGAAGGCTTTTTAAATTGAGATAAATTAAAAAAATTGAAAAACAGTGAAATAAAAAAATTGCGAAATTTAATTAATTTTATGTTTCATATTATATTCCACTTTAGGAACAAAAGACCCCCGCTGGCAAGGATCGATGAAAGATGTCTGGAGGTCCCTGAGTGGCTTGAGGAGAAATCGACCAAGGGGGACGATTTTAATTCCTTGTAGTTTCTTCTGATTTAAAAATTATTTTGGCTTAATTTGTCATTACTACGGGTTTCCTAAATTAAAAAGTTCATCTTAATAAATAAAACGAGTTTTTAAATCCAAATTAAAACAAATGAATTAAAAACACAGTGAAATAACAAAATTGCGAAATTTAATCCATTTTAAGTTTCATATTATATTCCTTTTTAAGAACAAAGGACCCCGGCTGGCAAGGGTCGGCGACAGAGGTGTGGAGGTCCCTCAGTGGCGTGAGGAGAATTTGACCAAGGGGGACGATTTTAATTCCTTGTAGTTTCTTGTGCTTTAAAAATTATTTTAGCCTCATTTTTCATATGTACGGGTTTCCTAAATTAAAAAGCTCATTTCAATGAATTAGAAGGCTTTTTAAATTAAGATAAATTTAAAAATTGAAAACACAGTGAAATAACAAAATTGCGAAATTTAATAAATTTTAAGTTTCATATTATATTCCTCTTTAAGTACGAAGGACCCCTGCTGGCAAGGGTCGGCGACAGATGTCTGGAGGTCCCCCAGTGGCGTGAGGAGAAATCGACCAAGGCGGACGATTTTAATTCCTTGTAGTTTCTTCTGATTTGAACATTATTTTAGCCTAATTTGTCATTACTACGGGTTTCCTAAATTAAAAAGTTCATCCTAATAAATAAAACGAGTTTTTAAATCAAAATTAAAACAAATGAATTAAAAACACAGTGAAATTAAAACATTGCGAAATTTAATAAATTTTAAGTTACATATTATATTCCTCTTTAAGAACAAAGGAACCCGGCTGACAAGGGTCGGCGACAGAGGTCTGGAGGTCCCTCAGTGGCGTGAGGAGAAATTGACCAATGGGGACGATTTTAATTCCTTGTAGTTTCTTGTGCTTTAAAAATTATCTTAGCCTAATTTTTCATATCTACGGGTTGCCTACATTAAAAAACTCATTTCAATGAATTGGAAGGCTTTTTAAATTAAGATAAATTAAAAAAACTGAAAACACAGTGAAATAACAAAATTGCGAAATTTAATCAATTTTATGTTTCACATTATATTCCTCTTTAAGTACAAAGGACCCCTGCTGGCAAGGGTCGGCGACAGATGTCTGTAGGTCCCCCAGTGGCGTGAGGAGAAATCGACCAAGGGGGACGATTTTAATTCCTTGTAGTTTCTTGTGATTTAAAAATTATTTTAGCCTAATTTTTCATATCTACGGGTTTCCTAAACTAGAAAGTTCATTTTAATAAATAAAACGGGTTTTTAAATCAAAATGAAAACAAATGAATTAAAAACACAGTGAAATTAAAACATTGCGAAATTTAACAAATTATATGTTTCATATTATACTCCTCTTCAAGAACAAAGGACCCCTGCTGGCAAGGGTCGGCAACAGATGTCTGGAGGTCCCTCAGTGGCGTGAGGAGAAATCGACCAAGGGGGACGATTTTAATTCCTTGTAGTTTCTTATGATTTAAAAATTATTTTAGCCTAATTTTTCATATGTACGGGTTTCCTAAATTAAAAAGTTCATTTTAATAAATAAAACGGGGTTTTAAATCAAATTAAAAAAAATTAATTAAAAAACACAGAGAAATTAAAACCTTGCGAAATTTAACAAATTATATTTTAAGTACAAAGGATCCCTGCTGGCAAGGGTCGGTGATAGAAGTCCGAAGGTCCCTCCGTTGCGTGAGGGACTACTACCGGTTTCCTAAATTAAAAAGCTTATTTCAATGCACAAACGGTGATTTTTAATTGAAATAAATAAAAAATAAATTGAAAACAGAGTGAAATTAACATTTTAAAGATTTAAAAATATCGGAACGATACGAAATACTGTGCTCGTCTTCTTTTATGAAGAATAAGTAATCTGTAATCCGGATCTTTTGGAAACGCAGTTAAGTTATAATGAATTTCTGAGAAAAGATCGAAGAGATTAAGATTGTTGGTGTTTAGTGAAAGGGGAGATAAAGAGGGTTGTGGCGCACTAGAATGGCACAATTTTAATGGGGTACGTAACTGATTGAGACCGCACTGGTACCATATTTACCTGCCTAAAGTGTCTAGACTCTAAATCTGAAACCATTCTCTCTACTGTCAACAGTATTTTCTTACCTGCCTTAAAGTTTTAATCACGAAAGGCTCCATAGCACAGACAAAAGTATACATTTTAGACTTTAGGGTGCCCAGGCCTCACATCTATTACAAATATGTAATTAAAAGCTCAGTTTGATGGTCTGAGTAAATTTGGATTTTTTAGAATAATTAAAAAAAAAACAGAAATCATACCTATCCGTATATATAATAAATAATATCATACTTTTAAATATCACAATGATTCCAAAATGTTTTTAAATAATGCAAAAGATTTTAGAAGATTTCAAACTTTTTTACAAGATTTAAATATACTTGACAAAGGTTTCAAAGATTTTGATAATTTCACAATGATTTCAAACATTTTCATTTTCCAACAGGTTTTAAAGATTTAAAAAAATTTCAAAAATTTCAAATATTTCAGAAGATTTCAAACTATTTCAGAAGATTTACATAGATTTCGCCAAGATTTCAATAATTTCACAATGATTCCAAAAGGTTTCATAGAATGCAAAATATTTCTGAATATTTCAAACTATTTCACAAGATTTAAATATATTTCACAAAGATTTCAAAGATTTCAATAATTTCACAATGATTTCAAAAATTTTCATTTTCCAAAAGGTTTCAAAGATTTCAAAATATTTCAGAAAATGTCAAATATTTCCAAATATTTCAGAAGATTTCAAACTATTTCAGAAGATTTACATAGATTTCACAAAAATTTCAATATTCTTACAATGATTTTAAAAATTTCAAAAGATTCCAGAAGATTTCAAAGCTTTCAAACATATATCAAAAGATTTAAATATATTTCCAAAAAATTTCAAAGATTACAATAATTTCACAATGATTGCAAAAGTTTTTAAAGAATGCAAAATATTTCAGAAGATCTCAAACTATTTCACAAGATTTAAATATATTTCACAAAGGTTCCAAAGATTTCAATAATTTCACAATGATTTCAAAACATTTTGGATTGCAACAGGTTTCGAAAATTTCAAAATATTTCAAAAAATTTCAAATATTTCAGAAGATTTGAAACTATTTCAGAAGATTTAAATATATTTCACAAAGGTTTCAAAGATATCAATAATTTCACAATGATTTCAAAAATTTTCATTTTCCAAAAGGTGTAAAAAATTTCAAAAAATTTCAAATATTTCAAAAGATTTACAAAAGTTTCAAATATTTCAGAAGATTTCAAAATATTTCAGAAGATTTACATAGATTTCGCAAAGATTTCAATAATTTCACAATGATTTCAAGAAATTTCAGATTCCAAAAGGTTTCAAAGTTTTCAAAATTTGTGAGAACATTTCAAATATTTGAGAAAATTTCAAATATTTCAGAAAATTTCAAATATTTTAGAAGATCTCAAAATATATCAGAAGATTTCAAACTATTTCAGAAGATTTACATAGATTTAACAAACATTTCACAAAAATTTCAATAATTTCACAATTGATTTAAAAAATTTCAGCAGATTTCAGAAGATTTCAAAAATATTTCTAATTATTTCACAAGATTTAAATATATTTGACAAATGTTTCAAAGATTTCAATAATTTCACAATGATTTCAAAAATTTTCATTTTCCAAAAGGTTTCAAAGATTACAAAATATTTCAGAAAATTTCAAATATTTCAAAATATTTCAGAAAATTTCAAATATTTCAAAATATTTCAGAAGATTTCAAAATATTTCAGAAGATTTCAAACTATTTCAGAAGATTTACATAGATTTCACAAAGATTTCACAAAAATTTCAATAATTTCAGAATGATTTAAACAATTTCAAAATATTTCAGAAGATTTCAAAGCTTTCCAAAATATTTCTAAATATTTCAAAAGATTTCACAATGATTCCAAAAGGTTTCAAAGAATGCAAAATATTTCAGAAGATTTCAAACTATTTTACAAGATTTAAATATGTTTCACAAAAAAGGTTTCAAAGATTTCAATAATTTCACAATGATTTCAAAACATTTCGGATTCCAAAAGGTTTCAAAGATTTCAAAATATTTCACAAGATTTAAATATATTTCACAAAGGTTCCAAAGATTTCAATAATTTCACAATGATTTCAAAACGTTTTGGATTGCAACAGGTTTCGAAAGTTTTCAAAGATTTCAAAAAATTTCAAATATTTCAGAAGATTTCAAACTATTTCAGAAGATTTAAATATATTTCACAAAGGTTGCAAGGATTTCAATGATTTCAAAAATTTTCATTTTCCAAAAGGTTTCAAAGATTTCAAAAAAATTCAAATATTTCAAAAGATTTCAAAAAATTTCAAAATATTTCAGAAGATTTCAAACTATTTCAGAAGATTTACATAGACTTTGCGAAGATTTCAAACTATTTCAGAAGATTTAAATATATTTCACAAAGGTTTCAAGGATTTCAATGATTTCAAAAATTTTCATTTTCCAAAAGGTTTCAAAGATTTCAAAAAATTTCAAATATTTAAAAAGATTTCAAAAAATTTCAAATATTTCAAAAGATTTCAAACTATTTCAGAAGATTTACATAGATTTCGCAAAGATTTCAATAATTTCACAATGATTTCAAAAGATTTAAAAGAATGCAAAATATTTCAGAAGATTTCAAAGTATTTCACAAGATTGAAATATATTTCACAAAAAAGGTTTCAAAGATTTCAAAATATTTCAGAAAATTTCAAAGATTTTTAAATATTTCAGGATATTTCAAACTATTTCAGAAGATTTACATAGATTTCACTAAGATTTCAAAGATTTCACAAAAACTTAAATAATTTTACAATGATTTCAAAAAATTTCAGAGTCTAAAAGGATTAAAAAATTTCAAAATATTTTAGAAGCTTTCAAACCTTTTAAAAAGATTTCAACATTTTTCAAAAGATTTGAATAGATTTCACAGAAGTTTCGAATATTTCAAAAGATTTCACATTGATTGCAATAATTGCACAAAGATTTAAAAAAATTTCAAATATTCCCAAAGGTTTCAAAGAATTCAAGATATTACAGAAGATTTACAAAATTTCAATATATTTGACTAAGGTTTCAAAGATTTCAAAAGACTTCGCGAACATTAAAAAAATTTCAGAAAGATTTCAACAGATTTCACAAAGATTTTAAAATATTTGACAAATATTACTTTTATTATTTAAAAAACAATAATTTGTATGAAGTCAAAGGAAAAAATGTGTGGGCTGACATAAAAAAAAATTTGAAATCGGTTAATATCTTCTGTTCTATTTTTGATTTAAAATAAAAAAAATGAGCAATTCCAACAAATTTGTTTTGTCTCATTTAGAATTGGTTGAACATGCGCAAAAATATATATTTTTTTCAATTGACTTGAATGCACACCTTTTTTGGAAAGAGATGGATAGTTATTATTGTAGTTATTATTTTTCTTTCATCGAAAAAAAAAATTTCGTGGTGTTTAAAATGTTCAAAAATCCAACTTTTACCAAAATTGTGCGCCTCAGCCCAAATAAACACATTTTTGCACATTTTCAAAAATGTTTAAACTGAGCTAAATTTTTGTTTTAATTTATTATATCATTAAGCCGTTTCCCTTTCGGGGTAGGCGTGAATTGCTCGGTGGTAAAGTAGTGATGTGTGGATGGGGATGTTAGTTTTAAGGCTTAGTTTAAGGAAAATTGTGTAAAAAGGAAAGTGTAAGCAAGTCAATTTTTTAAGGCCAACAGGCTGAAGAATAAACGTTTATACTACTACCAATAAATTACCTTTATTCAAAGTCGCATGCAGATGTACCAAGTGGAACATCAAATTTTGAAATTATAAAAAAGAATATTAAGACCGGACATAAAAGTCTTTAAATATAGTCAGAAAAATGTTGTCCATGCTCTGTTTGGTAATGTATCCATATTTTCAATTTTCTTCTTATTTTATTAGTAATAATTAAAACGTTTTGCGGAATTCTTGGGCTCATGTGAACATTTGCACATGAATAAAATTAATTCTTGTTTTATTTTTTATAGATTTTTTGAAGTGATCACATAGAAAGAACTCGGGGTACAAGGCGTTGCAGGTAATCGTTCAAGCAGGGTAATAGTCACATGGCTCACAGCGCAAAAAGGGGGAAATAGGGCAAAGATTAAACATTCATTTTTACATGTCGAAAAAAACAAAAAAAAAGTCCGAGAAAACATAAAATTAGTCAAATACACCATTTTTATATGCTCAACATCATTCTCATAAATATTTCTATCCAGGATTTGTCATTTCTTCCTTACTATAATTAATACTTCCAATGTAAATTTAAAACTACACTCTTCAGTAGAGAGAAGTAAAAATGCTGAAATTAATCGAATTGTTTGAGCTGACGGATAACAATTTGTAAGTCGACATCCAAAACGACTAAAGAAAAAAAATTGAAATCGGTTAATATCTTCTTTTCTCTTTTTCAAATTTACAATTAAAAATTGTCTAAATTCAAAAATAACTTTTGTCTTATTTAGTTTTTTTTTTGAAAATGCAGAAAAAAAACATATTTTTTGGATTGATTCAAACCTGTAATTTCTTCATCTTGACCCAAAGAAACATGTTATTATTTTTTATTCATGGGAAATATTTTTTTCTGGGTATTTATAACGTTCCAAAATCGCAACAACAAAAAATTAAATCCTAAAAATCCTAAACCACGACAAAAGTTTTTTTCCGAAAAAGCAAAATGATAAAATGTTTCTTTGGTTCAAGCTGAATAAATTTCAGGTCCGACAGATTCAACTTTTTTCAAATGTGTGCATATGACTCAATACAAAAACATTTTTTCGGACATTTTCAAAAAATTGTTATTTAGCAAAAAATTTATGTTTAAATTTCGTAATTTTTTATTATTGTTCACTAGTAAAAGCTTTAAATATAACAAATTGTTCATAATTTTTAAACCAATAGGACAAATCTATAAATAATTTATTTAAGTGCTATAATTGCTTTAATTATTATTCAATAATGGGTAAACTTACTAATTTCAGAGAATTTTCCGCGTAATTCAAATATTGTTTTTTCAAATATCGTATATTTAAAGAGAAAGGGGGAAAAAGGGGAAGTTTTTTGAGAATAGGGGAAAAAGGGAATTTCAAGAAAAAATGGGAACCCAAAAAAAAGGGCAAGAATGTGCACCCTGTAGTCAACTTATTACTCCCAAATCAGGTAAACTTTCCGTGGTTATAGGCCTGTAACGTAAAAATATGAGTTTTAGCGAGTGGAAACAAAACTTTAGCGACAGACTCTAAGCATAATTAGGCACATTTAGAACTAAAATATTAATCTCTATTCATAATTTTTAGGTTCCTCATCTTAACACAAATAATTTCGATAAGCATGAATTAATCGCGAAATTCTTTCGTCATAAATTTCTCAATTTTTGTATGTGCATTAGTATTTAGGGACATGTTACCGAGTAGAGATTCGAGCTGTATTTAAATCTCCCATTTTTAAACAAAAGCCTCTGAAATTTTCAAACATTGCTAAAAAGTACTTCAAAATAATTATTTTATCCTAGTACCATTCAAAACATTCTAATTAATTACGGAAATGGGTAAAACGGCCGGGACTTAAATTTCACAACTTTTTGGCAACGACCCATATAATGATCAAACCATAAGTAAAAAAGTCATGATTAACGTGTTTTTTAAAACTGTTTGAGGGCTAAAATTTTTAGAACTTTTCGAAACATAGTAAAGTTGATTTAACTTTTAGAACATTAAAATGTATAGCAAATAATGGAAAAAGAAGAAGAGGACAAGTGACCGCTTGCAAAGCGGAAATAAAAAAGTTAAAGCTCATTTGGTTCTGATGTTATGAAAAATAGAATCAATTGTTGGATATCAAAGGTCGAATATGACTTCATTCATATTTTTTCTCTAACATATAAGACTTTACTCAATTTAAAATAATAAAGTATTTAAAGATTTTTGTTAACTTAGTGCCTCCGTATTAAATGGGATTACAAATTAGGGTCGTCCACATTTTACTCTTTTTGGAAATTGTTCGCTCATTTGCGCGATCCTGGTTTACTTTACTTTACTTCATCTAATATTTATAAAAGTAGGGGATTTTCTGTTAGATAGCTTCTTCGTATTTCTGCTTATGAAACTGCGTTATACGCTTTATGCGCTACGTGCAAAAGTGCGTGCTGCCCACTTGAAGGGTTTTTCGAGGTGTTTTGTCGCAAAAAAGTGATGTGCTTTTGGATGCTGCTGTCTTCGAATGGTTTAATCAAGCGAGTGACAGGGTATCTTTATCCGATTATTCAAGAGAAAGCTCTCATTTTGAACGAGATGCTGAACGGCCTGCAAACGTTTTAAGTACGTGAGCAGGTAACACATTTATTTTAACGTGTAACAGCAAACTTCCTTGCTCATTTCCGTAAATATTTAGTTTACCCTTGTCTCTGTATCAGGAAAACAATTTTTTAAATAATTTAAATCATCATCCTCCTCCCTCCTCTTTCTGCTACGATTCTTCTATTTTCAAATGCCAGCAGGGTTGCTTCATTTGTGAAAATTTTTACATTAATGAGGATCAATCGTGGCTAGGAAGACAATATATGGAAACTTTGGAAACCTTAGAATTTAAAACCCGTATAATATAATGTAATTATTGACTTTAATGGCAGCATTTGCTGTCACGTTTATAAAAGTCAAAAAGTGTCTTCATGGACTATTCACAGTCTAATTTTAAAAAGATTTTCAAAAACCTTCTGCTTAATTTAAGTAAAAGAATTCTCCTGGTTTCTTCTTTGTCTTCGGTAATCTTTAAAAAACAAGCAAGGAAATAAACTGAAGACTAAAAATCCTGGTTATCAGTCCTTGTTTCTTTTAACTTTGTAGAAAGGAAACAGAAGGAAAGATTGAGTTTCGATGCTCGTAAGAGTTTGGAGGAACTCGGCTGGGTCTTCGCTTTGTTTCGTTCACGCAATCGGAAATGAGGATAGGAACCGAGAAAAGAAAAAGAGCGATAGCATATGTCTCTATAAAAGGAAAAAAGAAACAGATGAGATGAAAAGAGGTGGTGAGGGTGAATAGGTTTCGAGGGGTGGTTGAATAGGTAGAATAAGAATAATTCTTTTTGTTCATTGCACTGCCACCCGAATCCTCCGAGGTATCAGATCGCTGTTTCGTTTTCTCAACAGCGAAGAAGCTAACCACGAGTCACGTCGAGAATGGGATGCAGTGACCTGACTCGTAAAACCAGGCCTTATTCCTATACTCTATAGAGCACTTGACTTTAAAGAGTATTGATTCTATCTCTCAATCTGATTCTTTATTTGTTAGCATCTTCATCTTCCTTACCAAATTTCTCTTTTTTGAGATGGAGATGGATGAAAAAATTTTAATTTTTCAATATTCATTGACAAATGTTGTTTTTCAAGCATTTAAATTATTTGCTATTCCGAAATACTAATTAGATTTGCTTTTACAGCGTTTATATAGGTAAGTTGAAATTTATTTTTGTTATCATTTACAATGCAATTAATAAAACATATGTATTGGATAATTTTGAATTGAAAACGTTCCAGATCAACGAATTTTAAATTAGGTGAAATTTTGAAAAAGCACAATATTTTGAATGTAATAAAAAAGAATAGAAATTGTATTAAGTCTCAAAAAAGAGTTTAAAATTGAACTCAAAGCGTTAATAAATGAATGATGTTATCTTGAATTCAAGAATCCCAAAATTGAATGATTCCATATGAAAATTTCGAAAATAGGACAGTTTAAATACGTGAAAAGTTGAATATTATTAGATCGGATTTTGGAAAATTGTATAATTTGAAATTAAAATTATTGAAATTGCATTGTTTCTAATGAAAAGTATTCAAAATTAGATCGTTTAAAATAGAAAACATTCGAATTTAAATAATTTTCAATTCGAAGCGATTAAAATGTAATATTTTCAAACTGAAAACTGAATTGAACGGTTAGAAGTTGAAGCTTGTGAAGTTTTTGAATATTGAATAATAAAAAAAATTATTATTAAACATTTAAATTGACTAGACAAATTTTTCTAAGATAAAAAAATAAATTTACCGTCATTTTCACGGTTCCAAATGGAATTTTTTTTAATTATTAACCTGTAAAATTGAATTATAAAAAAAACGTTCAATATCAAAAGTAATTTCAAATAGGAAACATTAAAAATGAAAAAAATGTTTATTACGGATCTTTCACAATGAGACGAGTCCGAACTTTATTTAAAACTGAAAAAATTTTTATAGTCACCAAGTATTTTGATATTAAAACTTTTTTATATGAAATCTTTAAAATTTCAATTATTTAATGCAAATTTAATTGGTTTGAATATTAAAACTTTTGAAATTGTTAATAATACTTTTAAAAGTTTAATCATATCAATTTTAATTGCAAAATTAAAACTTATAATCGGAAGAAATTTAGTGTTCAACGTGACAATACTAAACTCTGAAATTTTAACTATTCAGAATTAAGAAGTTATTCAATTTTTTAAATTTCAAATCGCTGAATTTTCAATACTTTATTTAGAATAAATATTTATTCGTAATATTTTTTAATACAATATTTCTCAATTTTAAAGAATTTTTTTTCTTAATCATCAACTAAAAGTTGGGCTATTTTAAGATATTACAATGAAAATTAAAAAAAAATACAGAACAAGATTGCTCGTACAATATTGAAAACGAGATTAAATTTTACGCTTTTCAATTCGAAATTTTTTTTTTCATCTTAAGTTTGAAATATTAAATATTTTCCTGTATTTTCAACAGCAAAAAATTTAATTTTCAGTGCCTCATTTTAAAACTTCTCATTTTGAAGGCTTGAATTTGAAAAATTCTGGTCTTTATTTTGCATTGTTTCAAATTGAAACTGACTATCAGCTTTCTATATAAATATTTTTAATTTTTGAAGATTTGATAGTGAAATCGTATGGACATTTTTATTGTTTAAATTTAAACTAGAAAATTGTCAAATTCGAATCCGAAAACCTCTAAAAATTCAGAAATTTCAGACTAAATATTTTCGAATTTAAGATTTTGAATCAAAAAGAATTTTAGTTTCAAGCCCTCAAAAATTAAACTGTTTTAGAATTACGCATTCAAAACTGGCATTTTTATTTAAAATTATAGAAATTTTGAAGAAGTGTCTGCGTGTACCGAACAAATTCGGCTATTTGTACTAAAATTTCGGTATAAATAGCCTTTTTCCCTTCCCCCTGGAATCCTTACCGAAAAAATCCAGCTATTTGTACCGAAATTTTCACCGGATCACATTTACTCATATTTAATATAATTTATTTTGATACCAAGTAAAGTAATAATGTTTAGGACGTATGATATTGTGGGAAAATAAGTCTAATAAAATCTTGTAGATAAAAAAATTATTCTTTCAAACACAGGCGTATAATATTCCAGGGGCATGATATTCTCAATTTTCTTATTTTCATCCAGATAGATTGTTGAGTCAATGAAATCTCGGTTTTTGTTGCATTAACAACATTTTCATTCTAGAGAAAGAAAACAACGATTTGATTTCTATATATAGAAAACAAATAGTTTTCTTCTTCGAATCATAGATTTTGGAATAAACGAAGAAAAATGAAATAACTGTTTTAAATTGAAAGGACACAAATTTACTAATTTTACTAGGACTTTCTACTCTAAAATTGTTCTTTTGATAAAATCATAGTATGAAACTCCTCGTAAAATTATTTTGATGAATATTTTCATAATTTGTTTACGAGTCGCTTTCAAGATCTCTTCTTAACAACTAAAAGCAAATAATTATGGACCTTAATTTTGCAGTGAACGTCTTGTTTTATTTTTCGAAAAGTTGAGTTTGCTGCACATTCTTTAAGGGCATCCTTTCGAAATATTGGTATGAAAACGACGGAAGCTCGCAAGTATCCTAGCCTAGGTTCTATAAAGTTTCATCGTTGCTCTCTTGAATCTAGGTTTATGGTTATAGCTATACTAACGTTAGTAGTTAAAGTAATTCCTTTACGAAGAACATGCTAGTGTATAAACAGTGCACAGTTATTTGAAAATTAGATCGTTCCAAAAATGAACCGCTAAATATTAAAATTATTATTTCCATTGTCATTCTCTTCGCTACTTTCAAATCCTCTTTTTCCTCCTAATGAGAAGACATTCAAACTTCATCATATAAAACCAGCTCTTCGACTCTTAGGATAATATTATAATAAAAGTGTAAATAAATTAAAGAAATAAAGATAGGTTTGAGATTCAGAATAATTTTATTTTATATCCTATATAAAAAAAGTGGTGTAACGATATGACTCGTAAACCTCGCAATCATTGTTGTTGAAAACTTAATTGACTTTTAAATACTTGGAGTTGTTTTATATCCTAAATTGGAAATTCTAAACATTGTATCTACAGATAGTCCATTTTAAGGATGTCCTAGGTATACAGACAAGTTCAAACATTACACTTGTCTTTAACGTGATTGATCAAATTTACAAAAAAGGCCCATTGATTATTGCAAAAAATTTAAGAAGAGAAATTCAAGCGTAAATAATAGTATATATAATAATAGTAAATAATAAATAGTGGAGGTGATGATTTTTTATTCAAATGTAGTGTTTTCATACTTATATTTTTTCTTTCGCTTAAAGCCTTTCATGGAGTATGATGAGGTATTCTGAATTTAAATTTAATGAAAATTACGACTTTTCCATTAAGTGGAAGAAAACACACAAATATACAAATAACTACATTTAAATAAGGAATTATGTGAACTTTTTTTTGATTATTTAGGATTGGGGTTTTCTCAAAATTGATTGCAATAATAACTGGGTCCTTTTTAGTCAATTTTATATATCAAGTTAAAGAATAGTTAATTTTGAACTTGATGCTATACCTAGAGCATTCGGTGTACTTCTGATGAAAACTGAGAAAGATTTTTGTTTAAAAAGCTAACACAACCTAAAATCGTTAGAAATGTTGAGTCTTCTTCAAAACTTACTGAATTTATATGGAATTTTTGTTTGCTAATTTTCAGCTAAAAGCACTAATATTAAACATGTATAATATTTCAAATAATTTATCAGACGAGTTGAAAGTTTAAATAAATTGTAGAAAAATCCTAGAAAACGTTATGCGAATTAAGAAACATTTTTGCTTTTTAAATAGTCTTGCGCGATTAAATTTAAACTATCAAATTTCCTAATGAATTAATAAAATGATACCCATATGTTTCATGTTAGTATTTTTTGCTGCAAATTAGGATTAAAAAACGAATTTCAATATACAATCAAAAAGATTCTAAAACTTAAATTTCATAAAAATTGTAGGCTGTGCTAGTTCTTTTCACCAGAAATGAGCATTTTTAAACAAAAATCATCATCGAGATTTCCAATCATCAGATAAAAACTGTGTTTGATTTCATTTCATTTTACGGACAACAAAAAGTAACATCCACCAAAAATGGGTATTTTGAATAAAAAATTATTAGATTTCGATGAATACAAATATTTCAACAATTTGCGTTTCTCGGATTTCGTAACGTTTTTCATCGAAACTTGACGTTTTCAAACAAAAATCATCAGATATTGAAGGTTCATCATTTTTTATCAATTTGAGATTCCGTGAACGTTTTACACATTGGTAAAAAATCTAAAATAATAAAAATATCAAAGTTATAAAAGCAAAAAATAAGTAACAAAAATTATTATAATTCGAACAAGTTTTTCAAATTTTGAACATTATTAATATTCATAAGCAAAATTTAAATTCTTCTTTAACTTCCAACATTGAAATACAACTAATAATATCTTGGAAATAAAAAGAAAAAAAAACAGAATCCAACGATCAAATTTGGACAACACGCCATTAAATGTCTTTATTCAAATTGAAAAAATAAAATAAGAAAAGAGTGAAAAAAGGAAGGTAAACTTTAAATCCCCTCTCTTATTCTTCGCTCTCGTTTTTATTTGATTTTTTTTTAATTACACATTTTATCGTTGGATTCTTTTTTTTATTTGATAGAATTTCTTAGGTAAAAATCATTAGCTGTCGAAGAAGATTTATAATTCAGAATAGTTTCCTGTGGTATGTCACTGTTTTGCGTAGGAAATGATTTGTATTTTCGATAAAAAATTATTAGATTTCAAAGATCATTCACAATTTCTCAACAACTTTAGGTTATAATGGTGTGTTTCGCCTGAAATTGGTATTATTAAACAAAAATTATTAAATTTAAATCTGATGATTTGTTTAGTTCAAAGTATTAATATTAACAAACTTAAACAATTTCGGATTTTGGTAGTGTTTTTTGTCGGAAATTGAAATTTTTATTTAAAAAACCATTATATTTCAGAGAAGATTCATAATTTTTGAAGAAATGTATGTTCCGTTCTTGTTTTATATCAAAAATGGGCATTTTTAAGCAAAGATTATTATAATTTGAACAATATTTAGCTTCTTCTAACAAAATTTGAATAGTGTTAGTGCTTTTCGTCGGAAATTAGTGTATTCTTAATTTAAAAAAATTATATTTCAAAAATTTTAAAGAAGATTCACAATCCGTTAACAATTTTCGGTTTTTGTGTCGTTACACACAGAGAATCGTTATTTTCATTACAAATAATTATATTTTAAAGCAGATTAAATATTTTGGGACAATTGTAGATTAAACTCGTGTTTTTCAACAAAATTATCGATGTAGATTTCTGAGAAGATTTACAATTTCGGCCAATTTAAGGTTATATTAACGTGTTTCACTGAAAATCGGTTATTTTAAACCGAAAATCATTTAACTTTAAAGAAGATTTAGAATTTAAGACTATTTTTTTACATGTTATGTTAGTGTTTTTCTTTGAAAATTGGCATGTTTTTGAATTATAACCAAGAAAGATCATCATATTTTTCAGATTATCATTATTTTTCAGATTATTATGCAGTGTCATTGAGTTTACAATTTTTGGTTTTGTTGGCGTTTTATATCAGAAATCAGTACTTTTAATAAAAAAGCATTTGATTTCAGAGAAGATGTAAAATTATTGAACATGTTTAGGTTATTTTCGCATATTTAAAAGAGGATTCAGAATTTTAAATAATTTGTTGTTATGTTCGTATTTTTCGTCTAAAATTGCTATTGTCCACAAAAAATCATTAGATTACCAAGAATGTTCGCGATATTCTAACAATAATAAGATATGTTAGCATTTCTCACTGGCAAAATGGTTATTTTAAAGAAAAATCATTTTATGCAACTGCTCGCGTGCGTAGCGCGTTTTTTTCTAGTAAAATAAAAAAGTACCTACTAATTTTGAGAATGTGTAAGGAAGGTATTTATTTGTCTGGCAAATCAAGCATTGAAACAACTTCGACACTAACTTCGAAATAGAATTTTCCTCTCGTTTTACGACATCGAGTTCGAGTGTGAAGAGTTAAGGGTTGGATAAATATGAACTCCGACAAGAGAGGCAGTAAAAGGGGAAGAAGTTAACACGCCAGAGGCGAGAATAGAAAACGCAGTTAAACCTTACACCAAAACGATTTGGTTCTATTTCACCCAGATAAGTGCATGACATAATACTCTTATATACCTGTTGTTCCACTTCAAAACTTCGCATCTTTCAATTATCAATATTAAAAGGACTAAAAATACACTGAAAAAAAATGCACTACCGACGGATAGTATCGGATCACTAACCGGATGACCTATTAAGGCACCTGGAAATCATCGGCAGATCGGACTTCATAAACTGAGGCCAAATGGAGAAGCCATTTTGTCTAATTTTTTGTATACATAATCTAAAGAGTAGAAGGACTCCCGGTACATACCATTTTTCAGAGAAATTTATATTTTTTATTCAATAATCAAAAAAAAAATGCGCTCTATTGGCGGCATCCGCTAATACCGCCATCATATTAGTGGAGTATTCTACTGTTTATCTAAAAAGGGAATAGATAAAACAGTTGCAGGCCTCACAGTCCGGTCCCTATATCTCCTATTGTACCCTATATTCAGTTGAGG
Source organism: Andricus grossulariae (assembly GCA_011634705.1). Classification (NCBI taxonomy): domain Eukaryota; kingdom Metazoa; phylum Arthropoda; class Insecta; order Hymenoptera; family Cynipidae; genus Andricus; species Andricus grossulariae. Next base: position 8,863,743 of record JAABKJ010000076.1, read on the forward strand.
TCCCCAAAGTACCCTATTTTTAACATTTGGTCCCTGTGGCACCCTATGTGCAGCCCATAATGGAACTTGAGATTTTGAGAGAAAATAGAAAATAGCAAAAATCGAGGAATTTCTGTCAGAAGTGATTGTGAAAAATAATCAGGGCTGCTAAACAGTCACTAATATTCACTTTTCTTCTGTTATCACTTTTTTAAGTGAAAATATCACGTTAATCACTTTTCTTTCAAAAAATTAACTCATGGGTTAATCACTATTTAATTCAAGTCTATGCATATTTCTGAACTGTCTTGAATTCTTTAGAAGTCTTTCAGAGTTTTTAAAGATTTCGAGAAATTTTTAATAGATTTCTGTAAATTGAAGGGAGTTTTAAAACTTTCAAGGCATTTTTAAGATCTTTTAATTTGAAATATTTTAGGGAATTTTAAAAGATTCCAAAGAATTTTTTATTAATTTCATTAATTTGAAGGAATTTCAGAGCGTTTGAAATATTTTAGGATAAAGAATTTTCTAGAAATTCGGAAGATATTGAACGATTTTACAAATACTATAAGGTTTTGAGATATTTTAAAAGATTTCACAGGATTATATAAGGTTTCCGATGATTTCAATGGTTTTAAGGGATTTCAAAGCTCTCAATGTATTAATTTTATAATATTATAGTCGATTTCGAAGAATTTATTCACGAGAAGTGAGGTGTTTTGTAGGATTTCAAAGGGTTTTACATATTTTAAGGAATCTTTGATGATTTCTAGAATAAGAATTTGAAAGGATTTCAAAGCGTTTGAAATATTTTATGATAAAGAATTTTCTAGAATTTCAGAAGATATGGAAGGATTTTACAGACACTATAAGGTTTTAAGATATATTAAAAGATTTCACGTTATTTTGTAAGGTTTCCGAGGTTTTATAAGGTTTTCGAGGATTCCAATGGTTTTAAATGATTTTAAAGCTCTCAATGTATTTTAATACATTTTCCCGGAAATCAAGAAATATCATAGAATTTCACGGGATTTTATAACATTTTATTGGATTTCCAAGAATTTATTATCGAGAAGTTAGGTTTTTTGTAGCGTTCCAAAGGGTTTTAAATATTTTAAGGAATCTTAAAAGATTCCTAGAAATTTGTAATTGATTTCAATAATTTGAAGGGATTTCAAAGTGATTGAAATATTCCAGGATAAAGAATTTTCTAGAATTTCGGATGATATGGAAGGATTTTGCAAGACCTATAAAGTTTGAAAGTATTTGAAAAGGTTCTAAGGGGTTTTATAAGATTTTCTAATGATTTTAAGCAATTTGAAAAGCTTCCAATGTATTTTAATAGATTTTTCGGTATTTCTAGAAATATCAAACTTCACAGAACTTCACGGGATATTATAATATTTTAATGGATTTCAAAGAATTTATTCACAAGAAGTGAGGGATTTCGCAGGGTTTCTAATATTCTAAAAAAATTTTTAATATTCTTTGCAATTGATTTGGAATTCGCCTTGAATTCTTCTAGATTTACTCAATTCTACTTAATTCAATGGGTTTTTAAAAAGTTCTTGTTTAATTCATCTTGAAGTCTTTAAAACTGACCTTCAATTCTGAGCCATTTCATAAAATTGTTTTAAATCCTCTTTAATTTTTTTAAACTGATTCCAAACTTATTAAATTTAATAAATTTTTTCATATTTTTTAAATGTTTTTAATTCACTTGATTATTTTTTTAATTCAGTTTTATTTTTTATGAAAATGTTATTGTAATCAATGGAATTTTTTCGAACATTTTTATTTAATTTCATTTGAATGCTTTCGAATTTAACTTGAATTGCTAAGTCGTTATTAGTCACTTCTTTGGTTAGAAAGTAGTAGGTTTTCAAAGATTTGAAGAGATGTAAATTTTCTTTTAATTCACCCTGAATTCTTTTAAATTATTTGAAATTGTTTTGAATGTTATCAGATTACTTGAATTCTTCTGAATTCACTTAATTGTATTCAATTCAATGTATATTTTGAATTTCAAAAGTTTTTATATAATTGATCGTAAAGTATTTAACCTCACCTTTAATTCGTAGGAATTTCATCAAATCCTTTTGAATTCCCTGGAATTTTTGTAAGCTTATTTCACGCTTACTGAATTCGATGAAGTTTGTTTATATTTTTAAATTGTTTCCGATTTATTTGAATGCTTTGGAATATATTTAATCCCATAGGGACTGTGAGTCCTGCAGTTGTCTACATCGGTTTTTGCCTTCCTGACTTACCATGCTTTTTACGGGCCTTGTCGGACGAAAAATATCTGCTCGTCAAAGATGCTCGGTTCTGCTTTTGGGCGAACCTAACGAAAAAACGAAAAACTACTATGAACTTGGGTCCTGAAGAACGATAGTTTTTCACGATATGTCGTTAGATTCGGCCAAAAACAGAACCGAGCAGATCCTCTTCCTTCTATTCTCCCTTTTTTTCGTGATTCTTATTTTTCCCCTATTTTAAAGAAATTTCACCTTTTTTCGTTTTTCGCTTGAATATAAACTGAATTAAGAGACCCCAATAAATCTAACTATTCTCAGTCAAAAGTTAATTTTGTGGTTGTTGAAAAAACTACCATTATATTCTTCTACTATTTAGTTGAAAATTCAATTCTTTTATTAAAAATGCAACTATTTTGTTTACAAGTCATTCTTTTTGCTCAAAAACTTAACTATTTGCTGGTTGAAAGTTGAACTACTTGGTTAAAAATTAATTTTTTTGGTTTAAGATTTATCTCTTTTGTTGAGTTCGTTAGCAGTTTAACTATTTTATTGAGAATTCGTTTCATTTTTTGTTGAAAATTAATTTTGTTCTTGAAAATTTAACTGTTTCATTTTTTATTGAAAATTTCTCTTTTTTAGTTCAAAATTCAACTATTTGGTTGAAGGTTAATCTTTTTTGGTTCAAATTTCGAGTATTTGGTTAAAAATTTTCATGTAGGTTGTCCTTGATTCGTCTTTTTTTGGTAAAAAATCAATCTTATTGGTTAAAAAGGCAGATTTTTTTGGAAAAATGAATTATTTGGTTGAGTGTTGAACTCTTTTCTTGAAAATTATTTGTTTCAAATATTTATAATTTTTATTGAAAATTCCTCTGTTTGGTTTAAAATTTAACTATTTTACTGAAAATTCTTCTTTTTTTTTGGTTGCGAATAATTTTCTCGCTTGAAAATGTAACCGTTCCTGTTTTGGTTGAGAACTGATATTTTAAATGGAAATTTCATCTGTTCTGGTAAAAAATTCATGTATTTTGTTGAAAATTCGAATTTTTCCAGTTGAAAGTTAATTTTTTTGTGTTGAAGACTCAACATATCTGTTGCAAAGTCATCCTTTTTTTATTCGTCTTGTTAAATGAAAATTATTTCTTTCTGGTTAAAAAAAATTTGATTGAGGATTAAATTATTTAGTTGAAAAGTCATCCTTTTAGGTCGAATTCAACGATTCTTTATTTCAAATTCAAACTTTTTTTGCTTGAAATGCCAAATAATTAAAATCGTTTATAACAATTGTTTATAACAATTAAAAATGTTATTGGATGGCAGTCTAATTATCTAAAAATTGTATTCTGTACATGAAAAGAAAACATTCCGCAGAAAACAAATTTTCTATGTATATAAATTCCAAACAAGTGAATTTGATGATAAGTATTGTTTATAACAATGAAAAATGTTGTTTTAACCAATATTACACTGTATATTGTCTATAATTTTCATTTTTTCGATGAAAACAATTGATTCCGCAGAAAAGAGGAATGTTCAATTTGTAGAAATGCCAAATGAGTGAATTTGTTTATAAAAATGTTTGAGCTATTAACTATTATTTTTGTCTCGAATTAAATCTGCAATTGAAATTTTTATTCAACCACAGTATATTTACTATTATATAACAAATTTAATTTTTCGAATTAAATTAAAAATTGAACAAATTTGGTTCAAAAAATACGCAATACTCCATTAAAATACGATCCTTCATGAGTATTGAAAAAAAACTCCGATCTGTTGAGAATTGTAGAGTAAGCTGACTTTTGTCTCAAAAAGCTCTTTTTCCCCTAGTGTACGACAAACCACAACGCTGCAAAGCTAATTCAACGCATAATTTATTAAGCTTCCCAGCGGTTAAAAAAAATATATATTTTCATTTACATATATTCTGGACGAGGCTAATTTTTTTATAGTTCACCCTCTTAGTTGTCCAATACTACTACGGTCGTGTAATTTTGAATTTGTTCTTTCATTTATCATTTCTTGAACTGATATATTTTTTATGGCTCAATTCATCGTATTACATTTTTCATCATTGGAAGTAATCTTATGCAAATTCTGTAACTGACTTAATTCTCTAAGTCGGCAGTTATAACTTTCAGGTAATCAACCCTCTTGTTCCTAAGCGGTATGCCGAAGTTTCCTATAAGTTCACGAAGCGAGGAGATGATACTCCTGAACATTAAATATGTTGCTGAAACCTGAAGCATTATAGTAAACCGATCTCAAAGCCAGAGGAAAGTCCGCTAGAACTACCGCTCATCTCATATTAATTGAGAAAAGCTCATCCTTTTTGAAGAGAAATTTCAGATATCTTAACCGAATTTCACCTACCTAATATTTCCCATCATCAGATGGAAACCTTCTTACTTTCTTATGTGGTATTCAAACTTGGGTTATCATGTTTGTTCAAAAATCGCTTTCATACACGGAGAAAAATGAATGTTCATTAATGCGTGACATCTGCTATCTTTTTTGAGATATTTGACGTAAAATTACATTTATGTTGAACTGAAACTTCTGAGATGTTGAACTGAAAGATCCAGGATGTTAAAGTCATCCGAGTGGAGGAAAACGCCATACCTCTATCGGCCACTTAATGAAGCTTATAGTCAATTTCCTGGAAAAAGTATGATTATTAATATTTTGTTCACATGACAGGATGTAATAATGATGCTGTAGATTTTTTGGAATAGTAGACAAGATTCTTACAAAACAGTTAAATTTTTAAACAAGCAATTTAATTTTCAACCAAATAGTTAAATTTTTTGGTAACAAAAACAATAACTTTTACCCAGAAAAACAAATTATTCATAAAAAAAATGAATCATCAAATAAAAGTATGAATTTTCAATTAAAAAATGAGTTTTTAAGAAAGTAATTAAACTATCAACCAAGTATTAGAATTTTTTATCTAAAAAGACGAATTTTTAGCAAAAAATGTAATAGTTGATATTTTAAACAAACAAAATTTAATTTGAAATAAAAAGCAGGTAAATTTAACCAAAAAAGACGAATTTTCAAGAAAATATTTGAATACACAATTAAACCAAAGTATTTTTCAATCAAATAGTTAAATTTTAAACCAAAAGGATTAATTTTCTACTAAAAAGGAAATTTGGAAAAACGCGAAAAAGGGGAAAGACTGTCAAACCTGCGATAAATAAATATGATTTTTGATAATTTACAGAGTAAACAATAATAGTTTAAGTAAATATTTAAATTCATACTACACAAAGTGTTAAGGACCATGCAATATTTTAGGCCCTTAACAAATGATAAAATTGGACGTTTGTCAAACTGAATACGTATTCTTATAAACACATTTTATTTTCTAAAACTGATTTCATTAAGGTTCCACGTTTATTTAATTGCTGTTGCAAATATGAAAAAAGAAACATATGTTTTTTACATTCAATAATCTAGGTATACAGTAACCACTAGATAGCAGTGACAAACATTTTTTTATAATAAAATCTGTTTGACTTTTGTTTTTAGGGATTCGTAGACTTCAAGATATCTCACGTAAGAAATGATTTTGACTTCACCTAATTAATTTATGGCCCCTTATGTGATATTCAAACATGTGTCAGCACATTTGTTCAGAAATCACTTTCATAATTCCCGTTGGTTGCGTAAAATTTTTGTATTTTTGTCTAAAGCTCTGATGATTCAAGAATGTAAAATTCGGACTCAACTCGTGCGAATTTGAAAATTATAAAAACAGCAGTCAGCCGTTAGGCTTTGATACATCCTTTATCATTCCTGACCTGACGGTGTGAAATTCGGATATGAAAGCGGAAAACAAATTCACATTGCAGCTTTGTTAATCGCAGCTTTTCCCCTGAAAAGGCTTTATCAGAATATGTGTTTAGTCAGACGGTATGACTGTCAGTTATGGTGATGCTTTTGCTTACATTACCTTGCCTTTACCCTGCGCAACAATTGTTCGCTCTGGCTATCGCTCGACCCACCTCCCTACAGGGCTTTCAATAACATCTCGTTATACGAGACCCACACACATAGGTTTGAGGTAACTGTGGGATGCCTGTGGGTATCCAAGGAATCTTCTAGATTTCCCAGTGATATCCCCTGGATATTTTCAACAATATGACATATTTTATATAACGGCATGCATAATATAGTACGCTTTTCGGATTTTCACAGAATATATTATATTTTAGTTTCTGTAGGTCAGCAATCGTGCTGATTTAGCTGGTTTTATTATTTTTAAAATTACTATTGGAAGACCTAACATCTAGGTATTGAGGGTTAACATATTTTATGTTTAACTATAGGACAGATACTTAGAAGCTTAAATTTAGTTTCTGTGGATATAAAATATACATGCAAGTATGCTAAGCAGAGCTTGCTTACATATACAGCATTATTATTACTATCCTGTGACAAAAATATTAATAATCATCATTTTTCAACAAGTTTACATATGACACGGCTTTAACATCTTGGGTGTTTCAGTCTAACATCTCGGAAGTTTTAGTATAACATACAAATATTTTTACGTGTAACATCTGGAAAGGATAGAAGATGCTACGCGTTAGTATCTGCATGTTTCGCGGTACTATTTTATGCTTTATATTTTCTGTTTATTAAGATTATATGAAGGGTCCCGGAACATGAGAGCGTTAGTGCAAAGACTCAAATTTTACAAGACACAAAAAAGTGTCTAACCTTACTGCATTTCATTTTTTTTACAAAAAAAGTACTTTCGAGCTATTACTCAGCTCTATCGGACCGTGAAAGGAAGATCCTGTAAGAAGTCTCCGAGGAAATCTCTTTTCAAAGGTACAACGCATCCCAAAGAACTCCCAATTTTGACTTAGAAGGAGTTGCATGACGTTTTTATTTTTTAAGTTGAAAAAATAGGAAATTGCTTTCGAGCTAACTTAGCTTTATCAAATTGTGAAAGGAGCGCTTACAAAGAAGCAACCATCTGCAAAAAAAACCCTTGTCAAATAACGGCTCGTCCCAAAAAACGCCGGAACCAACACAGAAAAAGCTGCATAACGTCTTTATTTTTTCAATATAAAAAAGATTCTTTTAGGCTATTATTAGCTCTAACAAACCACCAAAGGAACATCCTGAAAAAAGCAATCACCTCCAAGAAAACCCCTTGCCCCAGGAACCTTCATATGTTTTTCATTGTCCATAATCATAATAATCGCTGGGGGATTGTATTGACCCTCAATAATAAATTTCTTTGGGAATGTTGACTTTCTTTGTGAATGTTGACTTTCGTTATTGGCCGTAGGTTATGGTATGTTGAAAACAATTAAATTTGAATAAACCTCTGAAAATTACATCATTTTTTAAAGGGAGGCAATTTACAATTAACAGTGTATTCTTTGGTTAATATTGCAGTTTTATAAATTATATAAGACTTGTCATTTTTTAAAAATTAAACTGTAATGAATTTTCTGTTTTCATCATTAATTATTTCTGTAAAATTAACTTTGTTAAATCACGCTATAGTAAACATATGAAATTATAAAAAAATATTTTTGTTAAAGAATTCTATTATGAATTCTGTTTTAAATTTGCAGCGTCGTACATTTATATAAAAAAATATATGTATCAAAATGGTGTCTATGTTGAAATTTTGTTTCAAACTTACTTTATGTAGTGTATTAAGCTTATGATATTTTCTAAGAAATCTTTTTCATAGTGAACAGATGATTTTTAACAATAATTTGTGTGTTGTGAAACATTATATTAAAAATAAAGTATCACATTATATTTATTTTAAATCATTCTTAAATTCGAGAATAACGGGAATATTAATTACTTTTCGCTAAGCAACCAGCTTAATTTGTTACAAATAACATTTGTATTATCAGATGACAAGGTTATGCAATACAAATTTTATTATTTAAAGAATATTTTCAGTCTATCAATTCATTATTTCGCGTGCAAAAATTACATGTTTTTATTTATACTTTCTTCTTAAACCCATCTCTAAAATATGCTTCTTCTAATAATGAAACCATATTACCGGACCACAACAAATTTTTTTAAGATCTTTCTCGGGCTTTCAAATCGGTTATTCAGATCAAATAAATTAGAATTGATTATTTTACTCATATTTGTGCTTATAATAATTGATTATCTACTGAAGAATCTTTACTATAGGTTGGTCTCCTCTATATTCAATTATCTTCAATTATTAATCACTTCAAATAGAAAAATTAAAATCGTAAGCTATAAAATTAATGAAAAACTTATTATATCGCTAACTGTTATTGGGAATAATATTGAGAAATTATTCTTCCAAATACAAGCGTACAATATACCAGGGACACGATGTTGTCAATTTTTTTTTTTTTTTTTCATTTTATGATTTAATCTTACTAGTATGATCATACGTTTTTTCTACTATCGCAGACGCCAAACTTAGCGAATAAATTACACAAGATGATTTAATAAATATATAATATTTTAAACTCTACATAAAATGAAAATAAATTTTTAGAATCCTACATAGTTAGACTCTGTACCATAAAATTCTAATCACAGTAGAAATAAAATTGTGTGTGCAAAAATTTGCTCTACACAAATAAATTCTGCAGGATAATAGTATACGCAAGTCAGTTTAATAATTTTTTATTTTGGAAACTCCTTACACATAAATTTTGCAGAGAAAAAGTTTCCACACGTAAAAATGTAAAGTATTGAAGTATTTTCGTTTATAATCTAATTGTTTACAGTTAATTTCAGCATACAAAATTCCACTTTCACTTTGGCTTAGACATTGCAACGTTACAATTATTTTGGAATAAAAATTTGAACATTTTTTCAAAATACTAATAAAATAATTGTTCTCTTTTGAACGCTTGAAGTTTTTATTCTTTCAAATTTAAATAATTTCAACAATGAATGTTAATATTTTTTTCAGATGCCAATGTTTTTACCGGACTATAGGAAAATTAACGTTTTTTTAAAACGAATTCTTAATTGTGGTGTGCTTAATTCAAAATTAAAATCTGAAAATTTTTGACGATAAGAATTGATTGGCGGAATTCCCGATCCTGCTGGATTTTCAATTAAAAACGTTTTCATACAGCTAGGCTCTAAAACCTTGTAGGATAAAATTTAGAAATTATTTTTTATATTTCCTGTAGAAATTTAGTATCCGTGTCACATATGTTCTTCAATTCAAGTTACTGTCCCTACACTCCGTTTTTAATCTGGAGGAGGCTTGAAAAACTTTTTTAGAAAAAACTATTTTGGATAAAAATTACTTGTCTACTAATACAGTTATTCGCATTTCCTATTTTTCCTAATCTTAATCAAAAATAGTCATTTTCATCCAATTCTAAGAAATAAAAGCTCATTTCGTTCATTAGAACATTCTTTATGATTCTATTGGTTGAATTTTATTCGACATAATTTCTTTACAGCTTATAAATTATATATCGTGTTAATTAAAAAAATTGCTGCCTCTTCCAAAATACATTGAAACTATTTTCGGTCATATTTTTCCTGCTTTTATAAACCGTCCTTCAGTTTGATCATATTTTATAGAAACGAGACAAGCAGAAAGAAAATATCGGTCCATTACAACAACAAGCATATCCGACATCAAAGAGTAAGGATTTTATTGTATCCGCAATTTCACAATCTCAAACTTTGTCACAAAAGAAAAGAAATCTACTCTGAACCTAACAAGTACAATCTTGGCTACATTTATAAAGAGGTGCATATGAAATATGTTAAAAATATCACTATAAAAAGCTTTATAAAGTGAATGTAATTTTATTCTCCTCGTAAAGGAAACTCGACTCTCAGGTAATTCTTACTCTAGTATTCTACCCGATTCATCTTTCTAACGACCCTCTCGGAGAAGCCCCGTCGTATTCGTTCGTTATCCACACGCCCGAGAATGTAGTTAGAGACGGCGTAAGAATTTCTTGTTGTTTATATTGTGCAGCTCACGAATTCACTAATTAGCGTCGCCACAGTACAACAACTCGCACGTTTCACACGGGCACCTTTATGTTCTAAAAAGCTGTCAAGTACCAACTTATACACAATTTGAGTTCTAGGCCAGATGGCCTCAGACGCGGATCCAGGGAAGTGACCTGGGGTTGGGGAAGGGGGCGTTGGAAAATTGTGTATACATAGAAAACCATTTTTATTAATTAGCGAATTCCGTGTACGAGGTCTGTCCGAAAAGTATCCGACATTGTGCTCTAAATACATGTCGAAAACATGTATGGCGGGATCTCTGTGAAGCTTCCTACTAAGTGTCGTACGCGTCGCATTTCTAGATGACGGAAGATACCGAGCAATGAGTGTGCATTAAATTTTGCCAAAAACTTGACCATTCATATTCGGAAGCCATTGCTATGATTCGGAAAGTGTATTGTAATGAGTCTATGAGTGATAAATTAATTGAAGAATGGTTTGGACGACTTTGAAGTGGCCGGAAATTAGTGGAAAGTGACCCTCACTCTGGCAAGCCTGCAACAGTCACAAAAACACAAAATGTGGAACAGGAGCGAGTGTTAAATTATGAAAATCGTCGTGAGGGAGATAGAGTAAGACCCTGAGATTCCAAAAAGAAATGCTTTGTGTCGCAGTAGGAAGGAAATGGCCTGATCTTTGGAAAAGCAGCGAATGGGTTCTTCAACACAATTCAAGACGTAGATAAAATAAAACAGTATGCGACAAACTAGCTGTTATTTATTCCGGAAAGTGACTTTAAGGACTGCTTCCGAAAATGGGAAGATCGCTGGCAGAAGGTTGTGATTTCCGAAAAGCAGTACGTTGGAGGGGATATAATCGCCATTACCCAGAATTAACTCTTACAGGATGGCCCCTAAAAACAAGTTTCTGGTCATTTCCGGGTTACCGATAATTTCTCTGAATCATAAAAATTAAAAAATTAAACTTTCATACCTGAAAAAATTTCCCATTTAAATATTAAATACTTGAAGTATTTGAAATTTAAATAAAAAAATTTTAATTCACCAAACAATTTTATCAGACTTCGAACTTAGGGGTCTTTCTTCTTTTATAAAAAAAGTTTAGATTCTTTCCTGTAAATATCTTAAAGTTAACTGATGAGAACTGGGATCAATAAAAGGTTACAATTATTATTAGAGTTAACTGGGATTCATGAAATGACCCGAAGAAAGTCTGGCAGATCATCCCTAAAAGCCGCATTCTATCCATTTTTTTATCAGTTCAAAATTATTAATATATTTTATCAGTTTGAAGGAATTTAACAAGATTTTAAAATTTTTAATGCAGCCCAAGGGATTGCACAAGAATTAATTAAGGGATTTTATATAATTTTAAAGATTTTAAGGACTTTTCAGAGATTAAAGAAAAATTTGTAGGCTTACAAAGAATTTCCTAAACTTTTTAAAGATTTTGAAAGATTTCATAGAATTTAAAAGTTTTTAGAGTATTTTGAATGATTCCAAGAGACTTAATAGCATTTTAAAGATTTCAAAGGATTTTTATGATGATTTTATATGCGATTTTTAGCGAATTTCAATAGATATAAAAACATTCTAAACATTTTATAATATTTCTATAAAATACAAAGGATTAAAAAAAATAAAGGGATTTTGTAGGATTTTAAAGATTTGAAGATTAATTATTTCAGATATTTAGATTAATATGCGGTTTTGTAGAATTTCCTTTAATTTCTAATGATTTTCAATAATTTAATAGGATTCGCAAGATTTTAGGATATTGAAAAAGACTCCAAGGGATTTCAGAGGATTTTATGATTTTGAAATATTTTAAAGGATTTTTAAGCGATTTTATCAGATTTACGAGGATTTCAATAATTATTCTAAGGGATTTTAAAGGCTCTCAATAAGGTATTTTGATTAAATTTTCAGTATTTCGAGGAATTTGAAAAATTTAGGGTATTTAAAAAGATTCCTAGGATTTTTCAAGCCCTTAAACAAATTTTTAAGCTTTTTTAAAAGATTCAAAGTTATTTGAAGTATTTGATGAGAAGCTTGAAAAATCAAACTTTTTCAAAATTGTGCATTCAAAAGTATAAAATCAAATCCAAAATATAGAATTTTTAAATATAAATTAAACTGAATATAAATTTTAAAAAATGGCATTTTTAAAGAAAAATTTAGTTTCAATATTTTCAGAATGATAGCAGCCATTTTGTCATTTTCTTAAATTCTTATATTCTCTTTGGATCATTCGATAGATCAGAGATTCTCCCATCATTTATAAAAATAGATATCCAAATATATGTAAGGTGTACAAAAATACAGTAATAAAAAAAAATCTGTCAGTTTTCGACAGATTTTGACAATTAGAATGTAAACTTCAATAGCTCGTAATTCCTAAGATAATTTTTTTCCGGCCAAACTATGGAATACGCGTATCCGTTTATTTTTATTGTAGAATTATATATTTGCAGACCAATTTATTTCAACACTTTGACCTGGACCTTACTGCATGATTTGAAATAGAATTCGTCTTCAAACCTTCATGGTTGAATATTTCCAAAAAAGTTGATAATTATATGATTTTTAATTGAAAGCTTTAAAAATAGTTAATTGAAGCTCAATTGAACCGTAAGAAATCAAGCAATTGTAAACTACGTTTAAAACTGATGTATTCCTATAATCAGGATCTTGAAACTAAGTCCTTAAAAATAATTAAATTTAAAATTGGGCATCGTGCTTTTTAAAATTCATCATTTTGATCTAAAGTGCGAAAGTAATAACAGGAAAATCAATCATAAAGTATTCCCATGCAAGCTGAACAACTTCATGTTACTTCAAGTTAAATATGATATCGAAACTGACGTATGCTATAATAAACTCTCAAATTGACATGACAGAAAAAGCTGCGAGTCGAAAAACACGTTAAAAGCGAGCAGAAACACAGGAGCTTCAATGTGGACAAAGCGAATGAATGAATTATTAGAACATTATGAAATTATTATGTGTAATCTTTTGCAAAATTTTAAATATCGATAGTTTTCATCATTTTTCCCAATTTCCCGGTGCAAAAGAAAAAAATGAAAGTAAAAAATCCTGGGGGGGGGGGGATCGCCCGTTTCGCCAGCATGTAGATCCGCGCGTGGATGGACTAACTAAAACTCTCCAGGCTTGTTTATTGTGGGCTGCGGTCCACTTTAGTGTTTGGTCAACGAACACATTGTGTCCTCCACTAGCTTTGACCAAATGAGATTCGATTTAAATGCTGGATAGGGAGTTCGATATCTCGTTAGAGACGAATCTGAGGGAGATTAGCTGAATGGTAATTAGATCTTTGTTACTTGCCACGTTCGCCGTGCATAACACAAAGGCTCGCGTAGGAAGAATACAGGATGTGATGAAAGGTTGGGCTAGTCTTACAAGTTTTTCTTCACGTTAGAAAATTATGTTATCGCGATTGGTGAAATAATAAGAGTGTGACTCATTTCCTTTCTTATTTATAAGTTATAAATCAATTTAGAAACATTAGTAAATACCGCTTCGATGTGCTATGGGTGAATTTATTTGTTCTCATTTCATGAGCATTTTGCTTCCTTATACGTGTCAAATAAATTTGATTCCCCATAGACGGACTTTTTTCCCTAACAAAAGAAAAAAATGGAAACTTTCGCAACAAAAATCGTATCTTCAGTAAATCACAGAGGCCATTAATAAGCCAATCAATGTCTTCTGTCATATTGAACGACTTTTTAGCTTACGGTAGTATATAGTAAATCTAATTCCAAATTGAAAAAAAAGTTTTCCTAATTCTATGAGCGACCAAAAAAGGATGACAAATTGTTTGCAAGTACAGCTTTTGTTAGTGAAAGGTAATATTAAATAAAAAATTCGAAATAGTATATTTAGATACAAGAGACCAAATGGATGTTTTGCTCACTGCGAGTGTGAAGGCCCAGCACGAATTTTTTTTAAACTTTATAAGTCGCTATTGATTGATCACGAAAGGTCATAAAAGGTTCTTCAGCAGGTCAATCGACGCAACTCGAAGACGCAAACATGTTTTTTACTTTGAAAACAGTACTGTTATATTCCCAATTTAAACAATTCCTATTATAAACAAGCTAAATAATTTTGTTTGAAAAATAAAAAAATGGTATTGGTAATTATGGAAGGTCATGAAAGGTTGATCAATAGGTCAACCGATGCGTCTGGACTATGCGAGAAAATCTTGTTGTATTTCCAATATTGAACAAGTTTTCTTCATATAAATAAGATAAGCAATACATTTCGGAAAATTATAAATAATTATTGCTAGATCATAAGAGGGCATTGGAAGGTGCTTCAATAAGTCATGCAAAGCGTCTCGAAGACGCGAACAAATATATCAGATATAGTATAGTAGCATTCCTAATATCAAGAAAGTTCTTCTGATATAAACAAAATAAGCGATTTTTTTCAAACTTCCTAAAGCGATACTAGTAGGTCATAAAAGGTTCCACAATAGGTCAATCCATGCCTCTTGAAGACTCGAGCAAATACATAAGATATATTATCATTATTTTTTCAAATATGAAAAAAAATATTTGGCATAGAAACATGGTAAAATTTGTTTTTATGATTTCCAAACGCAAAAAACAACTTCCAGCTGGCCGATCTATCTTGAAGTCCCATCAAACCTGGACACCAACCAGAGTCACAATTCGTTCATACACACACACATTAAAAAAAAACGAATTTTCGAGTTCCTGCTTGGAGTAAAATTATAATGAAATATATGTCGAAAAAGTAGATTTGGAAATTTAGGTGATTACAGACCTCTCGCTATGAGGAAGCAAATGTTTGGAATTCAAGAATTGCATGCATAAATTAGAAAAAAGGGCTGCGTTGACTTTGAAAAGGGGAGGTTAGGTAGAAAATGATGCGATTAAAATTTTAAAAATATTCTGAATAAATTAATTGAATGTGATCATTCTGATTTTTTTAAATTATGATATTAGAATTACAGATTATTAAAACTATTTCCCCTAAAGTTTAGTTACTTTTTTAACTGTGAATTACGGAAATTTGACTCGAAATTTCGTCGTTTTTTATTTGAAGTTGAGCACTTTGCCTTTAAATAAATTTAAGGCACATGTAAAAGTACATTTTAAAAATGCAATAAAAAGTTTCCGGTGCATATAGTCCAAAAAAAAAACAATATTGGATTTAAAATTGGCAACGTATCGGATTCATTGCAACAAATAATCGTTATAAACAAATTTTTATCTGAAAATTAGTTGAGATGATAAATAAAAGTATGAATAAAAGGGATGCAGATTTCCGTTTGTATATGCACCTTATGCGCCGCAAACTTCTTTCCTACATAAACTAGAGGCCAAAACTGAAAAAAAACCTTAAGGCATACTGCACATTTTTTTCGCACTTTATTTGTCAGTACCATATATTATTTAAAAAATCTATTAAATCATGGAAATGTGTTAAACGGCCAGGATTTAAATTTCACAACTTTTGGCAAGGGCTCTAAAAGTATAACAATAGTTCTACTAAATACTACTTTTTCACTGATATCGATCGTTTGCAAAATTCGCGAAAAAAGATTTAAACTACATTTTATAAAAATGGTTACAAAAATAGGAAATAAAATATTAAAATTTTTGTTTGGGCCCCCATAAAATTCATAGGATGTCTTCTTTATCATAGAAATTAAAAAAAAAGTAGCCAAAAGTAAAAAAGATAAGTTTTTAGATAACACTGACTTATCATAATTCTGAAAAACAACATTTCGTAGTATACAAGTATTAAAATTTCATTTTTTTGTAAATACATTTTCTATATAAAATGTTTGTTAATGAAACTTCTTTTCTTACAAGTAGCATTAATTAAGAACAATCAGTGAATGGAGTAATAGTCGTTAGGGTGCGGCATAGAATACCTTGAAATACTGAGTTATTTTTTCTGTTGAGACATGCAGAATATATTTATCATTGCATATAATTTCAATAATACTTGATTATAAATTAATTTAGAAGAATCAAGGGTGATTGAATAAAGAATGAGATAGAGTTCCTAATTCAATGCCAACAATGGACCACTTTCGATCAAGTTCGATAGAACTTTTGCCACACGGAGACCTCAGAGTGTGGAAATTTAATTGGAAAAAGCTTTGGAATTACGTAGAAAAACTTCCCTGATAATTTATTACGTTGTCGCAGCGTCTGCGTCTCGGGAAGCCGGGTAATGACTTTATTAAATATTTCATCAGAGAACCCAAGATGCAGAGGGCTGATGTGACGCATAAAATGAAAAAAATGAATACGACACTTCACTGACGTACAAATAACAGTTGAGAATTTTACGCTTTTGCCCTGGACGTCGACCGTGTTACATCTTTTTCTCGCTTCGTAATGAAACGATTTGAGTCAACAGTAACGTTGACAGAAACAGGTCTTCTCATATATATGTGATCAGTATAAAAATATTCGTTTTTAGGGTAATTCGAGATTTTAAAATTAATTTATTAACAAAAAATTTTTTTTAGAGTTTGCGAGCATCAAATTTACGTAAAAAGTGAGATTTTCGCCTTGAAACAAAAGCATCTTCCATTTGCCTGTTTGTTGCATTAGGCTAATGTTTGCTGCAAAAATATTCTTTTTGCGACAAATGTAATTTCTTTTAACCTTAAATTTAAGAGAAAATTCCATTCGTGTCAAGAAGCATCCTTCTGACACAAAAGGAGATTTCTCGGAGTAAATGAAATTTGTAGCTAATATAAAGGATTAAGCTCTCATTTGGTGTCTGAGTGGAAAAAAGGATTTGGCACTTGGCAAATATTTATGCTGTTAGGTTGAGTTATTTATTGATATGACGGTTTCCGATATTCAATAATATGCATAATTTTTAAAAATAAAAATGTATAAAACAGCAATTATTATGAATAATTTGTCAAACCTTTGTACACAGAAAACAAAATGATGACAACAAAATGTAATCTTTACAGCGATTTCAGAGTAATCTTTACCTGCAACAAAAATTACCTTAACGTGTCAAGACTTATCCACCACATGGTAAATGGTTACCACGTCAACTCTATTGAATCTTGTTTTGTTTCGATGCGAAAAAAATCAACTTTATCTACTTCAAAATTACCCGCAACAAAAATTCTCTTCTGTTTTTTCTGTGTAAGAATAGACTAAAAAGCTTTCAGGATTATCGTCCAACCATTAGTATATAACACTTTTCCTAATAAGAAAAGTGTAATTTTTTTAACTGTATGTTTGTTCTGATTAGATATAACAAAATACAAAAAAAGATTTTATATAACATAAGTTATTATATATTCCTCACATTTATGTATATTGCTATTTCATCAAATTTTAGTAATGAAGAAACCATTAAAAGCCTTGTTAAAGGAAAATTTTGTTTTAAAACATTTTTTCTGCTGCCCAGATTTTCAATTTTTCATCTCATCCCTACTGTATATTTTCACTCTATTATATAGAGAAGGTCCCATAATTTCGGCAATCCTTACAAAAATGCCTAGAGGTACAAGTATGCTCTTATATTTGTGTGTTCTTAAAAAAATCATACATTTCATGAGTTTTACCGGCGTTAAATAATGTTGTCAAACTGGGGGGTAAATACAAAATTCAAGATACAAAAGCATGCGATAAGTGAGTGTAAACATAGGAGCTCAAATGTGGGCAAAGTAAATGAATTTATTCGAACATTATTATATAATAAGTTTAATTTATAAATTTTTGTATCATAATCTCCGAACCATGCAATTTTTCTCTGAAATGCTTTCTTTGCAGATATAATTTCAGGTCTACAATTATTTTGATTGGCTAGAATTGTTATTGAAGAAAATAAAAGTTTCAATTTAGGGAATCACAAATCATTTTATTGGAATGTTATCGAGATTAAAATAGTTTAATCCTGAAATCGAACCATCATGTGGCCAGTCAAGTGAATCACTCGATTTAGTTGGAAGTTAGCTTGACCACAAATGCATTTAGAATTCGATAACATATTAAATAGACGAGTCCAATTCTTTTATTATTATATTTTTATATGAGAAGATCGAAAAGAAACAAAAGAATTAAATTTATTTTAGGGAAATAATCGAATGGGTTTAGATGATGGTTTGTTCTGTCTAAAATAATTAAAAATTCAAGTTAAAGAGTTTGTAATTTAGCTCTCCTGAGAAGTAGACGCAGTCATCGATTAGGTATTAAGCCTTTGAAATTTCGCGACAAATAATCTCAGAAGCCTTGAAACTGCTTTCTTTATATTTTTCTCAAGCATCAGATTGACTTCAAACTTTTTGTCTCGGAAGTTTCAATATCTTTTTCCCAAGAGTGTCTCAGAGTCAGTGCTTGCCTTCATATTCTATAATCCAGGATGGTAGATGAGATGCTTAATATTTGACTTCTTTGTAACTTATAATTAAGCTGATGTTGTATTTGAAAACGAAAATATTTCTTGAAAGAATATGCTACATGCTAAAGGAAATTTAGTCGGGGCGGCCGCAGGTCAGGGAAAACCTGAAAATAAGGCAAAAGTCAGGGAATTTTGTTGGCCAGAAAAAGCCAGCGAAAAGTCAGGGATTTTAGAAAAAAATGCAAAAGGTAGGGAATTCATGT
This sequence comes from Andricus grossulariae, assembly GCA_011634705.1. NCBI lineage: Eukaryota > Metazoa > Arthropoda > Insecta > Hymenoptera > Cynipidae > Andricus > Andricus grossulariae. The sequence continues at coordinate 8,882,606 of JAABKJ010000076.1, forward strand.
AAGAAGTACTTCAAGTCACTTTTCTTTCAATACTGTGGCTACGGGTATCGGAATTTTGGTACAAGTAGCCGGACTTTTTTGGTACTAATAGAGCTAAAAAAGGGTTTGTTTATACCGAATTTCTGTACAAATAGCCAGATTGTTTTTTCGGTACGTCTAGATACTTCTTTATTTCATAAATTAACCCATGGGTTAACCACTATTTAATTAGGGTATATACCTATTTCGAAATGTTACTGAAATATTTTAGGGTATTTTAAAAGATTCCAAGACATTTTTGACGGATTACGAAAATTTAAAGACTTTTCAGGATCTTAGATTATTTTTAACCCTCAAACGGTACACTGGTGCGGATTCGCACCGGGGAATTTTTTATCTTGTTGGCATTTACGCAGGCACAGCTGCAGCGGCTTATCCCCACTATATTAAATAAAAATGTTAAATATGCGTAGTATATGCTTGATGTTTATTATATCTTAAATATATTGAATATTTAATATTAACATTGCAAAAAGCCCAATTCACACCAGTGTACCTTTTGCTTATGCTGGGTTGGAGTGTACCGTTTGGGGGTCAAAAATGCAATGTAATTTTCAAGATATAATAAATTTTGAATTGATGGTAATAATTTGAAGGTACACTTAAGAGTTTCAAATACTTTAGGGTATTTTTTAAACATCCAAGGAATTTCAAAAGTTTTGAAAAGTCTTAAAGGATTTCAAGAAATTTCAAACGATTTGAAATATTTTAGGAATTGATTTTAAGGAATTTGAACAATTTTCTTGCAGTTTTAAAGAATTTCTTAGAACTTCCGAGGATATGGGACGAATTTACGTGACCTATAAGGTTTTAGGATGCTTTATAATATTGCAAGGATTTTTATAAGATTTCCAAGAATTTTAATGATTTTAGAGGATTTCAAAATTTCTCAATATATTTTAATATATTCTTTAGGATTTCACGAAATATCATAAGATTTCTTGTAAGTTCACCGGATTTTATCATATTTTAATAGATTTCAAAGAATTTATTCGCACGAATTAAAACATTTCGTAGGACTTTAGGGAATTAAAAACATGCAACGTATTTCTAAAGACTTTTACAAGTTTTTGAAGATTTAAGGGAATTCTAAAATATATCAAGGAATTTTTGACATATTTCAATAATTTGAAGGATTTCAAACGATTTTAAAGGTTTTAGGTTATTCTTTTACAATTCCAAGGAATTTTTCAGAGTCTTAAAATGTTTTAAAAGATTTAAGAAATTTAAAAAATATTTTAGGGTATTTGAAAAAATTTCATGGATTTCAGGGTATTTCAAAAGATTTCAAAGTATTTAAAATATTTCAGGGTATTTTATAATCTTTTAAGGTAGTTTTAATTAATTTCAGTAATTTAATGGAATTTTAAAGTATTTTAAATATTTTAGGGTATTCTAAAAGATTTCAAGGCAATATCGAAAGATTACATATTTTTCAAGAAATATCCAAGGATTTGAATGATTTTAAGGAATTTGAACAATTTTCATGCCGTTACAATTCTCTAGAATGTCGGAGGATATGGAACGATTTTATATGACCTATAAGGTTTTAGGATGTTTTATAAGATTGCAAGGATTTTTATAAGATTTCCAAGAATTTGAATGATTTCAGAGGATTCTAAAATCTCTCCAGGTATTTAAATACATTTTTTAGGATTTTACAAAATATCATCAGATTTCTTGTAATTTCACTTGATTTTATCATATTGTAATGGATTTCAAAGAATTTATTCACAAGAATTGAGACATTTCGTAGGACTTTAGGGAATTAAAATTATTCAACGTATTTCTAAAGATTTTTACAAGTTTTTGAAGATTTAAGGATATTCAAAAATATTTCAAGGAATTTTTGACAAATTTCAATAATTTGAAGGGATTTTGAACCATTTTAAAGGTTTTAAGGTATTCTTGTACAACTCCAAGGAATTCTCATGATTGCAAGGATTTGTATAAGATTTCCAAAAATTCGAATGATTTTAAAGGATTCTAAAATCTCTCGATGTATTTAAATATATTTTTGTAGGATTTCACGAAATATCATCAGATTTCTTGTAATTTCACGGGATTCTATCATATTTTAATGGATTGCAAATAATTTATTCACAAGAATTGAGACATTTCGTAGGACTTTGAAGAATTCAAAATATTTTAAAGCATTTCTCAAGATTTTTGAAGATTTTAGGATATTCAAAAATATTCCAAGGAATTTTCGACATATTTCAATAATATGAAGGGATTTCAAACTGTTTTCAAGGTTTTAGGGCATTCTTGTACAATTCCAAGGAATTCTCAAGAGTCTTAAAAAGTTTTAAAAGATTTTAGAAATTTAAAAAATATTTTACGTTATTTGAAAAACTTTTAAAAGATTGCAAGGAATTTCAAAATATTTCAAAGGATTTTAAACATTGCAGGGTATTTCAAAATCTTTTAAGGCAGTTTCAATTTATTTCAGTGATTCAATGGGATTTGAAAGTATTCAAAATATTTTACGGTATTTTAAAAGATTTCAAGGCATTTTCAACAGATTAAGAAATTTTTAAGAAATATGTAAGAATCTTAATGATCTTAAGGGATTTTCGAAGCTCTCAGGGTATTTGAATAAATTTTTCACAATTTCAGGAAATATCTTGAGATTTTGTCGAATTTCTAAAGATTTTATAAGACCTAATTGGGTATCAAAGAATTGATTCACAAAGAGAGAGATTTTGTGAAATTTGAATTCATTTGGAATTCATACCCTGAATGGCAATTAATTTCTCCTGAATTCTTTTAAATTGTTTTGAATTCTTCTGAATGCTCTTGATTTTTTTAATTCACTTGAGTTCCACTAAATTCAACCAATTCTACTCAGTTCAATGAATTTTTGTGAATCTTTTTTAGTTTTTGTTTAAAGTCACCTTGAATTCTTTGGCGTTTCATCAAATTCTTCTTGACTCACTTGAATTTTTCTAAACCTATTTTAAACTCTCTAAATTCAATGAGTTTTTTCATATTTTTTATTTGTTATGTAACTGTTATTCTGAACGCTCTAATAAACGAAATAGATTTTTTCACTTTCATTTTATTTTGAAATATTATTTCAAATACAAACAAAAATATGAAACACACGTTTCCTTTAAAATTGTAATTTTTTATTATATAAATTTTGTTTCAAATTATTTGAAATTTTTACAAGTTTCAAATTATTTTAGAATATATTTAAAACTTCTAAATGTCTCTTAAACTTACTTGAATTTTAGGACATTTGAAATTTTCATTAGAAATATTTTTTTTCCTTAGAATTAATTTTTCATAATAAAAAATATCATGAAATTTTCCTATGAATCTCAAGAAAAGTTTTTTATTCCCTTGATAAAACCTTTCACAATTATAAGAACGCTTATCAATTTTCTTTAAAAATCTTCAGAAATCCACATTTTGTTCTAAATGTTTTGAAATCTTTTAAAATTTTATGATGACATCAATTCTTAACGAAAAATGTAATAGTGGATGTAAAAATAACAATTATTTCACTTTAAAATAAAAAATAGTTGAATTCATCCAAAAATATGAATTTTCAACAAAATAGTTGAATTGTTGACCAAAAAGTTGAATTTTAAATCCTAAAATATGAATTTTCCACAAAATAAAAACCATTTTTGACCAAGTAATTAAATTTTCTACAAAAAGGATCAATTTTCTACCAAAAAAATGTTTTTTCAACCAAGAACATTAAGTTTCTTCCAAGTAAGATTAATTTTTTACAAAATACATGAACAGTTGAATTTTAAAGTAAAAAAGATCAATTCTTAACGAAAAATGTAATATTCGACATTTAAAGTAAAAAATATTCTACTTCTAAATCAAAAACTGTTATATTCGTCCAAAAAATATGAATTTTCAACAAAATAATCTATCAAGCAGTCCGAAAATGTACATTTTCCAAAAAAAATCATTTCAACAAAATAATTGAATTTTTTACCAAAAAGATGAATTTTCAACCAAGAACATGAAGTTTCTATCAAGGAAGACGAAATTTGAACAAAATAGGTGTATTTTAAACTAAAAAGATCCTCTTTCACCCGAAAATGGAATAGTTAAATTTTCAGGTAAAATGCTTAATTTTCAAACAAAATTTAATCAACTACAACTTATGCACTGTTTCTTCTTTGAAAAGCTATCAATAGAAAATTTCGTTCATTTGAACGTTCAGAACTTCCAGTACATCCAGTCACTTTTAGTCACTTTTTGGGTTAGAAATTAGTTACTTTTGGTAACTTATTCGGTTGAAATTGGTCACTTTTTTGCAAGTAAATTAGTCTGCGTTAGCCCTGAGAATATTACATAACAAATTTATAAATTTAAATTAAAAATTTAATCATTCCATTCATAAAAGATTCTATATTAAAAGTGTTATAAGTTTAGAATTTTGGTCTATAAATGAACGGTGTCACGGCATAATCATACAAGTGTCTTTTTTTTAATCACATTTTATTGGCTTAAAATATTTCTAAAATTCTACCGGACATTGTGGTGAAAGGATATATCAAAATTCAAACCGGAAGTGGGTTTTTAAAACTCGTGATTTTCCATAACCATGCATGTGCAATGTGTGCTTCTACGCGACATCAATTTGTATTCGTCTTCAATGTATTCAGCCTTCGTTCACGTCCATTCCTTGGACTTTCATGGTTTTGACAGCAGTCGATTTTTGAAGATCTCTATCTCGACAAATATTTACTTTTTCCAAGTTTATTTATTGAGATCTCTTGAGTTCCATCAAATCTCAAACGTACTTTCATATATATTTTTTTTGAGAATTCGAGTTTTGAGAAGGTTTTTTCTGTCTCCTGAAAAATTTGTTCCGGTGGACTTACATGCTTTTGCCACGACACCCTTCGAATATTATTAGTCAGTTAAAATGAAAGATTAGTCGCCGAAGAATCAGGAAATTTCGAAAATGAAATGTCGCGGCCACCCTGTTAATGATATTGAGAGATTGAGAGATGGAGAACTCCTACTGAAGCATTAAGAAACCAAGTGTTATCAGATGGAACATAACAGAAGGGTCCGAAGAGTTCCTTGGGAAGATGTGAATAAGGGAAGACAAAGAAAGGTAGAGAAGTTGGAGGAGAATGAGAAAAGGATATGTTGAGACTGCCACTCAGACTTGCCCTTAGGCCTCTAGTAATAAACAATCTGACTCTCACCTGCCTTTTGTGTGCCTTCCGATACTTCACTGCCTTCTTTTTTTCATTCTCTACACTTGAAGAGGCAAGACAATAATGGAATGCCTCTGGCTCATCCATGGAGATTTCAAGTACAAAACCTGTGTTTTCTGTGGACATTGCTAATTTGTACACATCACTCTTCTTCATTCTACAAACCTCATTCATTCTTACAGCATTTTTATGTATTTTTAAATGACGAATTTCATAACAGTTTATCCATTCAGTCAGAATTTGCGACTTTTTTCCAAAATTGCAAACTGCATTTACGAAAAAATATTATAGGAAAATTAGTATAGGCCTATAATGATTTTTTGGTAATGAATTTCCTATATTTTTTTCAGGATTATAGGACATTCATTATATGCGGTCATCGTATAGAAAACGATTAACGGATAATCAGCATTGGAATTAATAATACAAAAACAATGAAGGAATTAATGAAAAAAGGCGACAAACTATAAAGAAACGATTTTTCTAGACCACACTCAGTCTCATATGGGTGTATACAAAAATAGCGATTTTGCTTGAAATTTCCTTGAGATCCCTTGATACTTTTAGGAATTTTCTTTAAAAGCCCTTGTAATTTTTTAAAAATCTAAAAATCCATTAAAATTAGTATAAATTACACAGCCACACAAAAAAAATCTTTTTTTGGTCCTGGAGGTCAGACTATGTTTACTATATGTTTTTGAGGTCGCTGAATCCGAATCCGAGGTTCAAAAACCCCCAGAACGTCAGGGTTCTGACATAAACTCAAAATACCTGATAAAAAATCTTTCCGGGTCTGGAGGTCAGACCATGTTTACTATATGTGTTTGGGGTCGCTGAATCCGCATTCGAGGTCCAAAAAACCCCAGAACGTCAGGGTTCTGACGTAACCTCAACAAAGCCCATAACAATTTTTTTCGAATCCGGGTGTCAGACCATGTTCATTATATATTTTTGGGGTCGTTGAAAAAATTGTATCTTTTTCACGTCCCTGATGACGTTCCTCAATCCGAATCCTTAGTGTAAAAAAACACTACGGATTCGGGTTCAGCGACCCCAAAAACATATAGTGAACATAATCTGATCTTCAGGTACGGAAAAAGATTTTTTATGAGGTTTTTTGAGGTTATGTCAAAACCCTGACGTGCTGGGTTTTTTTGGACCTCGGATTAGGATTCGGCGACCCCAAAAACATATAGCAAACATGGTCTGACGTCCAGACCCGGAAAATTTTTTTGTTTATGTGGCTGTGATTTGTAATTCCTTGAATATAAATTAACATTAAAGTTCTCTAAAAAAATAACCATTTAAATCCTTAGAAATCTTTGAAATGTTTGAAGATTCAATACAGTCCTTCTAGTTTTGTATAATTTCTTGAAATACCTTTAAATCATTTAAAATGTGTGGAATCGCTAGAAATTCCTTGTAATTTTATTCAATTTTATGTAGTTTTTAAAGTTTTCTGGAAATCTCTTAGAATCGAGTCTAAAATATAAATATGAACTACTCTAGAAATTAATTGAAATCAGGTAACATCCATTGAAATCTTTGGAAATCGTGTCAATCCATTTAAAATAAGTAGCAAATAATCATTTTCAATCCCTTCAATATAAATTTAATTAAAACTTATTTTTTAAAGTTCTCAAAAAAGATCTTTCAAAACTCTAGACATTTTTCTAACCTTTGGAGATTCAATTAAGTGGCTTAAATCATGTGAAATGCCTTGAAATATCTTGAACACCCTTAAAAACATTGGAATCGCTAGGAATCCCTTTAAATTTTTATCTTCCATAATTTATTTTTCAAAGTCTCCAGAAATACCTTAAATTCGATCCTAAAATATTTAGAAATCCAACAATATTCTTTGAAATCCCTTTAGGTTTGTAGAAATATCTTGAAATTCTTTGAAATGTGTTAAAAATGTTCAAAATCCCTCGAATCCGGACAAATTTGGAATCTCTAGGAATCCCTTGAAATTTAATACAATTTAATTTATTTTCCAGTTTCTCTTAACATATATTTGAAAATTTTGTCGAATTCTTTGAACTTTCTAGAAATTGCAGAAATACCTTGAAATCTGGTGAAATTGGTCGAATTACCTTCGAATCCCTTCAAATGTTTGGGATCGCCAGGAATTTCTTTAAATTTTTATTTTATTCAATTTATTTCGAGAGAAAGAGGCTTGCTCAACCACGCGTGAAACACGAGCAGCGTAGCGACAAAGGAGCAGTGCGCGGGTACTCACGCGCGTAATTTACGTAATATTATGTATTCCAATTGGTATTTTCATAAAAAATTATTATATTAATTGGGACGGAGAATTTTTGACATAGAAAAGGAATTTTGAATATAATTTTAATTCCGATTTAGAAGACGGAAATCAAAAAAATCCTTGTTCAAATTGAGAATTGAGGGACCGGAGTCTATAACCACCTATACATTTTTCTCGCTCAACGTCGTTGGCCCCTGAATACTTTTGAAAAAAGTTTGGAATTTTTTATTTCAAAAGTATATATTTTAGGAAATTTAATTGCGCATCTTTTTTTCCACGATACAAAAATTTAGTTTTTGTTTCTTTTTTCCAGAAAATAATTTTTGGTTAAACAAGATTTTTCATATGTTATTGATTCTACCAGTCGTAGAGCACCATAAAGAATAATTCCTGTAAATTCTATCAAGAAATTATAATAATTGGCTTCATTAAGGCGGGTTAAAGTAAAAAAAAGACAGCAAAATTTGTTTTCTAAAAAACTGGGTTTCCGGGGTTATTTAGAAAACCGCAATACTCTATAAGTGTATGTACTTTTAAAATTAAAATTCGAAACTTTGTTGAAAAGTTTCCAGGAATTAACTCCGTTCAGCGAGAACAATTTATAAGTATTTGTAGAATTTGGCCCCTCAATTATAATTTTTTTTTAATTCTCTGTTCCAAATCAGAATTGTAGTTCTTTTCCAAAATTTCATGTTTCAAATAAAAATTAGATGTCTTTACCAATATTCCCTATTTCGAATTATAAATATATTTAGGAATATATTGAAATATTTGAAAATCGTTCGAAATTATTCAAACCTTTTGAACTGTTTTAAATTTACCGGGAAAAATCAACAATTGACCTTCTTACTTTTGTACTGGCGAAGATATCTCGCCGAAATGTTGAAATGTTCATCGGATAAAAGGATAAAATTCTGATTAATTTGACTACTGCCACCTTCAAATTAAATTAAATGAAAGAATAAAGCATTCTTTAAGTGGGTCCCTTCGAATGGTCTCTCATTGTTATTGTAATTTTACGTTTCTGTTCTCTCTTATTTTTCCATTTATCTATGTCTAAAAATTTGCTTCTGATGCATTTTAATATAAATTCTTGAAGAAATTTCTCCCTTTTCCTGAGGGATTCAAACAAAGAAATCCTAGATGCTGAGATTCTGCAAATCGCTTCACAAATGAATTTGAACCAGATAGTGTTGTGAATTGACATTTCACCCTTTGCATTGTTTCGTCTTGTATTTCAGAAAGAGTGGAATCTGGAAGTTCTTTGCTGAAGAGGCTTCAGATATACATGTAAAACGAGGATACAAACCGTTTCGCCTTTGACTAACATTTTTCTTCGAGATCGGCTGATTTACGGAGGAATTTGGATCTGAGCCAGCGTGTCGACGCTGTTCGCTGAAATAAATTGCTACTCGAGTGTCTGCACTTCGAAGGAAATGTGAAAACTTCTGAATTCAAAAAAGGACTACTCGCTTTTTAGGAAACGAAAAAAATTCGATGTATAAATATATATTCGGAAAGCTACTTTATTGGGATGGAGAAAAGTGATCAGATCGAAGTATAGGGAATGAAACTAGTCGATTTGCGTTCTTTTATTTTCATTCCTTTTCGAATTTTTCTCCAACTGGCGAATGAAATCGATTAGTCAAAGTGAAATTGAAGAAGTTTGTAAGTTGTGAGAAATCTTATGCTGGAGTTGAAAAAAATACTACAATTATTCTTTTTGGAATTTCTATTTTCGAAGATTATCAATATTCTTTTGATTTGTCGCTTTCTTTCGGGAGATGAGCTTTTCGAAATAAAAATTTAAAAACCCGCGTAAAATATTTTTTGTTAGTTGAGGGTAACCCAAGAGACTGAAAATATAAAACTAAGAGATCAAGGAATGTATCAATTTTATTTAGTTTCTTTATTAATTATTTTATCAATTTAATTTCAACCAGAAATAGAAATGCAGAGTGACAAAACAAAAAACCTGTGGGACAGACTTTGAAGTTATTTTTAAAATCCTTATTTCTCGAATACAGTAAAGTCTCACCTATTTGAAGTCTCGCCTATTTGAAATCTCGGCTACTTAAAGTCCCCCATACACGGATATTTGAAATTGTGCAGTTCCGTCACCTCCCACCACGGTCCCTGTAGGGGTTGTACGGTCATGCCCTCGTTGGTTTGAATTGATTATTTTAGCATGACGTCATGGTCATTATCAGATAAGTGGAAATGTCAGAAAGGTTAGCTTTGGAGAAAATATTTTAAACGTAAAAGTAAGTCATGAATATACGAATAGTAATATTTGTCGAGCGTAGAATGTATTGTCTCAGTCATGTTTCATTCTTTTGTCGATTGGCAACCTTTAAGCGTCACTAAAGAAAAGTAAAAATCCAAAATTTCAGGTAAGTGTATCAGATCAGGTACTCCAACCTCAAATTTCAGATATTCGATTGCATTTCGTGAAACTGAAAGGTCTTCAACCGATGAGAGGATGAAATAGAATTGCGCAAATGCAAATATTTTTTCCGAAAAGGCGTCCCATGTCAAAAACTATGCTAACCTTCCTCACATTTCCACCTATACTAGCATGACCGTGACGTCATACTACAATACTCACTATTCCGCGAAATATTTAGGTCGTTTTTTGGTTCGATTATATTGATTTTTATTTGGTCAGTTGTATTACTTCAAGGAAATGTTATATTTATCACGCTGAAAATCGCGTGTCTATTTAAAATTACAACGCATAAACTTGTAATATTACTTTATTTTTAAATTATTTAAAGAAATTAGCTATTTCTTAGATTTAATTAAATTAATTTTTTTCAATTGAAAATTTGTTTTAAATATTTATCTTTATTATGATTGATAGTATTTATTGATTTCAAAAAGACATACGCTTTTCGGCACATGCGCAGTTGAAAAAGTTGCTTTCAGCAGGCGCATGGATACAAGGTCGGGACAGCCAATGATCGTCGCTTGACAAAAATAACCTGGAGGTTGCGATAGAGGTGGGGGCCCCTCCAGCCTTAAAATTATCGAATCTTTACGTTTCAAGGCCAGTCAGATGTCCGAGACTTCACTGTATTGAATTCTTCTCTATATTTCTATGCTTTTCAATTCAATATAAGTAACATCTGTGAGTTTCAAATTATCAAACGATTATGTCAATATTATTTGGCAATTTTTCATTTCAAATTTGTACTTTGGAAGATGTGCGTGAAAGGATATTTTGCGTACTTTTTATTCATAATTTCTGAGCAAAGTCGCTTAAAATGTACAAAACTTTAATAAATTGTTCTTTGATATAAGCATTTTACTGAGATAATTTTAGGACAAAGTTATTATTCAAAGAAAAAGTGGAAAGTGACTCAAATTTAAAGTGGTTAAATTTCTGGCTATCACCCTACTGTTTTTAAGTAAGGGTTCATTCATAAATTACAGAACCAATTGGAGGGGGGGGGGTTATGTGGCTTTGGATTATTTACTAAATACCCCTCTATATTTTTCATATAATGCTCTAGATTTTAAGACACAATACATAGGAAGTGAATATACCTAAAACCTTTGGTAATGAATTTAAAACTCCTATATTGTTGTTAAAAGTTCAAAGTTAAATGATTTGATAACAGATTTCAGAAAATTAGCTTTCATTATGATCGCAATTGTTCCTCAAAATCTTTATGTTAGATAATTCAGTAATTGAAGAATTGCAGATCCGTTATTCGTGATTAAAAAACGCTTAATATTAAAGTATTAAAATATAATTAATAATAATCATAAAATAAAATGAATATTTGAATAGCTTCGTCGGCTTTGATACAAATTTAATATAATTTAAATTCAAATCGGCTCTTAGTAATCTGTAAACGGATTACTTTTATTTATATATAGGATTTTATCGCAGCAGGAATTAGAAACTTTGATTCAAAGGAAATTTCCTTCAATCTAATAACAAAATAATTTGGTCCATGATCGAAGGAAAGTATCTTTGATTTAGACAAGCTTATCTGATACAAAGAAATGGTTTTTTGTTCCAATAAAAATTGTTCTTTAGTTCAAAATGATTTTTCATAGTAGCTTCAATTCCATTCAATTTTCAAGATTTGAAATTTAAGATTCTTCAATTTTAAAGATATATAAATCAAAATCCTTCAATCTGGATGATATTGAACAACAGAATTCAAGAGTTTTCAATTCTAAATCGTAATCGTAAATCGTAGTTTAATTCCTTCCATTTCTAAGCTTTAAAATTGAAGATTTAGGGAGTCATCGTGGCTCAGACAGTATCGTGATTGTTTGATGTTCCAACACTGCAGCCTTGGCAGCCACGCTGGCATGAGTTTGATTCCCGAAGCAAGAAGCGAGGAGGCTGGAATTTAAAACGTTTACAGTTTGATATGATGTAATTATACCAACCTTTTTTTTTAATGTGTCGGTCAATTTCAAGATTTACTATGGAGAATTCTTTATATTTTAAATTTGTATGATTTTGAGGATTTAAATTTGAAAATCATTCAGTTTTGAAAATTTAAAATTGAACTTTATATTCAATTGAAAATTCTTCAAACTAAATTGTATTCAATAAGACTTCTTACATTTGGGAGGGATAAGGTAAGAAATTGTCAAAACATGTTTCACGTAGTTTTTGGATGGCAACATTTAACCAGTGTTTCGGTAATTTGCATCTATACTTTACAAATAAAATTTTGTTAAATATGAAGGGTAACAACGTGTAAAGTAAAAATTGTTTAATTATTTTGATGTTTAAACAAATAATTGCATTTAGTTACGAAATGTTCGTGTTGAAGTTTGTGGACATTTAATGTAGATTATGTGGAGAAAAAGGTAAACCAACGTCGAGCGGAGTGAGCTACTTTAATGAAAGTTAAACAATAGGACAAAGAAGACAAGAAGAGGTGAGATCTTGATTAAGTCTGTTCTTGGACTTTTGGCGCGACTTGGAACAGTGGAAATGATAAGAAATATTTCTACTGTCGAAGTTCATCGAGTTTGAGAACAAGATATTTCTGCATTGAAAAGATGTATAGCTAAGGAGTAGCATTTGCATAAAAGATTTTTAATTAATAATAATAATAACTTTCAAATTCATTCATTTGTTTTTGTTCAGATTGAAGCTCCTATGCTTCCGCCCACCTTTACGGAAAAAAGTTGACTGTGTTACAGAATTTTTTGTTTAAATTATGAAAACAAATTTGATATGAAGGCATCATGAAAACAAAACTGTTTCTTTGCTGGATGAATCTGAATTTCTGCATTATTAAGACGCCACTGCGAAGTACTTTGGTGTATTTATTTGTCCTTCACGGCTAGACTCGATTACGCTCAACCCAAAAGAGCTTGCACTCCAGTTTCTCTTTTGTACGTATTTCGAAGATGCCCCTGGTTATTTCAAGACAAGAAAGGAAAAAATCGTACTACGCGTTTTTGAGAATTTTTTTTTAATTTTCAGCCAATAAAAATCTTATTTTTCTCGTAAACGACGCGAAATATGAATAGAATTTCATAATTCAAAATTTTTTCCCTTCCTAAAATATATAAAATCATACCCTTACCTGATTGTATCTTGTAGGGGAAAGTGGGGTATGTTGTCAGTGCGGGGCATGGCAGCTCTTGCAAATAATGCTCATGTTTTTTCATTGTCAAACTAATTTTTTCACGAATAATAGCTTTCTTTGGTACTCAAGAAAGCTATTTTATGTGAAAAAACTAATATGAGACTCAAGAAACACGAGCATTATTTGCAAGAGTCACCGTGTCCCATACTGACACTATATCCCACTTTCCCCTATAATTTAACAAATGTTCCCAAAAAGGTAGAAAAAATCAATAAAAGTCGACTAAAACAGCATTTAGTTTAAAGAACTTCAACATTTTCTTTTGAAGAATGTCAGTTTTTAGTTCCATGAATATGTAATGAACATGTGCCATGTGATTATTAAGGTTCCTGAGCTTTGAAGTGAAGGAAAGTTGTTTTTTATCTCCAAAATTAAAGAAATATAATTTTTAATGATTCAAAATCTCATTTTCCTCGAGAACGAAGCAAAATATGAATAACAATTCCTAGTTCAAATTTTTTTGGATATGACAATTTGAAACATAAGCTTTTCACGAAACCAGCCGTTTTGCTCAACTTCGATAGCTGAAGTGTTTCCGACATCAAATTGATGTTTCATTCTCGTTATTATTTCTTCTAAAAGCTGTGCATCTTCGATTGTAACGCCTTTCCAAATTGATTGTGCAGAAATGCTGCAATTTTAAGATAGAGCCCAACCTTCGAAGTAGTTTTTTTTTTACAAATTACATGCTCTAGTAATCAATATTTTTGTTTAATTATTTCATAGACAGAGATCACTGTTCAGCGAATTTTTGTGGCGAAACGGGACTGATTTGATTCATTAAATCAGGGTGTCTAGCATCCTGGAAATCCTTGAAAACCTGGAAAAATCCTCGAATTTTTCTCTACCTGGAAAAACCCTGGAAAAGTCCTTGAATTTTGCTCTTGGTCCTGGAATTTTTATTCCCTTGAAGAATTTTTTTTTTTTTCAAATTTGTTCTCTGTTGAACCCTTTATTTTTTTTTGGCGTGCATGTATATAATAATTAGGGTGTCCACTCATCTGGAAAAACCTGAAAATGTTAGGGAACTTTTGTTTAAAGGCAGGGAATTTATTTTTCGAGAGCGTTACTAATTCTTTGTATAATTTTAATATAAAATTGAATATAAATATTTTTTCATTATCTTTTGTAGTTACAAATTGAACTATTTATTTTAAAATTCATGTATTTAATTGGAAATTCGACGTTTTGATTGAGAATTCATCTTTTTAGGTTGAAAATTTAACCATTTGATTAAAAGCTCACATATATTGTTGACAAATCCACTGTTTGGTTAAAAATTAAACTATTTTGTTGCAAATTCATTTTGTTTGGTTGAAATATTAACTATTTATTTTGCGCTGAGAATGCGTGTGTTTGTTGAAAATTCAACTGTTTTTGGTTAATGCTTGATTTTTTTGTTTCAAAATTCGAATATTTGGTTGAAAATTCATTTTTGCAGGTAGGAAATTCAATTATTTTGTTGAACATTTGTCTATTTGGACCGGAAATTCGACATTATGGATTTATACAATTCAATTTTTTTATTAAAATTAAACAAATTAATTTAATTTTTTAAACTAGAAAGTTTACTTTTCCATTTCTGATTGAAAATTCATCTTTTTTATTTTAACATTCAACTATTTGGTCGAAAATTTATCTTTTTTATTTTGAAATTCAAGTATTTGGTAAAAAATTCATGTATTTTTGTTTAAAATTCTTCTTTTTTGGTAGAAAATTAACGATTTTGGTTGAAAATTCAATTACTTGATTGCAAATTAAACTCCTTTGTTAAAAATTGATTTTTTTAGGATTCATCATTTCAATTGAAAAATCATCTCTTCGATTGTAAATTTATATATTTTGTTGAAGATTTGATTTTGTTTAATAATTTTTTTTTTAACTGAAAATCTAAGTACTTTGTTGAAAATTATTATTTTTTTTTGGGTAGAAATAAATTTCTTTTAACTGATAATTTAAGCAATCCAGTTGAATCTTCCACAACTTTAGTTAAAACTTCATCTCTTCGATTGAAAATTTAACTATTCCAGTTGAAGGTTCACCATTTTAGTTTAAAATTCATGACTTTGGTTGAAAATTTAACTACTTTGATGAAAATTCGTTTTTTTTATTGCAGAATTAATTTTTCGAACTAGAGATTTCAATGTTTGGGCTTTTTTACCATAAAATCAGAGTTTGAGGCTGTAAGAGAAATGTCGCATATGAAACTTTTTTCTAGTTCTACTAGACTAGACCTACAAATTCTACTATATTTCGTGAAAAGTAGTTTTTCACAGTAAAAAAAGGTACCTGGAAAAGATAACTTTTTTGTCCTGCAAAACGTAGAAAAGTCCTTGAAATTTGTTAAAGAAACGCTAGACACCCTGTTTAAATGTCAAAGCGAAAACCACGATCAAGGATGAATTTGTCGCCATCATTCGGATCTTTAATCACATTTTTCACCATTTCATCGTCATACAGGTTCACATGAAATGGTCCTGCCATGTCTAGTACTCGTCCGATTGTTATACAGATAGTATAAGGGAAGTATAAGGGGGGTATTGCATAAAGGAACCTTTTTTTGACCCGAGTAAGATTTTCGCTGGTACTTATTATTACAGCTTCTCTGATGGCGAGCATATTCACCGTCACAAATGAACATTAGCTCATTATCAAAATTAAATAACATTTTAGGGACATCAGTAATGTGACAATTAATTTGTTCACGTCTAGAGATAGCACTTAATCCAAATTGTGAGGGTAAAACATCTTTTTCAAAAGAGTTCATGATAGATGTGCAATAGTCCGAAGAAAGATGCTCTCGTTCTAATTTCAAAATTGAATCAACCATTTTGTTGGAGTTTCCTGTTCTTAATTTCAATAGAAACACTACGAGACCTTGTGTAATATGGCGGGTCAGAGTGTTTCGCATTGACGGTAGCATTACGCGCAATTCGATAATATTTTCCTATGTCAAACCTGCGAACAGATGTATTTTTCTTCAGATAACGAAAAATCCCCAACTTTGTCAAGAATCAAGGTGTCAAGAATCAAGTTGTCAAGAATCAGGTGTCGCATTCAATACTTAAACTTTCAAGTAATTCCGATAGCTCTGAACCTTCCACTATTGCGAAATTCGAATATACACATAAACGCCCTAATTCTCTGCCAAAGAACCGACCTTTTATTAAATTTTCTCGACAACAACGGTTACTTCACAAGATATAAATTCTTTTTTTTTACATAAGATTGCATGCCTGCTTGTTTAGGAATTACTGTTAAGTCTTGTACGTTGTACCAAACACAACAATATTTGTTCATTGCCACAGTCATTTGAACTTGAATGCGAATATGCTTGTAACCTTCGCCTACTTTGGAATTTGTAATGCTTGCTCTGAATTCTGTATCTTTGCCGCTTGATTGCGAAGAATCATCTTTCTCAGAAACTGTTTCTTCATTATCAGGATATCGATCACCATCATTCAGTTTTCTGCTTTGGTGAGGACAACAGTGACAGGACCAACATATAACATCATTAAGGGCGATACTTTTTCCAAGACAAAGAAAAAAAGCATTTGCTTTATCTGCATACCTATTTCTTCACGCTTATGTACACTCTTAGTGAACTTGCTGCAAGCAGCGCATCTTAGATTCATAGAACTCTTTTTTGGGTAAACAATTATGGTCAGTTTATATTTTCTCTTATCTTGCATAGTTTGACCGCAAAATGGAAATTTTCATTATTTTTGGGCGGGTAAAACCAGCACCGTTAGTCAAGAAATTTTAATTTTCAATTTTGGCCAAAAATTCAAAAACTTGTTATGATAATCTGCAAAGCTCTAAAAAGCAACGTTTTTCTATTTTTGAATTTTTTTCATATTGTGCGTTGTTTAGCTTAAAATTTTCATTTTTTGTTGAATTTTGAAAACGCTATAACTCTCATCATTTTCTTTTTGTCAAAAAAAGTCCTGAAGATAAATTGTTCCGACTTTAAGAGTATTACGAACAGCCATACATAGAATTTTTGAATCTTGAAAAAAATGGTCTTAAGAATTTTTTAATTCAAATTTAAATTTTAATTTTAATTTAAAAATAACTGGATAAAGAATTCGACCTTCGGTTTCCGACACTAAAATAGGGTACCGAAGGCCTGTTTTTCGAGTTCAGATGGTCTCGAAACGTGGAAATTTGACATAAACGGGGGGGGGGGTCAAATTTTACACAAATCTAATACCTTTTTTGATGAGATTGTAAAAATATACCGAGTTACGTACACCGCTTCATTCCGAAAAAAATCTACAAAAAATCCACTAATTTATTCGTAACTGAAATTACAAGAAAGTTAATTCTAATATTTTCATGAGTTACGAATATATGATGAAATTGCGAAAATTTTCTTAACTTCTCAGGAAAATTTGATAAATTAATTCAAAGGTACGAAAGTTTTCATTTTTTGAAATTTTTTAACGTAGTCCCAATTCTAATAGAATATAAATTAAAATGTATTATTAAAATAAAAAATTATTCTTCCACATGATCTTCTATAACTATCTGGTGAAGCAGGCGATTAATTAAATACTTACAAGTGAGATAATTTTCCCAAATCTCTGATGCGCTAATATATTTACTATTTAGTAAAAACAAAAATAGATTGGCCCTAATTGTAATCTATAATTGAAGCAAGGAAATCAATTAAACACTTTATATTGTCACACTTGAATGTTTTATGATGTGGATTGCATTGCTTATACATGGATTCTCATTACAAAATGTAAAATTGTCGTCCAGTGACATAATTTATCATTTTTGGATGCATACAAATTTCATTCGATTGTAGTGGCTAAAAAGATGTTTCCCTATTAGTATACCTGACATACGACATGAAGCACCAAAATTGACGTCGTGACTTATATTGTCTAATAAGGGCGAGGAGGATAATGAGGAGGAGGATAACCAGGATAAGGAGGATAAGGAGGATTTTGCTGATTCTGTGTATGAGCGAAATATTGCGAATCTACTGGTGGACCATGAGAGGGCGCTCCTTGTAGAACAGGACGAGGTGAATCCACATAAGTTCCAGGTGTATTATAAACTGGTGGATTATAAGATTGATAGTGAACGTTATCATGTTGTGGAGAAAAAGGAGGACGTTGATTATAAGTTGTACCAACGAAAGAATTTGCAGGTGTATTATAACGTTGGATATCTTGGTCTGAACATGGTCTCGCATACAGTTGCGTCAAAGGATTTTCACCTGAAATAGTTATCAATATTTATTATAATGTGAATAATTGTAGCTTTTTGAAAAGCTGATACATCTAAACATCTGACTGGGACGAAAAAAAAGATAGTTGCGGAAATCGAAAGTGGAACTATGACCGTGACAGAGCATTAATAATTTGGTGTGGATTGTTAACCATCTTCAAATTGTATGTTAGCAAAGTGTTTTTTTTTTATTTTAATTTTCATAGATTTAATATTTCGTGTACTTTAATTTTTGTGAAGTATATTTCTTTGAATGAAACTCTGTTTTCGAAAAACAATTTTAATATCTATAGCAAATACGAGAAAGAATTGTCAGGTGATCCAGGCATTTCTACTGGAAAAAATGCATTTTAAAAATTCAATAATTCAGGGAAATCACAAATGTCAACACAACAAATGTTATAAAAATTAAATTTTGTGTTTTTTCAAATGATCTTTTATCTTATTACTCTAAAAGTTATTTATAAAATATTGGGACTTTTAATTGATAAAAATACAGTGTAAAAAAATTGATGAGTCCACGTTAGCAAAAAACAAAAAGATGTTCTGTTTTACAAAAAGTCATATTCGTCTTCAGTAAAATCATCTTTTCTAGGGTGGCTGAAAAAAATCTTTTCTACGCCTGAAGATTTTTGTTGTTGTTGAAAATTCACCAAAATCAGACTAAAAAAATTGAAATGATTATTTTTAAACCCGCTGCCTCCCTTTTTTCGATTATTTAGATTTTCTAATTTTTTTCTAGCATATTTTTACGAGTATTAAGAAGTTGAATGTAGAAAATTTTTATGAAACCAGGTATAAAAAGTTAATTTGTAAAAATACAAAAATGTCTTTTGGGGAACCAGACTAAATTTTTTTTTGAAATCACATGACTTTTCTAGGTTTTGCAGGTTTACATTTCAAAACCATTCTTGTGCAACTATTATTCAGTGTAAACCCTGATGGAAAAAATGTTTGAGATGAACTACGAAGTTTCATGAAAAATTCGTTCGTACAGATGATCATAGTAAATTGTAGATTTTGTAGTAGAATGTCAGAAAACTACCAAGTATGAAAAATTAGGATTTCCAAGGAATAATTATGCAGTGTGATATTTATAGAAACTAGCATCCGTTCGTTTGATTTGACGGGGAACAATTTTTAATACACTTTTAGATATAAGAAATCAAAATTTCAACGAAAAAGTTAAATTTTAACCAAATAGTTGAATTTTCCATGAAAAAGATGTAGATAATCATTAATTATAAGCACAATTATGCGTAAAATAATACTTTTTAATTTTAGTATACTAACACGTATGTTGTCCTCAATATTAATTTAATGAGATCAATTTTTTTTACATACATTAGTATTCTCAATTAATGATCATCTAGTAAAGGTTTAATATTTACTGTAGGAGAGTCTCCTCCAAATTTAAAATCAGAAACTGTTCAACTCATTAAAAATAGAAGAATTTTCAAAAAAATAGTTTAATCCTCAATCAAAAAAGATTGATTTTTAACCATTTGGATTTTTAATTAAAAACGCTAAACATTTTACCAAAGAAGACGAACTTTCTACAAGATATATCCATTATTCTCAATCTAAAATATGAATTTTAGACATAAAATATAATTTTAAACCAAACAATTGAATTTTTAAATGAAAAGATGAATTTTTTCTAAAAACATCCTAATTTTCAACGAAATACTTACATTTTTAACTAAAGAGACGGCTTTTAAACTAAAAAGATGGATTTTGAAACAAAACCATTAACTTTTAGCAATATAATTGAACTTTCAACCAAATAGTTCAATTTTCAACAGAAAAAGTTGAATTCTCAAAAAATAATGAAATAATTGATATTTCAGTGAGAAAGATTTCAATTTTAAATCAAAAACAGTTGAATTTATCCAAACCAGATAATTTTTCAATAAAATAGCTGAATTATTAACCAAAATAGTTTAGTTGTCAATCAATAAGATGACTTTTTGACGAAGAAGAGTAATTTTCTGTTGAAAAAGACGAATTTTTAACGAAACACATAGATTTTGAACAAAATAGTCGAAGTCTTAGCGAAAGAGAAGGATTTTTAACTAAAATAATTAATCATCAGACAGAAAATTTAATTTTTCACAAAGTAGTTCAATATTTAACAAAAAATAAAATTTCATCAAAATATATAATAGTTGATATTTCAACTTTGAACATTTTAATTTTGAATCGAACATAGTTCAGTTTATCCAAAAAGACGAATTTTCATCAAAATATTTGAATTCTCAACAAAAACAGGAATCGTAAAAAAACTATGTCATTTTCTTAAAACCTTTAAAAATTTTCAAAAAACTTTGAATTTTTTTCAAATCTTCTAAAATTTACATTTTGTTTGAAATTTTTTTTAATTTAAATTATTTTTTGATTTTTTTTACTTCTAAACCTTCTAAATATCTTTTAAAATGATTCCGATTTAAACAAAAATAATTCTGAAAAGTTAAAAAAGTTGCCTTAAAAATTTCCATATGATTTTTTGATAATTTTGGGTAATGGTTTGAATTCCTTTCAAGTATACTCTTCGAATTAATTTTTCAAAATGAAAATCAGTTGAAATTTTTCCAGGAATCTAGAAAAAAATCTATTGTCTTGAAATCTTACATGATCCTTAAAAATCTTAAAATTTTTATTTTTATTTCTTTAAAAATCTACATTTCATTTTAAATATTTTAAAACATTTTCAAGTTTCAAATTATTTATTATTCCTATCAAAACTTCTAAGTATCTCTTTAACATACTTGCATTTCTTCTAAAACTTCTTGATCTCACAAAATTGCAAAATTCAGCTTTAAAATCGTATACATTCTATTTTGAAATTTGAGGATATCATTGAAACCTTTGAAAATAGTTTTTTTTTCGAAATCTTCAAAATATCGTTTGAAATAAATTGGGTTTCGTTAATTTTTGTTAAATTCTACAAAATTAAAAAAAAATGTTGTGAAATCTTTAAGATTTTTTTTTGACATATTTTGAAATCTTAGAAACTCTAAATTAATTGTTAAAAATAAAACCTAAATCATTAAAAATGTCCACAGAAATCTTATTGTCGGTATATTATTTTGAAAATACAACAATTTATAAGAAATTTTTTTATTTCTTGGTTCAAAATTCGGCTTTTTCGTTTCAAAATATATCTTTTGGTAAAAAATCTCATTTTTTTTGCTTCTTGAAAATTCAACTATTTTGGTATAAAATTAATCTGATTTGGTTGAGGATTCAGCTATTTTGTGGAAAATTCGTCTTTTTTGGTTAAATTAAACTAAAATTTATTTCCAATTAAAATCTTTTTGATAGAAATAATATCAACTATTATATTTTTTGTTAATTCATCCATTTTGGTTGAAAAGTCATTTTCGTTAAAATTTAACTCTTTTGTTGAAAAGTGTTTTTTTTTGTATAAAAATTCATCTCTTTTGGTAAAAATATGTATGTAGAGGGTTCAGCTGTTTTGTTGAAAATTCGTCTTTTCTAAGTGAAAATTTAACTACTTGCTCGAAAGTTCAACTTTTTGTTGAAAATCTAACTCTTTTGTTGAAAATTCCTCTTTTTGGTTTGAAAATGGTAGGAAATTTGACTGTTTTTTTTTAAGTAACTTTTCTGTTGAAAATTTATCATTTTGGCTTGAAAATTCAACTGTTTTGTAGAAAATTCGTCTTTTCCGTTTGTAAATTCAATAAATTAAAGGAATTTTTTTTCTTTCTTGGTTCAAAATTCGGCTTCATTTGCAAATTTATCTCCTAGGTACAGAATTTACTATTTTATGAATTATTATCATCTTGGTTATTCTGATTTTTAAATATTAAAATTAGAGAAGTGAAAAAAGTAACTTTTCAGGTAACTTGACGCTACTTTATCCAGTAACTGTAGCTAGTTACGAGTAACGTAACTTTAACTAATTACCTTTTTTCGCTAAGTAACGTAGCTGTAACTAGTTACTGAAAAACAAATAACTTACGCAACATATTTTGGCAGTGGTATTGGATGCAATCGAAAGTCGGTTTTCCTATAGTGTATATGCGGCCACCAATATGTGCACAAACAAAATGTGATATGTCACGAAGAGTATGCTAAAAACATAGCATTTTTAATAAAACATCTTTTGCAAACAAAATCGTTATCAAATGTGGGAAAGATCATATAAAATTTTGTATACATACCAGGCAAGCATGATGACATCTTTGACCTTCGGGTCCTATCCCCTGAAAGAATATCATTTAAATTAGTTGAAGTTCTATTTTTGAAAGTTGTTATAGTTTAGTTCTTTGAATTTTCACACAAATTGCATATGTAATTTAAATTCTGTTAATTTTTATAGATGCAAACTGGAAAAAGTAAGACCAGCATTTTTAGTTTTCGATTGTTAATTTAAAAACCAATTTTTCATTCTTCTTTTTTGACGTTATAAGGAGACCACCGATTTTTTGATCTTTCCAAAAAATTATGCATTTATAACGTTTGATGCGCTGCACAGTGGTCAATACAAGGAATTTATAAGCAAATTCAATGACAAAATTAGCAATTTAAAAAGTATGAAACTGTATGTAAAAGAAAATTGCCTCAATATATTCGATATTGATCATAATAAATGGAGATGTACTTAAGGAACATAAATAATTAACTTAATGTACATTTTACTTGTTATAAACGATTTATGTAAGCAAATAATAGAATATATTGTGCAAATGTTGAAAATACTTATTTCTTACCTAAAATTTATTATACCTTGTATTATATTCAAAATCAGTAATGCCATATTGTACGCCAACATTTGCTATTTTTATAAACAATTGAATGAACAAATATTCATCTTTGGTAGGTTTTTAGAAGTTTTCATTTCTTTTTTTCCACTGAACATAATTTAAACTATTTAAAAAGTTGTTCTCAACCACGAAAAATGGTTAACGGTTTTAGCTATGCTATATTTTAGCTATGATAACCTTTACTATTATTATAAACAATTTATTAAATAAGTGCGCAATTGCAAATCCTTTTAACTTGAGTAACTACATTTGTCTCCAACTCTTGTATTAGTACCTGAACGTTCATACTGTGAGAGAAAAGTTTTTCGAAAATTTGACAAGTATTACTGTTAATAAGAAATATTGACATTGGTAAATGAAAGATGAAGTATTCCTACTGAGAAGAAAAGCATACAAAGCATATAATTACGTAATATCATTTATAAGTATATAGCTAGCAACGACAATTATTGTAAATTATCAATTCTTGCATCGAAGTTGTATGTGATTATAAGTTTTTTTATGTATTCACAGAGACAAATTACTTTCTTCGTGCATAATATTTTAGTACGTATACTCATAGCTTTACAACTATTTTCCATGATGATTTGCCTCGAAAATTTTAACATTGTTGAATATTTTTTTACGTCAAAGTTTGATGAAGAATAAGTATTAACTATATAGCTTTCAGGAAACCTTTAAAGCAGATTTATTGAGAAAAATGATTTCTTTTTGCAAAGAGATATTAATTTGTGTAATTTGTTCACACTATTTGTCATTAATAGTAATAATTGTCCAATTTTGGCAAAACATTTTTGTTACAATACCTATTCTGAGGTACTATCATAACGGTTGGATTTGAAAAGCACTTAATCAAGTACTTAAAAAATCACCCTCGAAGTTCAGGAGTCCAACAAATCGAGAAAGATCAGTTCAGAACGGAGAGGTACAACATATCAGTGCTTTTTTTAAGGTTCATCTGATGTCCTGACAAATAATCCTAGGTATAGGATTATATTTAATATGATAGTTATTTGAAACGAATCTTCCTCTAATGAGTCTGAACGTTATGAAAGAAAATAATGTTTAGACATCTGAGCTACCAGACTTATTTCTATGCATGATAAAACCTTCGGGACGCAACTTGTGTGTCGTAGATTTTCAACCGAGTTACTAATTAGTACCAGAAGGAGATGTGTTTTTAATACCGCAAGTACTTAGTTGAAAATTATTTGCATGCGCGTTACCATCAAATAGTATCTTTTTGCAGCAAATATGTGGTCAGCACTTCTTTTTTAGCCATTTAAAATATTCTTTCAGTAAGATGGGCCCATGATTTGTTGAGAACCATAGAAAATAATATTTACGGGCAACATTTATGGGTGAACCAATTTCCAAATTACAAAACTATTTATTTTCATATTACTTTTCTGGCTTTTAAAGACACTCAGAGACAAAGGTGTCTGGAAACAAAAGCATTGATCTCGGTCTGTTTTCTTTTGAACCACTTTGATATCTTTTTTGCACGAGTATAATTATTTGGCCCCTATTAAAAATCCTCGTGTTCTTTTCGGACAGGATTTACGCGTGGAAATTTTCGAAGCTTTTTATATTCCGCGAGTATCACTTTACTCAATCACGGTTTTTCTGGTGTAATTCCTGTCTGCAAATAACACGAAGACTTCCTTGTGGGTTTTCACATTCTCATTCTAATCCTCTTAACTAGGTCCATGCAGTATTAAAAATGCATTTTCTTCTAGAAAATAATTAATGACCCGGTTCAAAATCTACGACACCCAGGCTCTTTTCCAAAGGTTTTTTCATCCAAAGAAAGAAGCCTTGTAGTTCAAGTGCCTAAAAATGATTTGTCTTCAGGACAATTAGGGGGAGATGTGCTTTAAATACCTATACCCCAAGGATTGTTTGTGAGTACATCTGATGGACCTTTAGAAAATAACTGGTATGTTGTAACTCATCGTTCTGAACTGGTCTTCTTCAAGGAAGATATTTGTTGACTTTTGAACTTGAAGGGTTATTTTTTTAGACGGTTCGAACTTCAGGAAACACTCCAAATGTGGTGTGCAGGATTTTGAAGGTGGAGTTGAATTTTTATTTGAATCGTATGTGTACAATTTAAACTTGCTATCAACAAATAAATTTCGGGCCCCAGGCTGGCTGATATGACAGCAGTGATCGCCAATTATTGAAACTCGACGCAGACACGAATGTTCATTTTTAGCCATAACTCAGGAACCCGTAACGATTTTCGAAAACTTTTCTGGGTAAATTGAAAACAAAGTCTCACGGATTGAGTCCTGTAAATTTTAGATTTTTG
The DNA here is from genome assembly GCA_011634705.1 of Andricus grossulariae. NCBI lineage: Eukaryota > Metazoa > Arthropoda > Insecta > Hymenoptera > Cynipidae > Andricus > Andricus grossulariae. The sequence goes on from JAABKJ010000076.1 coordinate 8,908,093, forward strand.
CTACAACTTTGCTAGGTCACGACACGTAGAATTTGAGGTACATGGAAAATTCTTGAATTTATTTCAAAAACTTTTAACGTGATATATCTTATTAAAATAATAAAAAATATCTGTAGAATGAATTATTGCACGTGGAATTTCCATATTATTTCAGCCGTTTGTTTTCAATGTCTAATTTTATTTTCAAACGATTAATTGAATTCAAAGTCATCATAGATTTTTAGTACTGCTCGTGCTAGTCGTGTAGATAATTTCCGACGTAGTGTAACACACACAGAAAAAATAGAACTGAATTTTTGTTGCGGGTAATTTTCAAGTTGATGAAATTGAATTTTTTCGCATCGAAACAAAACAAGATGCAATAGAGTTGACGTGGTAACCATTTCTCATGTCGTGGGTAAGTCTGAGCACGTGAAGTTAATTTTTCTTGCAGCTAAAGATTCATTGAAAGTCGCTGTGAAGATTACATTTTGTTTTTTCTGTGTAGTTATTGTTAATCGTTTAGGGGGAAAAAATATTTGCTAATATCCTAAATGTGAGTAATGAAGACATATTGTATTATATATAACATGCGAATTTGAAATAACTTCGATTGAAGTAAGACTCACCTGAAGCATATTTTCCAAGGCAGGTTGCGAGAATACTACTTCGATGGCTTTAAAAATAAAAATAAAACATATTTATTTATTTTTTTTAAATTTCAGGTTGAGTTTTTCATAATTAGGATCAAGGTTCATTATAAGATAATGAAAAAAACTTTCAAGTAAACCCAAAGAAAAGTTACGTTCAAATTAACGAAATTATTTCTTTAGCTTCGTTTCTTTTTTAATTCGAAGTGAAACTGCATTTGAAATACACTCAGAGAAAAAGTTGTCTTGAAACAAAAGCATCTTTCTCTTGCCTGTTTTGTTTTGCACGACGTGAATATATTTTTGACTCAAATAGAATTATTTGGCTGCAAGATTAGGTGAAGTTAGTGGCATTAGGCAAATTTTTGCTGCAAAAGGATTCCTGTTAAGACAAATGAAAATCCTCTCAACCTCAAATTTAAGAGGAAATTCCATTTACGTCAAAAAACATTCGAAAATCGTTTTGAATTTTCCCAAGAATCTCAGCAGAATTATATTCATACAACCTTAAAAATAAACTGAAGGTACTTTATGAAGCGGATTTCGTATATAATTTATGCTCAAATTCACTTGTTCAAAAATATTCCAGGGAAAATGAGAAAAAAAAATTAATTTAAAGGATTCATTTTTATGCAAAATTCATACAGATTTCTAAACACTTTGAAAACAAATTTGGTCAGTTTTGAGATAATTTTTATATTTTCATCATTTATGATTAAGAAAGTAATAGAATTGTCAGAAATTTCACACCAATTTTTTCCACAGATCTCCACGTTTTGAGAGCCCCTGAAGCCGAAAAACTAGCTTTGGCGATGGCGTTTATCTGTCGGTCCGTACGGCCGTCGTAAACACAATAACTCTCGAAAAAATAAATGGATCAAATTGAGGTTTGGCACACTTGTTTCAGGTCCTCAAAGAAAGAACGAGTTCGTTAATCAGTCATTTTGGATAAAAATTCCAAAAGTGAGAGCATTTAAAAAAATGTTAAGACCATATTTGTTCTGAGATATATAAATTTTATTTACGGCTATTCGTAGTACTTAGAAAGTGGAACAACTTATCCTTATGGCAAAGAAAAATATCAGAAATTTCATTTTATCGTCAAACTATGCAAGATACGAGAAAAGATGAACCAACAAAAAAGCTGCTCTCAAAAAAGATCTACAAATTTGTCGATAATCACTTCTTTACAGGACGCGTAGTTTTGTTTTATTCATGAAAAATAACATTTAAAATATAAAAAAATTAATTTTTGTAAAAAGTACACAAGCTATGAAAAAAAATTAGTAAAAAAAATTATGCACCTGAAACACATCTACCAACTTCTTATAAATCACTTTTTGATAGGACGTGCAGTTTTGGTTTTAATCATAAAAAATGACATTAAAAATAAAAATAAAAAATTTGTGGAAAAACGACAAAAGGAACGAAAAAAAATTGATAAACAAAAGTTGATCACCCAAAAAAGAGATGCAAATTTTTGATAATTTGTTACGTTCTCATCATTTATAATTTAGAAAGTATTAACATTTTCTGGAATTTGACACCGCAAAATTTAAATTCCGAACCAATCGACGCACAATAAGAAAAAAAGTTCAAGAGAGCTTCAAGAGAGCAAGCTTTTGAAAAGTCCTGCAAAATGCCTTTTCAACCGTTTTTCAATACGACTCGTCATTTTGGTTTTATTTATCGAAAGTACAATGCGGAAAATTGAAAAATCAAATTTCGAACCAAACGGCGCGAGATAAGTAGAAAAATGTCAACAAAGAATTGCAGCTTTCAAAATGTCTTACAAAATTTATTTGAACCCTTTTTTTGACAGGACTCGTAATTTTGGGTTTATTTAGCGAAAATATTATGAAAAAAGTCGAAGATTCAAATTTTAAGCCAATAAACGACGCAAAATATGGGGAATAGTCTTTGTAGGAATTTCAGCGTTTGAAAATTTCTACAATGTTTCCTATTACCATTTTTTGAAAGAACCCCTAATTTTCAATTTATTTATCGGAATTGATATGAAAAATAGAAAATTCCAATATTATGCCAAATGGCGTGAAATTTTGTTTTATCAATCAAAAATAATTTTTAAAAAAATGCACTTTTTAGCATAACAACGCGAGATAGGAAAAAATGTCTTAAGAAAGGATTGTAGTTTTTCAAATATATTTTTTAAGGTGATTCAGAAAATAATTATACCTTTACAAAGGTCTGTCAAAAATCGAGCGCGTAATGCGAGTGTCACGATGAGAATGTATACCTCAAAGCCTACAGAGCTTTGAGCAACTTAATCTTTAACTATACTTAATTACGTAGACAAATCAGAATATGAAGAAGCATATCAATACTGGGATCTAAAAGAGATCTTTTTGATAAAGTTTCATTCAAGCATTCCAAGTGCAAAGAATAAATATCCGAGCGCGAAGCACGAGATCCAAAAGACGCTTGCCCTAGGCGCGCCCAATGTGCAAACCGCGCGCGCGATGAGAATGTGTAAATACTATTGACATATTGTATAAATTAATAAACCATTTTCATCCTTTTTTCACAAGTCAAAATTTTTTGTCATCTATTATATATCGAATTAGCCTCTCAGACTTTTAAACTCCAGCAAGTCGTTAACACGTAACATTGACCTGTGTTGTAAATAATTTGCGTTAACAAATAGGAAATATTCCTTATTTTTTTCAATCTTAATTGTCTTTTTATAGCTTATCACACTTATTCTCTTGCAAAATATTGTTCGAACTAACCATCTATTAGTTTGTTATATATTTCAAGTGAACAAATAGACCATTTTTATCAGTTTTCCGCCCAAAAACATTCTTTGCTGTTACATATGTATAGAAGTAGCTTCACAGATTCATTTTAATATTTAATATTGTTAACACCTAACGTTAGAATTGTTATGAATCACTTACGCCAACGAATATGAAATTATTCATCTTATTTTATTATCTATTTATCGCGGAGAAAATTATTCCTCATCTTAAATCTGTATCAAAATAGTATCTCAATAGCTTATCAAACTTATTCTGCTGCAAAACATTTTCAACACTTAAGATCTATTTTTGGTATAAATATTTTAAGTAAACAAGACGACAATTTTAATATTTTTTGTGCGGAAAAAATACTTTGATCTCTAATAGGTATCGAAGTAGCTTCTTAGACTTACAATATTTCAGAAAATTCTTCAAATTTGCCATTTACTTTTGTGCGAAATAATTTAAACTGAGGAATAGAAAACTTTTATATAGCCTCACAAAAAGCTTATAAGAATTACTGAAATGCGAAACTTTTTGGATTCTTTTAAATCTGATAAGTTATTTCGATAAGTATGTGATACTTTGGTATAGGCTACTTTGATAAATTTTAAATGCCAAAGATTTGTTGATTTTAAATGGCAAAATAAACGTTAAGCAGCAAAATTGCTTATCTCAGAAAGATCGATGAATATACTTCAGACCATTTTTTGTTAATACGAATATTTTGTAGTTTAATCGTCATAACTGTTTTAAAAAAATCAAAAATTTAATTTTCCAGAAAAACTATGCGAGGAATGAAAACATTTCACCATGAAAAATTACTTATCTAAAAAAGATCCACAAATTTACTAAATACAATTTTTTGATAAGACGTACAGTTTTCGTTTCCATTGTGATAACTTTTGGGAAAAATTCCACTTTCCGGAAAAATTATGCGAGGTTAAAAAAAAATCCAAAAAACAAATTGTTGCTTTTACGTAGACCTGCGAAATTGTATTGAACCTTTTTCTGATAGCACTAACGTGTTTTGTTTTGAATATCGAAACTGATATTAACAAATCACAACTACGAAGAAATAATAAAGAAAAAAAAAACATTTTAACAAAATAACTTTTTTTATAATTACACAAATTTAGGACCAGCCAAACGTATTTTAGTGCTTCTCATGGCTCACGCGGCCTTAAGGCCGACATAGCCTCAAGCCAATTAAAAATGTAACGTTTGTTGAGAATCTAATACTCTTTAATTATGAAAAAAAACTTTCAATTCGATTAAAAATTGCTAGCTGTGCACTTTTTTTAATGGAAAATTCAATATTTGTACCATTTAAACTTAATTATTTATCAAAATTCTTAAACTCGTTCAAAAATTTGTTCACATTGTCAATATTGAAAAAAAATAAACATTGATGATGATCTGTTAATTTATTGGTTCGTAGTGTAGATCAGCCAATTTCTGAATCTTTATTGTATATTACATAATTCAGGTCATTTCGTTGCTAACTCCGAGAAAGTTTGGGCACTTCAAACTAATTATTATGTTTCATTTTCTCTAATTCAATGTGGCTACGTCGTTAGATAAATAATTATCAATTATTTTTGGGTAACAATGGTTTTGATACAAATTTAAAATAACAATGTAATGCTGCAGTCAAGGTAACGTTACGCTTTGTTCCTTTCACATGTTAAAAGAATGAATAAAAATTATTTAAATCATTTAAAGGAATATACATCATATCTTTCATTAATTTTATTTATATTTAGTAATTTTCCAATAACTTACATTCAGTATATATTACAAAAAGTCTTCTTTTTCACATCGACGTTTTATATACTCTAATTATTGAATAAAATATCTTTACAGGAAGTATTTATCTTTTGTATGTATGATTACTTACTTAGTAAGAAAGCGAACGCCACTCTTCCCACCATCTTGAATAGTGAACCTCCCAATTTTTTCTCGATTAAAATTCTTTCCAGAAAAAATACTTGTGAAATAACGATATTTGAGAAGAAACTGAATATTTTTAGAATGATAACAGCCTTTGTTTCAATCGTCTTATATAGTACAGTACCCTCCCACTTATCGTTCTACCACCTACTTTGACTTCTGTACTCGATTTGACCCCACTAACGACTATTCAAAAAATGTTGACATTTAATGTGACCTATTTAATAAGTTTAATTAGAATGTTTTCTGTTAATTTCTTCCTCAAATATCACATTTTTAAATCAATTTCTTAGAATAGATTCGATGTTCTCAGCCAATGATATCAGCATAAAGCGAAAGGGGAGAAATATTGTTGGTGTGGTGGGGACCTTACCTAATGCGAATTCCGGTCCAAGACTTTTGCTACAGGTGGGAGGGTACTGTATTTGCGTACACGTGTCGACGAAATTGTCGAGATTCGGTGGAAAAATAAATAAAGTTACGATCTCGCAATCTTTACTATCAATCTGCCCGATTTCATACACAGATATTCGAAAAAATTGTCATAATTTTAATCTTTTCTGAAATTACGAATATGCTTGAAAATGACGATAATTATTTAGATTTTTTGATAGTATATGAAGGGTTATTTTCCTAAGCGTGGATATTGGATCTGAAATTTATCAAAATTTTATGTGGATTGTGTAAAAGCCCAACACAGCGGATGGATAGTAATGATTACAAAAATGTATTATTTGAACAATATCACTTATGATACTTTAATTCAATTAATTTCTTTAATTTTGTTTTTTTGTTACTTTACAAATCATGCTTCAAGCATATTTCAAGGAAATAATTATTCAGGTCGGATTGTCTAGTGTTTCAGCAGTTCCGGAATTATTCGAGGACAAAAAATAGAAAATATTTTCATTAGTTCTTTATTTAAATGAGATTGCACATTAGGAATGTGAAAACATCGTATATTTGGGGTATCTACCTTCCCTAAGTGACATTTTATTCATTGAGGAAGAGGTTGCATAAGGCTTTCTTATTTTTTGTAATGGTAACATTTTTGAGAATTTTTAAATTCATTTAATTAAACGTTCCTCAATTTAAAAATGTCTAATACAATTTTCTCAGCAATTGTCCAGATGTATGTGTGTATGTGTGTGTGTGGATAAATGGATGACACACTTTTTTGTGAACACAATAACTTGAAAACGGTTGCAAATAAGTTGGTGAAATTTTAGGGGCTTATTGCTACTACTAATATTTTGAAACCGACTGCAGGATTTGTGAAAATATTCATTGCATTTTTTCTTAGCAATTTATAATATTTTTAAAATCGGTTTTTTATGGTAAAACTTCTTTCATGAACATAATTCAAAGTTGATGCAAAAATATAAAATATTTATTGACTGGAGACGAATCGATTGACCTATAATATTAATACATTTTAATAAAAAGTAAGGAAGTTATGGCCATTTACGTTATACGAGAAATCGATTTTTATAGTAAAAATTTTCTCATTCTCATAATTCAAAGTTGATGCGAGAATAGATCCGATGTGTTAATTCGAGACGAATCGATACACCTATAATATTGACACATTTGATTCAAGAGTAAGGAAGTTATGGCAGTGTATAATATTAAAAAAAAAAAAAACATTTTTCATAGTACAACTTTCTTCATTAAAATAATTCAAAATTGATGCAAGAGCGGAAAAGATTCCTTGATTCGAGGAAAATCGATTGACTTATAATATTAATACACTTTATTGAAGAGTAAGGGAGTTATGTTCATTTAGAGTATTTGAACCATCCGTTTTAAAACGAAAAACTTTTTTCATCGACCTAATTTAAAATTGATGCATGAATAGAAAAGACCTTTTAATCATAAATATTTAAATGAAATAATTCTGGCAATTTTTGTGAACAAATCATAAAGCTGAGAACGGGATAAGGTGCGACATAACTTCCCCCTTCTCTCTTCTAGCTCGAAAAATTAGCATTTCAAATACAAAATTTGATTCATCATTGTATTGAAATTTTGTTTGTATTATTTTGCAACTTTTTATTTTTTGTGAATTTCTATTTTTAAATTGATAAAAATGAAAACTTTAGTTTGTCTATTATTTGAAAAATCACTTTTTTTTCCTCTATGAGGAAGCAAATACATTTGCTAACAGAAAGCGAAGTGCACGTGAAACAAGCACCATATAAATATAATTAGAAACAAAGTGGAAACACTCGATATCGAATTCACAGCTAGTTTAAATTTGAATCAGTGAAAAAGGGTTACTGAATTAAATCAATAAGAATCTTTACTAATTCAAAACGTAATCTCACTGATTCAAATTCAAAGAGCAGTTTACAAGACTTATAAATGATTAAAAGTAATTTCCTATTTTTTCCAACTGCAAATACTTGAATAATGGTAATATCAATTAATTTTGGTGAAGCCTTACGTTCGAAAGCATCTAATTTATGAGCTATGGTTGGAAAAAATTCTCGAACTGAAAGAAGCATTATAATTCATTCTTTTATTTTCGGTCACAGAAATAATGATGGTCAAACTACTGATACTTCGCAACATCTTTTAGAGATGGTCACACTTCTACCCCTTTCTAACGTCTCGCTGGGGCGCGAAGGCAACCCTGTGTTTGGTCACAGAAATAATGTTGGTTACAATCCTACCCCTTTCCAACGTCTTGTAGAACAAATGTTATGTACAATAACAATAATGATGTAATAATGTAATAAATATATAATAAAAGATGTAATGAAAATTTGATAATGTACAATAATATTTTGTAATAATGTACCGGCATAGAACTTTTTTGCCGATACCGGTAGGGAAATTTTTTGCCGGTACCGGTAGGGAAGTTTTTTGCCGGTACCGGCAGAGGATCCACTGCCATTAGATATATCTGTTTTGGGAGCCTAAAGGATATTTGTGCAAAATTTCGGTGCCGGTTGGTCAAAAACTGTGGATATGTATAAGCATTATACGTTTAAGGCCACTTGACCCTGTATATTTGATATACCTGTCCGGGAGCCCAAAGATTATGTGTGCAAAATTTGGTGCCGATTGCTAAAAAAAAATGCGGCGGTACCCCCGTCATCCCTAAATACTCTTACGACCTGTATGGGAGCCCAAAGAATATCTGTGCAGAATTTAGGGTCGATTGGTCAAACACTGTGGATTTGCATAAGCATCATACATTTTAGGCCACTTGATTTTATACATTAGATTATTAAGTATTATCATAATTAGGATATAAATGTTTGGTATTTCGTAAAAACAATTTATTAATATATTTTTTAAATCGAAGTGTCTCATCGTCATTTTCCGGACAACAATATTCATCTCCTTTTCCAACTCCCCTAGTTTTTAGGGACGATTGGTTACAGCCTTTTCAAATACTGCATACCATTCTAAACATTACAGTAAGTTTCAAAATCTTTTAAATATTTCATGTTTGAAAAAATAATTCTTTTAAGAGAATGTCGAAAACCCTATTCCAACAGTTGTTTGATTTTTACACGTCACATACGAAAAACAGTAGTTCAACCAATCCTGATTGAATTCTCTGTAAATTTGAATCAGTGAGAAGCAAGTCACTGTGTCAAAACAGGCCGGATTTTTACTTATTACTCAGTTATAGCTTACTAAATAATTAGTCAAATGTACTGATTATTAGAGAAAATCCTTATTGATTTGACTCATGTATGTGACGTACTTTTCACTGACTCTAATTTAGATTTCCTTAGAACACTGTTTGGCTAAGTATTACTTCTGGTGTTCTAGACAATCAGCAATGCCTTATTTTCCCGCAAGGTATTCAAAAAAGGTAGTTTAAAAGATAAATATTTAAATTACAGTTTAAAAAAATTATTTTCTCAATTTAGAGCTTAAAATTTTAAGAAACTTAGAGTTTTCTGATTGCGATAAAACAGAAAAGGAATCTCGCCTCTTAGAATAAAAAAATGGTTAAATAAGCTGATAACGTGAAGATGTTATTATTCCACCAGCAGTATTCATAATCTTATCACACTTTTCTGAATAACCATTACAGTTTCTTATGAATGTACTGAAATTAAAAATATCAAGTTTTTCTAATTCAGTTAGAGAAAATTGATCCACTAAAGATTATTAGAAAATTACTAATTCAATGAGGAAGAATATTTCCTAATTCGATAGTGGAAAACTACTTTCGTGAATATATATTAATTTATTCAGAACTTTACACATTAATTAAAAAAAGGTTACAAAAATGGGAGACGTGACAAATAGAAAAGTTTTATCAAAGAACGCAATTATGTAAAATTGCCATCTTTATTGAAACAAGGAGGTTGGCATATTGCGGAATTTGTAAATAGCCTATACGTCAACTTTTCTCACATAACGTGTTTAAAAATGGTATCGCGTTGAAGTGATACGATTGTAATTATTTACTCACTTTATCTGTTAACCTTCCTCAGAATCACCACGTCATTTTTTATTAAAATGACTTAAGAATTAGGTATTTTGAAAAAAATTAGGCCATTTTTTAGCTTCATCTACATAATTCATCATTTTTTAGCTTTATTCAAATGATTATGAAAAAATTTTGGGTAATTAATGAAATACGTGTCCCTTTACTTCAACTCTAAAATGATATATCCAAATACTGAATTATTCTGAAACCATGACCTAGAATTTTCTTAAAATTTAGAATTTTCTTAGAATTTTGCATAATTTGAAATTTTATTATTGGTCAATAGTACGTTTTCTGCGACTTTTCAACCAGTCCTAATCAGTTTTAAATTTTCATCGGAATTCACTGAGGGATCATCCAAAAATTCCGTGAAGCATTTTTCTAACATTTTCAATCCTCCCTTTCCCTATTCAAGATACCATAAGATTTTTTCTGCCCCCCCCCCCCTATCTTAGTGCGATTTTATAAACCTAGAATTTTTCTACTTTTATTTAAACTATTATTATTTAGTCTATACACTATCAAAATTCCTATTTATTTATCGCAGGCTCTTTCCACTAATCCCATATTTTCCCCCTTTTCTTTTTTTTTCGTTCAAATGTAAACTGAATTAACAGAACTCATTCAGAATATATAGCTCTTGTTAGTATGAAGCTAATTTTTTTTTGGTTGGGAATTAATTTTTTTATTTTTATAGAACCTTTTTAGATGTGGAAACTTTGATGGTAACATTTCTTCGTACATAACTGACTGTTTTTTTTATGAGGACATTCGATCCCAGTAACAAAACTTTTTTTAAAAGATTTTCAGAAAACGCTATCAGAATTTGGAAAGAAATCTCAAATAGTTCAATTAGGTCAAAATTTATAGAGGCTTGAAGAACAAATTTTTGTTTTTATTTTAAATAAAGCACAAAATTCAAAAACGCACAGCTTCCTAATAAGTGGTGTTTTTCACAATTCAGAAACGTATATGTGGCCCAATTTCGTCTAAAAAACAACATATTTCGTCCCTGAGAAATTTTGCGACATCAAAAGTACAGTAGGATGGACAAAAAATTCAACTTTCGATTTTAGGCGATACCCCCCCCCCCCTCCCAATTTGTTCTTCCAGACTTCCAGATAAAACCCTAGGGTTTTATATGGGAAAAACTCGATTTTCAAAAAAATGGGAAAAAGAAATACTTGTTATAAACTTTTTGTGAATCAAAGTTTAGTGACCTTTTAACGAGCATTCAAGGAATAATTTCCACCCAATAACGTTTGGAATTTTTTCAATCTGAATTATTTGTAATCGATAAAATACGAGTTTTCAGGTACATATATATATATAAATAAATTCAAATTGTTTAAAAAATTATTATTTGTTCAAACAATATTTTCCCCTGTAAATTGTGAAAAGTTATTCTTTTCTGCAATTAATAACACAGTTAACGAATGTGAAGAGTATTTTTTTTTGCTCAAGATATTTTGCAATTATTGAAACAATTATCATTCACTCATTCACAATATAGACCAAAATTATTCATACAATAATCATTAATTTAAACTATTTTTCAGTCTGTTATGTATAGTTATATTTTCAGATCGTATTCGTAAAAATGAATACATTTTCAAACGTATTGCTTTAGAAACAAATTTTACTCTCAACAACCGTTGATTGTATCATTAATTCCATAAAATAATAATTTTTTTGACTTTACAAGGGGAGAAAATTGTTTAAATAAATGAAAATGGTTTAAATAATTACCAAATACTCTTAAGAAATATACTGCTCTCAACATTCTTTAATTGTGTCATTATTTCCGAAACATTAAAACTTTTTACGATCTTATGAAGAAAAAGTGGTTTGAACAAATAAAAATTGTTTAAGTGATTACCGTCTATGTTAAACAAGAACTACTCTTGACATTCATCAACTTTGTATCATTCATTCCGTGGGATAATAACTTTTCACAAATAACAGGAAACTCGTCACTTATCGATTAAAAATAATTCATGCTGAAGATAAATGTAAATTTAAAGCTTTTTCGGGTTTCAATCGTGTGCAAAACTACGAAACTTGCCGACGTTTCGTGAACATAAAACGTCGACATTTGATTGAATCCGCGAAAGTCATTCTTCACATAAAACCAATACCTTCTCATTGAGATGAGAATGTAAAAAATTATTTTCAATGTTAAAAGTTTTTGAAATTGTTGTTTGAATTTAAAATAACAATAATTGGAAACAATATATTTCAATTATTGTTATTTTAAATTCGAACAATAATTTTAGAAACTTTAAATATTAAAAATTATTTTTTAAATAAAAAAATGCAATTATTGTATTTTTAATGAATCAATCAAATTTATTTGAAAAAGTTTTTAATTGTTCAAATTATGGAATTTCATAATTCGGGAATTTCCCAATCCTGTAATATTATAAACTGTTCGGGAATCTTATAATTTGGGAATTTATTTTTTGAACAGTTTATAATATTACTAAACAGGAAAATTCCCGAATAATAAAATTCCCGGCAGTTTATAATATTACTGAATTTGAACATTCCCGAACAATAAAAGTCCCGACAGAAAATTATAAAATATCCGAACTAGAAAATTCTGAAATTTAAACAATTAAAACATTCTTTAATAAATGTTATTTATTTATTCAAAATAAAATAATCAAATATCGAAGAAAAGATTTTTAATGTTAAAAATTTCTAAAATTATTTTTTGAATTTGAAATAACTTTAATTGAAACAAATTTTTTATCCAGAAATATATTTGTTTAATCATTGTTATTTTGAATTCAGACAATAATTTTAGAAACTTTAAACATTAACATTTTTTCAATTGAAATATTTGATTATTGTATTTTCAATAAATAAATAATATTTTTTAACCATTTTCAATTGTTTGAATGCGGGAATTCTATTATTTGGGAATTGCATAATCCAGAAATTTTATTATTCAATAATTTTCCAATTCAGAAATTTTATTATCCGGAAATTTTATTATTCTGCAATTTTTTAGTTAGGATATTGTATGAATCGTCAGTTTTCCGTTGAAAATTTTATTATTCGGGACTTTTCCAATTTGTAAATTTTACAGTGTCAGGAATGTTATTTATCAGGATTTTTCAGTCGTCCCATGTAAAAATTTCCCCCACACATATCAAGCCTATACTAGCACCATATATATTGACATCTATTCTATCTAAAAAAATGTATGTCACCAAATATCTCGAAAGTATCGAATACATTGTTATCGCAAACCTGATTGGCTATTCATCAAGTGAAATTGTTTCATATCTTAAATTCGTAATTTTTTAATCTACAAGTCATCACTTTTTAAATAAAATAATCATATAGAAAACTTTATGCGAATTCATAATCATTTGTGATTTTTAAACACTCTTGCGCGGTTAAAGTTAAACTTTCCACAAATTATCTAATAATTTATTCAAAATATTCTATACATGTTATATGTAATAACATATAATAATATTTTCCAGCTTTTTGCTAGAAATTAGTATATTTTTTAAGAATTTTAATATAAAATTATAAAGTTTCGAAGAATAAGATTTAAAATTTCGAAACAAATTTAGGTTTTTTAGTGCATTTCACCTGAAATTGGAAAAACAAAAATTATTAGATTCAAAAAGTTCATAATTTTTTAAGAATTTTAGGTTACTCAGCGTTTTACACAAAAAATGCGTATTTTAAGAGAAAAATCCTTATAGTTCGAACAAGGTTTGCAATTTTTAACAGTTTCAAGTTATATCAACGTTTTTCACAGGAAATCGGACTAAATCGAGTGCGAAGCACAAGATACGTGATGAGAAGGTGTTCGGTAAATCCGAAGGAGTTTTAACAAAAGAGAATTCACAATCACCAAATGACAGTTGTCTCAGGCTTTACAGCTTTTAAAATAAGTCATGAACCACTGAATTCACAGATTTTTAATAAATATGACTAAGGAAAGTATGACTTGTTTGTCTATTGCAACTAAAGACAAGTATACATAAAACTATTTAAAAAATCAATCAAAATTAACTGAATCTTAAAAAATGTCATTTTTGCTCATTTTTCAACAAATTCTAATTCAAACAAAAGTTATATTTTTTTAATCAACTGTTTGTTAGAAATTAATACCAAAAACCATAAAACAAGTTTTTCAATTCTTAAAATAAAAAGGATTGGATCTCATCGCGCACTGAAGGACCATTTTTGATTTCAAAAAATGATAAGAGATTATTAATTGTAATAACACATATCAACTTTTCAGCAATACTCATTTTCGGTTTGGAAAAATTTCGTATTTTGCTCTCATCGAAATATACCTATCGTTACTAAAAATAAAATTATCTTATTAGCTAAAATAAATAGTACACAAAATGATTTAAATCATGCATTCCAATTTTTTTAAATTACCCCGTTCAATGGCTTTTTGTCATGCTCTTTCGTAGAGCGCGCTGCATATACATACGCAATTCGATATTATTTGAGATATTTTCCACAAATGAAATTGGAACTAAATGATATAATGAATAAAATACTATAAAAAAGTGAAATAAGTAAATAGGTGTAACCAAGAATTATACTAGAAACTGGAACGAAGCAATCCCTTAGAACAAATTTTGAATTCCCGCCGAAAATGTGTAGTGCTGCCACCTACAGTATTTGTTTTAAATTAAAATTAGGCAACACTGGGCAAGTGGGAACACTGTTAAAAAAAATAACTAATTTTGCTCTGCTGGATTTTGTGACTTGATCACGTTTATTACGTCTGTGGAGTGTGTCCAAGGAGATTTTGAAGCCGGTTTGTTTGTTTTGTTATAAATTAAGGACAAGTGGATAAAATCGACGAATAATGAGTCGAGAAGGAAAAATAGTCACCTTTAAACTTTTCGTGTTTAAAAACCAAAGACCAACAGAAATTCGTAAATTCAGTTTGAAGTCCACCGACTTATCCTTCGAAAAAATGGAAGAGAATTTGCTGGCTATCTTCCCTGATTTAAAGGAATCAAAGTACACCTTATTATGGAAAGGTGCGTATAAAACTTCAACTATCCAGTCTCTAGGTATGCTCGAAATGAATATAATTGACAGTTCTGTCAATTTTCAACCCAAATAATTGAACCCTTTCATCATAAAATGATCTTACAAATTTTCTTTCTTCTGACGTCGAATGTATTTATATTTTTATGCGATATCCAAATATTATTTTTGATCTGGAAATGTCATGTGTTCAATTTTAATGGATGCGCATATTTAATACATTTTTTTTGTAGATAATCATTTTATTGATCAATGTTATTATGTGCATAAATTGTACATTCCATTCGTTTGCTGTGAATTCCAAATAATGCATTTTGCTGTCATAAAAATGATTATTAAAGAATTTAAAAAATAAAATATGAAAGAATATCAGTTCTTGGATTTATTCTCGGAAAAGGAAAAGATCATTCTTTTGCTTGCGCGCTATTTTGAAGTAATGGCAATTTAAATTGCTTAAAAAATGAACGAAAGGCTATTTGGTTTTGAGGTTATCTAGAACTTCAAAAAGTAAACAAACGTGAAATCTTGTCATTCGTTTTTTTTTTGTTTTGTTAAAAAATACTTTTTTTAACTGAAAATGTTTTCTACTCCAGTTTCGGTTGAAAATGTATAGTTTTTAGTTGAAAATTCAACTATTTGCTTGAAATTTCATGTACTTTGGTAAACTAGCTGTGAATTCGATCTCGATTTATTCCACTTTGTTTGTATTTATAATTATATGGTGCTCATTTCACGATGAGCACTTTGATTCCCGTTAGCAAGTATATTTGTTTCTTCATAGAGGAAGCATGATTGATTTTTTAAATGATAGACAAACTAAAGTTTTAGTTTTTATCAATTTAAACCTAGAAATCTACACAAAATAAAAAATTACAAAATAATAAAGAAATTTGTGAAATACAATGACAACTTTATGATTTTTTATCAAAATTTTCAGAATTATGTTGACGAAAAGTTTTTCTGTTTAAAACAGATCTTTCAAATATTATAAATGAGCATAACTTCCTTACTATTTAATAAAGTGTATTAATGTTATAGATCAATTGGTCTGCCTCGAATCAAGGAATCTCTTACGTCCTTCCATCAATTTTGAATTATAATAAAGAAAAAAATTTTACTATAAAAAACTGTTTTTTTCTTCAAATATAATGCATTACCATAGCTTCCTTACTCTTTAATAAAATTTATCAATATTATAGGTAAATCGACTCGTCTAGAATGAACGCATCTTTTCTATTCTCGCATCAACTTTGAATTAATAGAATGAGAAATATTTTACTA
The DNA here is from genome assembly GCA_011634705.1 of Andricus grossulariae. NCBI lineage: Eukaryota > Metazoa > Arthropoda > Insecta > Hymenoptera > Cynipidae > Andricus > Andricus grossulariae. The sequence goes on from JAABKJ010000076.1 coordinate 8,924,217, forward strand.
TAAAAATTGATTTTTAATATAATATAAATGACCATAACTTCCCTACTCTTTAATAAAATGTATTAACATTATAGGTCAATCGATTCGACTCGAACCAAGGAATCTTTTATATTCTTGAATCAACTTCGAATTATTTTAATGAACCGTTTTCAAGTTATCGTGTTTAAAAAAAAGTATGACATCCACACACATATCAGGATAATTGCTTAGAATATTGTATTAGACGTTTTTAAATTTAGGAACGTTTGATTAAATGAATTCAAAATTTTTCAAAAATTTTACCATTACAAAGCTTCCTCTATGTGGAAGCAAAACGCGTCTTTTTTGTTCGAAACTTAATTTTACTAACTAAAAATCTAACTATTCCATTTTTTGATAAAAATTGATCGTTTTTTGTTGAAAATTCAACTATTATCTTTGAAAGTTGAACTTATTTGTTGAAAATTAATGTTACTGGTCGAATATTTTACTATTTTGTTGATTATTCGTTTTTTTGTTTGTTAATAAATACCTTCTTCAACTAAAAAAATTTAACTACTCCCTTTTTGGTTACAAATTTATAGTTTTTAGTTGCAAATTCAACTATTTTTTAATTCTAGATGACCTGTACCAAACAGCTTTTTATGCGATTTTTCAATATACATCATTTACTTCGCCATTACTTCAAAACAGCACGTAACTAAAAAAAATCCTTTTCCCGAAAATAAATCCAACAATAGATATTCTGGGTGTTTACTAACCAGGAAAGCCGGAAAATAGCCGGCAATTAATAGAAAACCGGGAATTATTCGCGAATACAAATTCGAGCCGGGAATCACATTTCAAGTTTTGAAAAATGTTAATTTTGAAAAGTTTCAAAAGAATAAAAAAATTGTCTTAAGATTTATGGGAACATTTTTTATAATTTTTTCATTTTGAAAAATTAATTTTAAGAGAATATTTAAAGCCTGACATATAGAACTAGATAACGAACAAAATCGGAATTTTTAGAAACAGTTATAAATTTTCAAGGAAATAGATGTATCAGCTGACAATCTTAAAGTTACACTGACCACAAATTGGAACAGGCTAGGCTGCGGATTGCGATAAGAAATATAATCTCAAATTTAAATAAAAAATAAAAACTTACTCTCGAGATATTGAGTTTCTGAATAAGACTAAGAAGTTTTGATCCAAAAAAAGTGAAATAATTCCGAGTAAATCGTGCAAGAATTTTGAGGTTACAGTTGCATAGGTTTTGAAAATCGGTTTTAAGGCATCTTTTCTAATTATGCAGAAGTTTTTTAACATTTTAGGAAAAATACCATCATTTTAAAAAATATTCAGGTTTAGAAATTTATGTGATTTTTTTTTAAATTTTAAGAAAAATTGGAATCATTTTAAAGGATATTTAGAAGCTTTAAAAGTATTTAAAAAATTACAAAATATTTTAAAGAAAATTTCTAAAAATCTCGAAAAAAATCTGAGAGATTTTAAGGTAATTTTTTTATTTTAAAAGATTTTTCAAAATTTTAGGAATAAATCGGGTTGAGAATTCACCTGTTTTATTGAAAATTCGCCTTTTCTGTTTAAATACAACTGTAATTTATTAAAAATGAGGTATTTTTGTTTGAAAATTAATTTTTTTAAGTAAAAATGTAATTATTGCATTTTTTTGTTAAAAATTGATCTCCTTAAGTTCAAAATTAATTTTTTTGGTAGAAAATTGAATTAGTTGGTTGAGAATGATCTTTTGTTTCTTGAAAATTCATATTTTCGGATTGAAAATGTTTCTGTTTGTTCCAAAATTAATTTTTTCCTTTTAAAGATTCAACTATTTTGTTTTAAATTCATCTTTTTTTCTATTTAAAATAAAAATATTTTTCAGATTAAATATCGACTATTACATTTTTTGTTGAGAATTCATGTTTTTGGTTGGTATTTCAACCACTTGGTTAAAAGTTGAATGCATTTTCCATACCCAGTATTCACGATAGACGATACAGTAAATCTTTTAATCTGAAAAGGTAGTAATCGTGAAATAACCTAATAGTGTCTAATAGAAAATTAATATTTTTGTTTCAGATCAAGAGGAAGATTTCATTACTCTATCAACTGCAAAAGAGTTTTCAACCTTTGAAGGTCACGTTTTGCAATCAGAGGCAAAAGATGAAATGAAACTGTTCATAAACTTTGAAGATGAATTATTTGCTGCCTCCCAGAAGTTCGAGCAGGGTAGACAGGTTTCGAATTTCTCGTGCAATGCCTGCCACAAAAAACTGACTCTCATGTGCCTAGATTGTACCTCAAGGAATGTTCCAGTGCAGGAACAAAAAATTTTAAACATTGCTAACCAAGCCCCTATTCAATTAACTCGATCAAATGAAAATTGCGAGGCAAACACTCCCACGACAACCGCTGGGTCCAGTGGAAACAATTCCAGCCGGAATGCTTTCTCAGACCAAGGTGCCTTCAATCCTGCCCCGATTTCTGCGCCAAAGATTTTTCCTGGTCCACCTACGACCTATCAGTTCGGCTCCAAATCTTCAGAGAAAGCGACTCCAATTTTCGGAACAAACGTTAATAATTTTAAGTAGAATGTTTTCTGAAAAAAAAAGTTTTAACGACCAAAGCGAGGTCTGGATGTTCCTAATTTGAAGTTTTTCAATTACCTTTATATGTGTTAAACCGGTTTTTGTTTTGGAAAGAAACCGAGAATGTTTGCGTTGAATAGTCACTAAATATCTTAAATTTTTCATCACAAAAGTGATGGAACAATGTAATATAAGATTGTAATTTAAGTTCGTTGTATATCATGATTGAATAAAGTTTAAATTTTTCGTAAATTGTATGGTTTTTTTCTCACAAATTCCGTTAATACGATTAATTTCAATTTTTAGAATTATCTTTAGATAATGTTTTCAAGTAAACAATTAAACATTTATTTATTAAAATTAAAATCAATTGTTAACTTTAACCTTCTTAGTTTATTATACAAAAGAGTAAACATAAAAAATGTTGATTCCCTGCTATCCTTAAAGTCTAAATTCCTTCAATTTTCTTAAATCCTTGAATATTCTGAATTTCCTGAGTTTTTTAAAGTTCAGAACTCCCGAAATTCTTTGTATTCTCTGAATTCCTTGAATTACCTAAATGCTATGAAATACTTGAACATTCGGAATTCTCTGAATTCCCTGTCTTCTTCGAAATCCTTGAATATTCTGAATTCCTTAAATTTCCTCAGTTTTCTGATGTCCTTGAAATTCTCTGTATTACCTGAAATCCTTGAATTCCTTGAATATGCCCAATTCTCTGATTTCTTGAAAATCTCTTGAATTCTTTTCATTCGGAATTCCCTGAAATTTAAGGGTTTATAATTGAAAATTTCTCCTTTTTGAATGGTGAAAATGACCGTAAATTTATGTTTTGATCTTAGAAAAATTTTTCTTATCAATTTTAATATTAAATTATAATTTTTCAGGAAGCAAAAGTCAAATTTGACTTTAAAACATTCAAATTATTTTTTAATTTCAAATTGTCAAATTTGAATCGCTTCGAAATGAAAAGTATTTAAAATCAAAAGTTTTCAATTTGGAACCCATTCAATTCGAAAAAAATACCATTTGATTTCCTCTGATTCTTAAATGATACAATTTTCCAAATTCTAACACGAAATTATTAAATTTTGAACAGTTTGAAATTGTCCTAATTTCATGATTTTAATCTGAATTCATTCAGTTTTAAGATTCTTGAATTGAAAATAAAATTATTTAATTTTAAACGCTTCAAATTAATTTTCCAAATTTTATTCTCAAATTTTTCAATTTTGAGAGCTTATGATTAAAAATTTTCCAATTTCAAATTATACAGTTTAAAACGCTTTTGTTTAGAAATTATATAAGATTAATTCCATTCCATTCGAAATATTCTCCTTTAACAATAATTGAACTGATATAAAATTGTTTCATTTCAAAGATTTTCAATTGAAAATCGTTCAATATTTTTTTTTTCAATTACAAGCGCTTTAAATTCGAAATTATTAATTATGGTTTAAAAATTTTGAAAAATTCTTAATAGTAGATTCATTAAAACATTTATTTAATAATGGACTTTTAAATTGTTCATATTTTTAATGTTAATAAATGAAAATTCTAATTATCTCACTAACTGTAAATCGCGTGCTTTTTTATATTATTATAAGTGTAAATCAATTGTTTATAATAAATATCCATTGTAAAATTAATGAACTTAATTTTCAGATCACAAAATAGCCGCAAATGTAAATTTTAAATCAATTATAATATTTTGTTGTACTTTGTAATTATTAAACATTGAAACAATTGATTTGCACTTTTAAATAATTTTAAATAAGCGCGCGATATACATCCAATGATGCTGTTGGTGCTACTCATGCGCAGTGCGGTGTGCATCAGCTGTTCACCAGTTGTGGTTGTGCGTTTAAATCGCGTGGATCGAGGGAATCCAGTGTATAAAAAATAAACTTTTTCTCATTTTTCTTCACAAAATGAGTTTGTGGGTGGATAAATATCGACCAACGAGTCTTGGCAAACTCGATTATCATACTCAACAAGCAGAGAACCTGAAAAACATGGTACTTATTATTTAATTTGGAAATTACAATTTTGAGGTTAAGTTTGAAGCCCGCCATAAAATTGATGTTTCGCGCCCTTTCGAATTGATTTTTTACTTAATTTATATCATTTTATATTTATTACTAATTAATAAATAAGATACTATCTTTTATCATAGCAATATTCCTTTCCTTAATACGTTATCAATAAACAGAAATACAAATGTCAGTAAGTTTGTTCATAAAGTGCGTGTTACTAGTTTGTAATTTTTTCCTTTAATTGTATTGTTAATGGTAAATATTGTGTTTAGTTTAATAATACTTATCTTCTTGAACCCATAACTTTCCCATAGTTTAATATTAATTATTATTATAGTTGTATAATATAACTTATAATTAATAATAGTTGTGTCCCTTTTAAAATCGATTTTTTATTTGAAAAAACTTTGTTTCCAGGTTCAAAAAGGAGATTTTCCTCATCTGCTGATTTATGGACCACCTGGTGCTGGCAAGAAGACTAGAATAATGTGTATAATTAAAGAACTTTATGGAAGTGGAGCAGAAAGAGTTCGAATGGAAAGCATGCAATTTGAGGTAATGATTTTTAACCTTTTAATTGTTATTAAAATTCACGAAATTAATTCAGGAATACACTTAAGAAATTAATAATTATGTTTTTAGTATTATGATTTATTCATTGACTCACGTAGAAAATCTGGAATGGTCAGGGAATTTTTATATACCTAGAGAACCCTGAAAATGACAGGAAATTTTGTTTTTAATTTTAATATAAAATTAAGTAACATTTTTTCGTAAAAGTAACTTCATAGTACTGGATTTGTAATTAATTAAATCAAATTTAATTTATAATTTTCACTAATTTTTTATTCACACTAGCGGCATCCATCGCGCGCTATCCCCCCGTGAAGTTTTTCGATTTGGAGAGGAAAATAATTTTTAATACAAAATACAAATTTCGAATAACGATTCATTTTCTAAGTTTTTTTTTTTTTTTAAGGTTATATAAAGATAATGTTGCTAAGATACTTATGAAAATTAACAAGTATTTTTGAAGCATTCAGCTGTCAAATCTAAATTTGAACAAAAAAGTTACTTTAAAAAAAAAAGTTGAATTTTACCAACCAAAGAAGAAAGATTAATTGTCAACAAAAAATTTAATACATAATTGATATTTTAACCAAATATATGTTTATTTTAAATCCAGAACAGTTGAATGGATCCAAAAAAGAGAAATTTTCAACGGAATAGTGGATTCCTCAACCAAAAAATATTGTTTTTAAACCAAAAAAGATTGATGTTTTCCAAAAGAGACGAATTTTCTACAAAGCATTTAATTTTTTTAACACAAAAATGTATATTTTCTACGAAAAAGACAAATTTTCAGCGAAATAGTTACATTATCAACCAGAGATGAATTTTTAACTCAAATAATGATTCTTCAATAAAAAAATTATTTTTTAACAAAGTAGTTCAGCTTTCAACCAAGTAGTTTAATTTTCAACCAAAAAAGATGAATTCTCAACGAAAAATGCAATAGCTGATATTTCAACTAAAAATGATTTTAATTTAAAATCAATAAGAGCAGAATTCATTAAAAAATACGAATTTTCAAACAAAAGAGATAAATCCTCAACTAAAAGAGATGAATTTTCAACAGAAATAGTTGAATTTTCAAAAAAGCATTTTTCAGTGAAGAAAGTATCTTTGAAAATTTTTAAGAAATTTTTTTCATTTTATAAGATTTTACAGAATTTTTAGGAAAAAATTGTGTCAGTTGAAAAGATATTTAGGACTTGCAGAAGTTTGAATGAAATTAGAAAATATTTTATAAGTTTTCGGAAATCTTGTATGGTTTTGAAATATTTGTAATCCCTTCGAAACTTCTGAAATTCCTAAATATCTTTTAAACTGACTCAAATTATTTCCAATATTTTGGAAAAAATTTCAAAGTAAAAAAATGTTCTTAAAATCTTCTAGATCCTTTTTTGATAATTTTGGAAAGCTTTAAAATTTTATTTCAAGATCTTCCAAAATCTGCATTTTGTTTAATATTTTTTTAAATTTTGAAAATTTAAAGAATTAAAAAAAAATCAAAGCTTCTAAATATTTTTTAAAAGGATTCAAACATTTCTTAAAATTTTTCAGAAATTGCCTTAAAATCTTCGAGATTTCTTTGATATTTTGAAAAATCTTGAAAGCTTTTTTAATTTTCTCTTAACATTCATTCTTCAAAATAAGAAATCATTTGAAGTTTTCTCAGGAATCGCATGAAAAAATGTTTATTCTGTTGAAACCTTCCAAAATTCCTGAAATGCTAATTTTTTCGAAACCTTTACAAATCTAAATTTTGTTTTAAATTTGTTGAAATCTTCTGAAGATATAAGTAATCATTCAATCTTTTAAAATCTTCTAAAGCTTCGAAATATCTTTTGAAATAATTCAGTTTTCATAAAAAGTTTTAAAATTCTGCAGAATAAAAAAAATCTTCCAGAATGTTTTTTGGCATATTTTGAAATCTTGAAAACTTACAAATAAAACCTAAATTATTTAAAGTTTCCCAGAAATTTTATTGTTGGTACCGGATAATTTTTTGGTATTAAAAAACATTTACATTTAAAATTTTCTCTTTTATCAATAATGTTTAGAAACAGTTAGAAATAAATTTTATCATGAAATACAATTACTTATTTGGAAATTTTTATTTACTAAATTGATTTTGAAGAAAATTCATAATCTTTATTTATAGTTAAATACATATAACCTCATTCAATATAGTTAATGGGGTATGAATAAAATCCTTTTGTTATTTTGAAACGTGTGGTCAAAATGTTAAGAACATAAATGTTGCCCTTATTACTAAAGAACCACTTACAATTTAATTTTTCTCTTTTATCAATAAGTTTTTAGAATTAAAATAATTTCTGATTTGGAAATTGTGATTTACAAAATTCCAGAAAATTTAAAAGAACAAACTGAAAACAGAAACTAAAAGTCATATTCACGTAGGATGCAATCAATCAGGTTTTTCAAGAACAATGTACGCGAGATCTCGTGAACACGATTTTTAAAGAAAGGAATATTTCATTTTAATTATTTTAATCATCGACTGTAGTGACAAACTTAAGAAATTTATCATTAATTTTTTAGTATTATTTATTTAATTATTCGATTGTGATAATTCATATAATTAAGAATATTCTTTAATCACGTTCTTTTACAGCTTATTAAATTAGCTCATTAATTAAATATCTAAAAACGTGTACCATTAGGAAATTACTTGTCCTTTTATAAAGTTACTTACACAAATAAATATCAGTTATTTAATTTTACGTATATGAATAGTACAGTTTTTACACATTTAGATATTTACAAGCCTAACAAAACATTGTCTATAATAAACTTGCAAATTATATCTGGAACAATTTAGAGATACCTGGAAAAGACCTGGAATTGCCAGGCAATTTTTTCCAGGATTTAAGTAGACATACTGAATTTTTCAATTTTTATGGTTACATTATCTTTTGTTTCTTTTAAAACTTTTATATTGCAAATTAAATGTCTTTTGATATCACACTTTTACAGACTCCATCGAAAAAGAAGCTTGAAATAATGACAATAAGCAGCAACTATCACATCGAAGTAAATCCCAGTGACGTTGGAATTTACGACAGAGTAGTGATAATGGATCTTGTAAAAACAACAGCACAAACACATCAAATTGATCCCACTGGCCAAAGAGAATTTAAAGGTATAAATCATATATATGACAAAAAATAAGTAAATTAAATTCTTCAATCCACTCTGTAAAACTTGAAGAAACTCTAATTTAACCAAGTTGTTTCATACATCAGATACCATTGTTTTTTAAATTTTGATTGTATATTTTGTACGACGAGAATTTAATGACAGGAGTAGACTTAACACTTCTTTTTGCTCTTCCCTTTTTTTAAACCATTCTTATTTTATTCCTTATTTTCAAGAAAATTCCCTTTTCTTCGTTTTTTCGCTTCAATGCAAACTGAATTAGTAGAACCCGCTAAGAAAATCCACCTATTTTTGGTTCAAAGATAATTCTTTTTAATTGAGAAGTCTATTATATTTTTGGTTGTGAATTCATCTCTTTTCGTCACAAACTCTGCTATTTGATTGAAAATTCAACTATTTTGTTAAAAGGTCATCTTTTTTTGTCGAAAATTCAACTACTTGTTTGGAAATTGAACAATTTTGTTAAAAAATTATATTATTAGTTGAAGATAGAACTATTATGATGAAAATTCGTTTCTTTCTTATTGAAAATTAATTTTCTCAACTGCAAATATAACTATTTCATTATTGATTAAAAATTGATTGTTTTTAGTTGAAAATTCAACTACTTGTTTGAAAGTTGAACTTTTTTGTTAAAAATTCATTTATTTGTTGAAGACTTAACTATTTTGTTGAAAGTTACTCTTTGTTTTGGTTGAAAATAATTTTTTTATCTGAAAATTGAACTGCTTCATTTTTGGTTAAAAATTGATCGTTTTTAGTTGAAAATTCATGTATTTTGTTCCAAATCCGTCTTTTTTGGTAAAAAATTAATTTTTGAACTAAAAATTTAACTATTTCCTTTTTTGGTTGAAAATTATGTTTTTGATCTGGAAATTTAACTGTTCTATTTGTGGCTGAAAATTAATCGCTTTTAGTTGAAAACTCAATTATCTTGTTGAAAATTAACTTTTTAGGCTTGAAAATTCAACTGTTTGGTTAAAAATTAATATTTTTGGGTTTAAAATTCAACTGTTGTAGAAAATTCCCGTTTTGTCTTCAGAATTCAACAATTCCATCGCACATTTTTTTCCCCCTCATGACAGAAAAATCTTTCTTGGTTGAAAATTCGTCTTTTTGGTTTGAGAATTCAACTGTTTTTTATTTTTAATTAATTGTTTTTTGGATAAAATATCAACTCTTACATTTTTTGTTGAGAATTCATCTTTTTTTTTGTTGCATTCAAATGTTTTTGATTTGAACTTGAAATTTTTTTGATTGAAATATCTACTATTGCATTTTTTATTGTAAATTCCTTTTTTATATTGGAAATTCAACTACTTGGTTAAAAGTTGGACTGCTTTCTTAAAAGTCCTTTTTTTTTTTTTTTTTTTTTTTTTTTTAAAATTTTTTTTTTTTTTTTTTTTTTTTTTTGAAAATTCATTATTTTAGTTGAAAATGTAACTAATTTGTTGAAAATTTACCTTTTCGTAGAGAATTAGTTTTCTTGGTAGAAATTTCATCTTTGTAGGTTGGAAATTCCATTATTTGGTTAGAAAGATTAATTATTTTGTTGCATATTCATTTATTTAGTTAAAGACATCTTTTTGGTCGAAATTGCAACTTTTTTGTCATAAATTCGTCTTTTTGGATAGAAAATTGATCTTTTTTGGTGGAAAAAGAACTGCGTTGTTGAAAATTTAACTGTCTTAAAAAATTCCTCTTTTTGGCTCTCAAGTACAACTATTGGGTGCAAAATTCAACTGTTTATGGTTGAAATTTAATTTTTGACACTCATCTTTGTAGATTGAGAATTCGTCCTGTTGAATTAAAAATTTAACTATCTTCTAAAAACTGTGTCTTTTTGGCTTGAAAATTCAACTATTTGATTGAAAATGCACCTTTTTATGGTTGAAGTTTAATCTTTTTTATTTGAAACTTCGACCATTTCGTGGAAAATTCATATTTTTGGGTTTAAAAATCAATAATTTGGTTGAAAATTCGTTCCTTTTGTTTGAAAGTTCAACCATTTGGTTCTGAATCAGAATTTTATGAGACTAGGAATATAGGGCCGTCTGAAAAGTGACTCGTGATGTTTATAATATATAATATAATATATATAATATATAATTTGTGGAACTAGTAATCTGTCAGTGTGGCGGCGTTTGGAACTAATAATCTGTCAGCAGATGGTGGTTTCGAATAAAAGAAATTATTCCCCTATTTTCTTGAAAAATCACCACCTTATTTCCCCTGCTTTGAGAGCATTTCGAGCTGTGAAAATTGGGAGTAACATCAGTGCTGCAGAAGTAAAATATACTATCAATAAGACAGGAAAGCCATTAATGCTAATAAAGTAAAAATCAATTTAAACTTACTAATAAAAATGATTTCAGTTGTCTTGCTGACGAATGTAGATCAGCTCACGAAGGATGCACAGCACGCTTTGCGTAGAACGATGGAGAAATATGTTTCGACCTGTCGCTTAATTCTCTGTGCGAATTCCACTTCGAGAGTCCTTCCCGCAATTCGTTCGAGATGTTTAGGAATTCGAGTTCCCGCCCCAACAGTACCCGAAATAAAAAATATACTACATTCCATCATCAAACGCGAGGGACTCAATTTACCTGATGATTTCGCCACCAGAGTCGCAGAAACTAGCGGCAGAAATTTGAGGCGGGCGATACTTATGTTGGAAGCTTGCAAAGTCGAACAGTTAGTACAAAATATTAATTTTGTGGAATAATAATGTTCTTTTTTAATAATATGACTAATTTACGATATCTATTTCTCCTTTTAGGTATCCTTTCACATCTGATCAAAAAATTACCGAACCCGACTGGCAAGTTTACATCCGCAACACCGCGAATTTGATGGTCGCTGAGCAAAGTCCCAAGAAACTCCTCGAAATTCGCAACAGACTCTACGAATTATTAACTCACGCCATTCCCTGTGATCTCATTTTCAAGGGCTTATTGCAAGAGAGTATAAAAAATTGTGATCTGCAATTAAAAATCGAGATCGCCACAGTCGCCGCAGAATACGAGCACAGGATGCATCGTGGCTCAAAAGCAATTTTTCACCTTGAAGCATTCGTCGCGAGATTTATGAGTATTTACAAGAAATTCATGGATTCTTCTCTTGAAGGATTCGTTTAAATAGCATGAATTGAAACTGAATATTAAGGTGTTTAAGTTCTAAGAGCTGCAGTATGAAAGAAAATTCGTCTTTTATTTATTATTTTTCTACTCTAGACTTAGAAACCAAAAAGACGCAGTGCTCATTCGTCTCGACTATGTAAAATTGTTAATGTCATTTAATGAATGTTCTAAATGAAATGCCTATCGTTGATAATATTTTCTAATAAATAACTTTATTCTCCTTAGTACAATGCGGTGTTTAATTAACTTGAAACGTAGGAATATAATCCATGAGTCTTTTTCTTGTGATTGAAATTTACTTACAGAGCAGCAACTATTAGAGCTGCAATAGCACTCACAGCAGAAATTAAGTAGCCGGTGGTGTAGACTTCTTTGAGTGTTAAAAATTTGCCTACGTCCCAAGCCTGCAAGAAAAATGTTATTATTGAAGGCATTTTCATAGAATTCAAAGGAATATTTAAAAATTTGAAATTGTAAATTTACAAGTGTTTACATTTTTAAACAATTTTAATTAATTTTCAGGGGATCTAACCGACCGGGAAATCGGGGAAAAGCCCCGATTTAATTTGATTCGATTTGATTCAGTGACCGGGATTTTTCATTCGATTGCACTAAAAAGAATATTAAAGGTTGTTTAATATTTTATTACTCTTAGTTTATTTAATCACGAAACAAGCAATGAAAAAGACTTTATTGTCGATAATGATGATGACATACTTGATGCTGTTTGTAATTCTGAATTGGAGCAGAACATTTTCGGGAAAAAATTTTAATTGAGATCTGGAACAAGGTATTTTCCAAAAGAAATATAATTTTGAGTTGGTTCAGGGAATTTTCCAAAAGAATTATAATTCTGAGCCATACCTGGATAACTCTAAAGTGAAAAAGTGAATTTTCGCTAAAAATTATAATTTTTAGTTGAAACAGGAAATGTTGCGAAGCAGTTATATATAATTCTGAATTGGATCAAAGAAATTATTGACAAAAATACATAATTGAGATCCGGAACAAGGAATGCTCCAAAAGAATTATAATTCTCACTTGGAAGAGGAAATTTTCGAGACGAATTATAATTCTGATTTGAAACGCGGAATTTTCGAAAAGAATTATGATTCCAATTTGGAACAGAGAATTTTCGTAAAGCACTATAATTCTGAAATGGATCAGGGAATTTTCGGAAATTTTATAAGGATACTATACTGTAGAGTGGACTAAAAAACTTTTTCTTCGAGTGGCGGATTCTAATAGTGGGTAAAAGTTGTAAGTTCGATCGGATAATATCTTCTGTTCTGTGTATGGATTTGAAAATTCAAGTTTATGAAAATTTAAAAAAATATTCCTATGGGCCAAAAAATTATGTTGAATTTGTTGTACGTACTGTTTTTAGTAGTATAATAATGTAAAATTAGAAAATAAGAACAAAATTTATTTTCCAGTTAGAACTTTTTTTTTTTAATCAGCTGTCATCGAAAAACATGCCATTATTTTGTTATTATGAAAAAAATGTTTTCTTAGTTTAAAAATGGTGAATTTGGCATTTGTTGAGTAAGTTTTAGATCTTGCACATCCCAAAAAAAATTTATATGATAACAAAAGAATGGCAAGTTCCTCCGATTCAAGATGAAGAAATTTCAGGTATAACATGTTTAAATTTCTTTTTAATATGCAGTTAATACAATCCAAACAACTTTTTTTTACATTTTATAAATTTATAACTCGAGCATAATTTTTTTCTAATTTTATATTATTATTCACTGCCAAAAACTGTACCTACGAAAAATTCGAAATACTTTTTTGGCCCATAGGAATTTTTTTCAACTTCTCCAAAATTTGAATTTTCAAATCCATATACAGAACAGAAGATATAATCCGATCCCACTAAAATTTGAAGGGCTCAGTACTGTTAGCAAATGCAACTTTGACCCAATATTAGAATCCGCTACTCGAAAAAAGTGGTTTCCGGCCCACTCTTCTGTACAGTACAGATTTGAAGTTCTTTTAATGTTAATTATGAGTTATAATTTGTTCTCTCAAATATATTGAAGGCAATTTAAATAGAATCTAATCTAACAAAAATGGTGTAACGAAATATCTCGAAAATCTCACAATCATTGTTGATGAAAACCTGGTTGGCTTTTTATTACTTGAAGTTGCTTTATATTTTTAATTTGTTTTTTCATATTAAAACTACAAATAATCCCTCTAAGTGAGAAAAATCATAGAAAAACCTTTTGCGAATTAAGAAACATTTGTGCTTTTTAATACTCTTGCATGATTAAATTAAAACTATCAAATTATCTGATAAATTATTGAAAATATTATACATGTTTTATGTTAGTGCTTTTCGCTGTAAATTAGTATTTTCAAACATGAATTTTAATCAAATATCGTAAAGTTTCGAGGACTTAAAATTTCTAAAATTTTTAGGTTGTGTTAGTTTTTCTTTCACCAGAAATTAACATTTTTAAACCAAAATCATCATCAAGAAGATCAACATTCCCAATTTTCAACAATGTTAGGTTATCTTACCACCTTACACCGGAAATGGGTATTTTTAACCATAAATTATTTGATTTCAAATATGACCAACTTTTCCACTATTAACGTTTTTCAGTGTTATTAGCGTTTTATGCCCGAAATTGACATTAAAAAAAATAATTAGATTTTGAAGGATTATAATTTTTAAACAATTTTAGGTTACACTGGCATTTTACATTGACAATTGGTATTTTCAAACAAAAGTCATTATAATTTGAACAAGATTTAAATTTCAAGGAAGAACCACAACTTTCAAAAATTTCTGGTTATATTTGCCTCTTACACCTGAAGAGGGCATTTTTAATCAAAAGTAATTAGATTTTAAAAAAAGTTGAAAAAATTTGAATATATATTTAGTTTATATTAGCACTATTCACATGATGTTAGTTATTTTAAACAAAATTCCTTAGATTTAGAAAAATATTTACAATTATCAACGATTTTATGTTATGTTATTTTTTTAAAATGTATTAGTGTTTTTAATAATAAAATTATTAGATTTCAAAGAAGATTAATATTTTTTTAAACAATTTTAAGTTACATTGGCGTTCAAAAATTGGTATTATTAACAAAAAATCAATATAACTTGAACTAGATTTAAAATCTTTGAACAAATTTGATTTATGTTAAGTGTCTCATCGGAAATTGGTATTTCTAATTTAAAAAAAAAAAGATTTCAAAGAAGATTTACAATTTTGGAAAATTTAAGGTTTTGTTAAAGTTTTTTTTACATTAAATCGGTTATTTCAAACAAAAAATATTAAATTTTCAAATAAAATTTACAATATGAAAAAATTGATTCTTACGTTATTTTAGTGTTCTTCGTCGGTAATTATTGGTTTAAAAAAATTAGATTTCATAGAATAGTTTCAATAACAAAATCTTCAAGCTTGAACAATTTTCGATTATGATACTGCTTTTCATTAAAAATTAAAATTTTTATTGAAAAATTGTATTTTTAAACAAAAATCATAATTTGAACCAGATTCAGATTTTTAAAACAATTTTGGATTATGTTTTCGGAAAAAATTGAATTTTCAACAATTAAAAAAGGAAGAGAATTGAAATTTGAAGAAAATTGTAGATAAATGTAATTTTTGACTCTTGTAAATTAAATTTTCACAAGTTTAAAATTTAACCTTTAAAAATTAAGCTGCGGAAAATTATGGAACTTGAAAATTCCAGTTTGAGCTATTAAAAAATCAATAAAAAATCGAAATTTGTATTAAAAACAAGTGTTGACCCTTAAAAGGCACACTGGGTGTCTCACACCCTACGGGCTTCCCGATTTTTTTCCGATTGTCTACATTTTTGTCAAGTATTTTTTTTTCGAATAGTTAAATTATCACTGAACAAAAAAGTTGGAAAAATTCAAAGATATCTCATCTGCTGGAAAATAATAATAAAAATCAAATGAATATATATTTTCAATAAATTTGATATTAACCTCACGGATACTTATTTCAAACATTTCAGAAATTTACCTTTAAAATGATCCCAAGAACATTAAAAAATGATTATTATATTATGTTTCATTTAAATTTTAAGAAAACATTGAAATGTACACTATTCTTGCAATATGTTCTTTAAAAATGACAAAATTACTTTATCCTGGCTCAATTTATCGAGAATACCGATTGCTTTCAACCTATTAAGAAAAAAAATGTAACTCATAAAATTAACATTAAAAGATAATGTAGTTTCAATTAATATTTATCACTTCAGTCTGTGCTGAGGATAATTTTGAAACATGTAAATAAATAATGTTCAAATTACAAAGAGACATCTTTAAACTGGTAGGGGAAAAAATGTGATCGGGGAAAACCCGTGAATTTCAAATTAACTAATAAATAGACATCCTGAGTTAGGAAATGAAAATTTAAAAAAGAAGTATAATTACCAGACCAAGAAAATGAAAAATTAACCATAAGAAAACTAAGAATTTAAAATTATCCGTCTGGTAGACACTCTAATTTGTTGAGATATAAATATTTGTTAATCTTACCAAATGGCGAAGACCGTTAGCGTAATGGAACGTAAAGGGAAGAGCTAGGAGTACTTTCCCAATGAAAAGAAGAGCGGGTGGAAGACATAAGTTCTCCACGGTATCTATAAAGCAAGGTATTCCTCCAGGAATCAGCAGAGTGCCTAAAATAATTGCATGTGGTATGAGCTAGACAAATGAACTTTATATAGGAAATTCAAGACAAAGAAAAAAGAATCGAACTTACCGAAACTGAGCGAAATTGCATAGGTTGCTAAAATAATTCCAGTTGTACGATGTGACAAAGAGAGGGCCGATGTCAACTGAAGTTGATAAATTGTTAAATGTGGTGACATGGGTCTATTAAGTCTCATATTTTTCTCATCGTGCGATTCAATTGCTTTGGCCGTCGCTCGAACTACAGATGATGTCGAGGCAGTAAGTGGACTAGATAAAGTAAATATATTATTTAAAAAATATTTCATTTTCTACTAAATACAGGGTGGCTATTGGACCGGGAAACAGGGAATTTTTTGAAACCAGAAAATGACAGTATATTTATTTTCTGACAGGGAATTTTATACATTTTTAAAAGAAAACTCTACCTAATCACTTGGAATATCACAAATTAGATGATATAATCCAATTTAAAATATGTTCGATTTCAACTTTTTTTAACGTTAAGTTCAATTGTTAACTTTTTCAATTATTAAGTCATTCTGTTTACAGTACCTAATTCTCAAATATTTTAATTTACCAATTTTCCGTTTTAGATCATGCAATTTCGAAAACTTTAATAACTAAACATTAAAAGCGTTTGAATTTACACATTTTTAATCAAAAACGTTTTAATGATTAATTTAGTCGTCTGGTTGAAACTTTATAAACTATTTTCAATTTTTAAATAATTTCAAATTAATTGGTTAATTCAACGCTTTTATTCAATTTCGATTTCTATTTAAATATATATTATTTCAGTCTAAAATATTCCACTTTCAACCCATTCAAATTGAAATTTTATAATTTGAATTTTTGTAAAAATATTTAGCAATATTTTACTGTTAATTTGAAATGAGCAATTATAAATTAAACATTTAAAACTAAACAATCTGAAACTGAACAGTTTGGAGGAGAAATTAAAACTTTGAACGTTAAAGTGTTAATTGTTCCATTGAAAAAAAAATTTATTTATAAGTGAAAGTGTTGAATTTTTATGTATAAGTAACAATTCAAAAATTATTAATTAAAAACTATCTAAAATAAAAATAATGCAACTTAAAGGATTCATGGATAAAAAAACGTTAGAATTTCACAATTATAATTATAGAAGAAAGAGAAGAAATATTGGTGTTTAAATTTTTCCGAATAGGAGAAGGAACTTTTTTTTCTTTTACATTTTCATTGACATTTATTTATTCTTTTAAGTTTTGTTGAATTGACAGAGGAACATTTTCTATTTTTTAAATTTTCATAGAGATGGAAAGGAGGAAATTTCGGTTTTCTATATTTTATTAATTGGAAGGAGAATTTATAATTTTTATTTTTATTGAGCTGGAAGCGACGACATTTTGTTTTTCACTTTTTCCTGAATTAGAAGAGGCGATTTTTTGTTATTATCATTTTTATTTAGTTGGAAGTGATGAAATAAAGGTTTTTTTTTTTTTCCTAATCAGAAGAGGCTTTTCTTCTGTTTAACATTTATATGGAGTTTAAGGAAAGAACTTTTCACTTTCCATTTTTTTCTGAAAAAAAGAATTTTCAGTTAAAAAGGCAAATTTTCAACCAAATAGTTGAATTTTGAAATAAAAAAGATCAACTTTCAACCAAACTGATTAATTTGAAACCAAAAATATGAATGTTCAACTGGAATAACGAATTTCAAACAAAAAAATATGAATTTCAAACGGAAAAGACGGATTTTCAAGCAAAAATATGGATTTTCAAACAAGATTAATTCCTATAAAAAAAGATGATTTTTCGACAAAATACATGCAATTTAAACGAAATATTAGATTTTTTTAGTTAAAAAAGGCATAATTTCAACCAAATAGTTGAGCCAAGTAGTTTTATTTTTAAGAAAAAAAGATAGATTTTCAACTATAACCATGAATGTTTAACTAGAACACTTGAATTTTCTACCAAGAAGATAAATTTTCAAAAAAGAAAATTAATTTTACAACAAAAATACGATTTTTCAACAAAATACATGAATTTGTAACGAAATAGTTGAATTTTAAATTAAAAAAGGCAAATTTTCACCAAATAGTTAAATTTTGAAATAAAAAAGATGAATTTTCAACCAAAAATGGAAGTTAAATTTTCAGTTTCAAAAATTAATTTTTAACCAAACTGATGAATTTTCAACTGAAATTATGAATCTTCGACTGGAACAGTTGAATTTTGAACAAAAAAGATGAATTTTCAACCGAAAAGATGAATTTCCAAACAAGAAGAATAATTTATAAGAAAAAGACGAATTTTGAACAAAATACATGAATTTTCAAGTAAAAGGAGTTTATGATAAATATTTTTTTGTAGCTTCTAGGGATTAAATTAGTATATTTAATTCAGTTATATTTTCCGTTGAAAAATAATAATTTTCATTGAAAAAAAATGTGAACAAAATAGTTGAAACTTGAACTGGGATTATATACATTATAGTAAAAAACTTAATTTTTAAACAAAGAATTTTCATTCCAAAGAAGATGAATTCTGAAAGAAAAATGCAGTAGTTCATATTTCAACCAAAGAAGATGTTAACTTTTAATCAAAAACAGTTGAAGTCAGCCCAAAAAGACGTCTTTTCAACCAAACACATGAATTTTCAACGAAATAGTTGAATTTTCAACTAAAACAGATCAATTTTTGACTAAAAAAGGCAAATTTTTAACCAATTAGTTGAATTTGTAACTAAAAAAGGTCACTTTTCAACCAAAAATAGAATAGTTAAATTTTCAGTTAGAAAAATTAATTTTCCACCACAAAAACAAACACATTTTCAACCAAAGTGATGAATTTTCAATTAGAATTATGAATGTTCAATTAGAATAGATTAATTTTAACCAAAAAGATGAATTTTTAACAAAAAAGTTTAACTTTCAACCAAGTAGTTTTATTTTCAAGCAAAAAGATGAATTTTCAACTAAAATTCTGAATATTTAACTGAAACACTTGAATTTTCATCCAAGAAGATGAATTTTTAAATAAGAAGATTAATTTTCAAACAAGAAGATTAATTATATACCAAAAAGACGATTTTTCAACAAAATACATGAATTTCAAACGAAATAGTGTAATTTTAAAGTAAAAAGGCAAATTTTCACCAAATAGTTCAATTTTGTAATAAAAAAAAGATTAGTTAAATTTTGGGTTTAAAAAATTAATTTTTAACCAAACTGACGAATTTTCAACTAACATGTTGAATCTTCAACTGGAACACTTAAAGTTTACATAAAAAAGATGAATTTTTGTTCAAAAATGGAATAGATTTTTCAGTTGAAAAATTATTTAAAAAGAAAAAATCAACAAAATAGTTAAACTTTTAACTGTTACACTTCAACTTTTAGTGAAAAAATTACTTTGTAACCAAAGAGATGAATTCTCAATTAAAATGATAAATCTTCAAACAAAAAAACTAATTTTTAGCAAAAGAGTTTAATTTTCAAATAGATATTTAAACTCTCATTCCACAAAAGACGAATTCTGAACGAAAAATGTAGTAGTTGATATTTTAATCAAAAAATATTTTAATTTTTAATCAAAAACAGTTGAAGTGAACCCAAAAAAAATACAAAATACATACATTTTCAACGCAATAGTTTCATTTTCAACTAAAAAAAATCAATTTCATACTAAGAAAGATTGTTTAGTCAACAATGAGAAAAAATACCAAACAAACTATTGAATTTTAAGCAAAAAGATGAATTTTGACTCAAGAAGATTAATTTTCTACCAAAAAGAACGAATTTTCAACCAAATACATTAATTTTCAGTCAAATACTTCAATTTACAACTGAAAACTATTAATTTCTAACCAAAAATATAATATGCAAATTTTCAGCTAAAAGAAATCTCGAAAAAGTTCCCTGACATTCCCCGGTTTTTTCAGGTATATAAAAATTTCATAACAATACCAGGTTTTTCAGATACGGAGAACACCCTTTTTTAATAATTTTATTGGGAAATATTTCCGCAAGTCCAAAAATGAAGTATAATAATGTTTTACGTAATAATTAACTTTTTAAAAATAATTCTACACATGTTAAAGAATTCATTTTTCGCACTTGTACCACAAAAATAGGTTATGTTGAATTACAAACGTGTTATGCTTCTTAGGAAATCCGTATGGTACAAAAATCAACAAAATACAATAAATTAAACATTTATGGATAAAAATCATCCTCGACTTTCAGATTTCAACCGGCAAAGGAACCTAATTATTATTTTTCACGATAAAATATTATGTAACTCACGAAGAGGTGTAGAGGCCACGGAATTGACGAAAATCCAAGTTCTTGCGGCACAGAAGCCTGTAAAAAAATTAATTAATCTCAAGTATTAGGTCCTTTATCAAAGAAATTAATAAATAAATAGTTTTATATCTGTTAAATAAAGCAATTGTATCTTGTATTTATACCTGGTGAAGCTCAGTGCCATTTTTGATTAGTTTGATTTAATCCTTGGAGATGCTAAGAATAAATAAATTTATTACTCAAAAAGATTCAGTTTTTACGAAATTTTTCTACGTCATCCGTCACCATCAGAAACTATTCATAATATATTTAAAAACTTACGTCAAAAGTCTGCGAAAACAGAGAGCAGACAGCTTTGAGCTATTAATAATGTTTATCATAGAAATCGCGAATTGTAGATAGGAAACAACGTGAAGGTAATACACCAGTTTGAAAAGCGCGCCGGCTGATTTGAGCGATCCTAGCGGCTATAATCCAAAACTAGAAATCACGCATGCGCTTCTTTAAAATGTTTAAAACGTCGCCGACTCGCCGACGTCGTGGATATAACCTAAAAGTGTTTATTGTGTTTATGAATGTTGCTTTTCCTTAATTTACAAAGAATTGTTTAAATTAACACGTAAGTTTTTGATTCTCGAGTTCTCAAAAATCTTATTTGGTGACGTGTATATTTTTTATCTAATTGCAGTCATGAATAACTGATAAAAAAACATATAGTGTGGATGTTGTGTATCAAAATGATGCTATACTTTATTAATTAACAATGTTTCTTTAGTTAAGAAATAAAAAACGTGTAAAGATAAGTTCAATCGATTATCAAAAACATTATAATGGAACCTGAAAAACAAGAATTATCAGGATAAGTGTTTATTATAATATTCTGAATTCGATCATAACCTATTTTTATACTTAAATATGTTATTTCGCTTTATTTTTCATAGTTAAAAATTCTTTGAAATCTTTGTAAAATCGAAATTTTTGTAAAAGCTTTGATGTCCTTGTGAAATCTCTGAAATATTTGTAAAATTTTGGATATTTTGGAAATATATTGATATCTTTGAAACCTCGTTTAAACTAAAAATAGTGATCAACTCCTCTTTATAATATAATTATTTTAAGAAGCACAGTCCTTCCCCATTTTTTACAAGACATTAAAAAACAAGACGCTTTGAGAGAGATTGTTTTTGATGATACCAATTTCAGGTATTTCCTGATTGATTTATTTGCTAATTTTGTACATTTGAAGGATATCGTCGACAGCGAAGAAATGACTGACGATTTAATTCGAGAAACTGAACGCCAAAGATAAATGAATCCCCCAAACAGGGGAAATAAGGAGATTTTTCACAAAAATAGAGGAATTAATTCTTCTAAATAAATTTAATGTAGTAATTAATATTAAATTAAAATTGAACCGCTTCGAATTCCTAATATTTCAAACAAAAGTATTGCATTTTCAAGAAAATAGATTTAATTTTAACCAAAATAGTTTAACAAAAGTTCAACAAAAAATGCAATAGTTATGAGATTTCAGCAGCAAAAAAAGATATAAATTCGAGCAAAAACAGTTGAATTCATGTAAGACGAATTTTTAATAAAATAGTTGATTTTTCTTGCAAAACAAGTGAACTTTCAACCCGAAAATATGAACTTTCAACAATTTCTTTTTCAACCAAATCGTTTAATTTGAGGTCTAAAAAACGAATTTTCAACACAAAAGGTACATTTACAACCAAGGAGATGAATTTTTAAATAAAATGATTAATCTTTAACCGGAGAAATTAATCTTTAAGACAATGTTTCAACTTTCAACGAAGTTGTTGAAATTTCAACCAAAAAAGATGAATTCTCAAAAAAAAATGTAATAGGTGATATTTCAATCCAAAAATATTTATATTTTAAATAAAAAACAGTTGAATTCAACTTAAAAAAACGATTTTTCATCAAAATATTTGAATTCTCAACCAAAGCAGATTATTTTTAACCAAACAATTGCATTTTTAAACAACAAAAATAAAAATGTCTACCCAACGAGAATTATTATCAAAACAAAAAGGCGAATTCTTTATAAAAAAAATGTTAGTTTTCAACCAGATAGTTGAATTTTCTACAAAATAAGTAAATTTTCATCCAAATTATTAAATTTTTCAGCAAAAAAGATGAATTATCAATCAAAACTATAATAGTAGGTTTTTTAACCAAACCAATTTTATTTTTAAATAAAAAAAGTTAAATTCAACCAAAAAATAACAACGAATTTTCATAAAAATGGTGGATTCCTCAACCAATAGAGATGAGTTTTCACACCAAAAATACAATAGTAGACTTTTCAATCAAACATTATTAAATTTTAACTAAAAATAGTTGAATTTTCTTATTGGATTCTATTAATTAAAAAGGAAATAGGGGCAAGACTGTGAATCCAGTGGTTAATAAATAAAAAAATTAATTCATTTTTAATACTCTTAACATATGTAATAAAATACTTAAAACCGTATATCAAAAACTAGTATGTTAGTTGTGGTTGTAGACAAATATAATTAATTTGGAGTTGATTGTTAATTGGTTGGTTTTTACATGTTAGTAAACTGCGTACTTAAAAAATTGATATCTTCATATTTTTGTTGTTTTTGTGAATAATAGTTTTTTAAATTTGTATTTTTTACACTGTAATTTTAGCTGATATCAAATAATTGTTTGATCATCTGAGAGCTTTCAACTGATAACTATATATTAGAAAGAATGTTAAACGTCTAAGGAAACAAAAACAGAAAAAGTAAGTTTTGCAGTCATTTTTATGATTTAAAATTATTTCTTTCTAGCTTTCTTAGAAAAATGCTTTAAAAAACTCAGGGTTCTGTACTGAAAGAAATGTACTAAAAAGATAGTGATGAGAATAAGGAATCAAAATCTATCTAGTGATAAAATACATTTAAAAAATTCACGCATGGTCATTTTGCAATTCTGTTTATCTATTTTTCAATCTTTGATCTTCTTGAATTTTTTTCTGATATATTTTTATCAGTTGAAAGTGCTGAATTCTGTAACAGCTATATCAAAGCCAATTAAAAAAGAATGATTTAATCACAGAAATGACTAGAAACGAGATTCACCCCCCATATGATATGAAAAGTTTTTAGTAATAAATGAAATTCCCTTTTTTACCTAACATTCAACTACTAAAATGCTGTGATCCCTATTATTTCTTCAAATAGGGATTCAGAATGGATGCAGACCTCTACGACGAGTTCGGAAACTATATCGGACCCGATTTAGCATCCGAGAGTGAAGATGAAAACGAATATGGAATCGTCGGAGACGAGGCAGATGATCGCGATAGATCTGATGAAGAAATGGAAGAAGATAAGGACGACACTCGTGATCAGATGGATACAAATTCAACGGCAGTTGTCTTACATGAGGATAAACGATATTATCCGAGTGCACTCGAAGTTTACGGGCCGCAGGTTCGTGATTACATCTAAAATAATCCCTTATAAACAAAATTGTCTTCAATATTCTCAGAATCTCGTTTGGCCAAATAAATACTTTATTAACGTTCCAGGTGGAAGTACTAGTCCAAGAAGAAGACGCTCAACCTCTAGAAAAACCTTTAGTTGAGCCCACGAAGAAACCAAAGTTCCAACTCAAACAACAGCAACTTCCTGACACAACTTATAACATAGAATTCCTTGCAGACATGATGGACGCCCCTCACCTTATTCGAAACGTAGTTTTGTTAGGACACTTGCATCATGGCAAAACGACTCTCGTCGACTGCCTGGTTAGACAAACGCATCCTTACATGCACTCCGTAACTGACGAGAAACCTTTGAGGTACACGGATACACTTTTCACCGAACAACAGCGAGGCGTTTCGATTAAAGCGACACCAGTAACTCTTCTCCTGCAAGATGTTAAATCAAAGTCTTATCTGTTAAACATATTCGACACTCCGGGTCACGTGAACTTCTCCGATGAAGCCACAGCCGCTATTCGGATGTCGGACGGTGCGATGTTAGTTGTCGATGCTGCAGAGGGTGTGATGTTGAACACAGAACGACTTCTCAAACACGCTATTCAAGAAAAGCTTGCAATAACAGTTTGCATAAACAAGATCGACCGTTTGGTATTAGAACTGAAGTTACCCCCAATAGACGCATATTACAAACTAAGACATATTGTTGAAGATATCAATACTAAAATCGCAGAGATGTCGACTGAGGAAAATCCTGGTTACGTCTCGCCTTCACTCGGAAATGTTTGCTTTGCTAGTTCAGAGTACAACGTTTGTTTCACGCTAAAATCCTTCGCGGCTCTTTACGCTAGAAGGAGTCCTTCAATAAACGTGAACGAATTCGCAAAGAGGCTCTGGGGAGATATTTTCTTCAATTCGAAGACGAGGAAGTTTACGAAGAAACCAGCACATAATACGGCGCAGAGGAGTTTCATCGAATTCATTTTAGAGCCGCTTTATAAAATCTTTGCGCAAGTTGTTGGAGATGTTGATACTACCCTACCCGGTGGTTAGTTTATTTATACGTTCAATTGAATATTATATTGTGATTTGAAATTATTTTTCAATTTAATGATTAATTCTCGAAATATTTTTAATTTAAAGTTCTGGACCAATTGGGAATCAGGCTAACATCGGAGGAGATGAAGATGAATATTAGACCATTGTTGAGACTTGTCTGCACTCGGTTTTTGGGCGACATGTCTGGATTTGTAGATATGTGTGTCAGTCACATTCCTAGTCCTCTCGATCACAATTCGGTTAAAGTTCAACATATTTATACAGGGCCCATCGATTCGCCACTCGCGCAGGATATGGTCAACTGTGATCCAGATGTAAGTATAAAAAGCTTGTTGAATGTTTAAATGAGATCACTGATGTCTCTCTATATTATAAAAAGATCTCGCTGTCGCTGTTTCAGGAATCAAGATCCTCTTTAAATGCCCGCCCAACCTTCTTAACTGCCCGAATTACCTCCCTAAATGCCTATCCAACCTCTCCAACTGCCTACCCACTAGCCATACCAAAATTCAAAAAAATAATCAAATCTAAAGATATATTTTTTTAAATAAGTATAGGAAATTTTAAGTAAGATTGAATAAAAATGTTTATTGTAATTTAATCAAGCACCGAACCTGTATCGGTTGGTTGAATAATCGATTCATTTTATTAATACATAATATTAGTAATTCAAGGTTATTAGTAAATTATTAAAGAATTATTCATTAAAATTACGATAAATTAACACACTTTCTAATAAAAGTTTACCTATTGGCATCAATGGTGTACGATAAGTGTTATGTGTTCTACATTTTGTACGTGAATGGAAATACTTAAATTATGTTTAATATTTAAAATGATTTTTTTAAGTAGTATTGTTTTAAATTATGTCTTTAATCTTGAAAGGTTAAATTGATTTACTCTTCCATTTATTATAATCACTATTTATTTAAATTCTCTATTGCTTATACTTCAAAAAAATTCAGGAAATTTAAGTAAAAAATTATTATTTGGAGTTTGGGACAGGGAATTTTCGTAAAGAATTATAATTTTGACTTTGGGACAGAGCATTTTCGATATGGAATGGAAATTTTAGAAAAAAAATTTAATTCCAATTTAGAAAAAGGGAATTTAAAAAAAGTCTGTTCCTCGACAAAATTTGTCACAATTTAAAACTTCCCAATTCCAATTTTTAGAAAAAGGGAGTTACTATATTTCTGAATTAAAATTGAAAATTTTGTCAATAAATATAATTCTGACCTGGAACAGGAAATCTGGAAAGCGAACAGAATTTTGACTTGGTATAGGGAATTTTCTACAAGAATTATAATTCTGAGTTTGAACGGGGAATAAATAAATTAAATGGCAAAAAAATACCCATAAAGAGTTATAATTTCCACATTGGAACAGGAAATTTCTCAAAGAATTACAATTTTGTCTTGAAAAAAATAATTTTAATTTTTTTAAATTTAAAAATTCTTTTTTTTTTCAAATAAAAATTTGCCAAGATTTATATTTGCCTCTCTCAAATTTTAGAAAAAGAGAGTTGCTATATTTCTAAATTATAATAGAAAATGTTCTAAAAAAATATAATTCTGACTTGGAACAGGACATTTTTGGAAATAAATGTAATTGTGACTTGGAACAGGAAATTTTTGTGCTGAAATTCAGAATTTTGAATTCAGGATTATAATTCTTTTACCAAATTCTCTGTTCCAAATCAGAATTATAATTCTTTTCCAGAATTTGCGGTTCCAAATTAGAAACCATTGACATTTTTTTAATTGCCCGGGAAAAATAAAAAATTTACCGGGAGAAACACGGGAATTGAAAAACATCCATCCATAAATTCGATATGCAAGTAACATTGAATACCTATATAATCAAAATTTAAAAACCAGTTTTTTTACCAGTAGCCTTGGCTAAAAATCAATCAGAAATTAAATATATGTAGCTATAACATAAAATATATTTAAAAAATAAAATTTTTATTTATTAGATATAATATTCTAGAAAGTATGCAGGGTGGTATGAGGAAATTTAGAATAATTAATCTTTCTATCTTTTCCCATTTTTAAGAAATTATGTACAAATACATTTTCGAATTCAACTTTTTTTAAATGTCAAGTTCATTTGCTAACTTTTTCAATTATGATATCATTCAATTTTCAATGCCTAATTTAAAAATCTTTTGCTTTAAAATTTTCCATTTTAAATCTTTAATTTTAAGCTTACATGTCTAATTTCAAGAATTTTAAAATACAAGTTTGAGGTTTCAAATAATTAAAGATTAAAAGCGTATTAAATTGAAAATTTTAGATAAAAAACTTTTTTAGTTGATAAACTTTAAATATAAATTAATTCATCATTTTTAAAATTGAACTGTCTTTTAAGTAGTAAAAAGTTAACTAGAACTTATTTCACAAGACGATTCTGAATCCTTTCAAAATTAAAGAATTAACAGATTTTAACGTTAAAAGTTGAACTGTTTCAATTCGAAAGCCTTAGTAGTTAAACAAATGTAAACATCCGATTGGATTTTTATTAACTATTTTCAATTTTAAAATAACTCCAAGTTAAAAAATTCATAGTTGAACGCTTTTATTCAATTTCAAAATCTATTCAAATATTGTTTCAGTCTAAAATATTCAATTTTTAACTCATTCAACTTGAATTTTGGTAATTAAGAAAAAGAACAATTATTCAATTAGTACCAATATTTGACTGTTCATTCAAAAAGAGCAATTACAAATAAAATATTCAAAACTAAACAATTTGAAACAAACAAAAATTAACAATTCAACTTAACATTTTTAAATTTTTGAATTAATGAATCGTTGAATGAAGTCTTGAATCGTTAAAATGTCAAATGTTACAATTTTAATTGGTCTAGTTCTAAAAATTTTAATTTGTAAGTAACATTTTTAAATTTTGATGCATAAATAACAATTGAATACTTATTAATTTAGAAAAAATTCGAGTAAGTTGAAGAGATATTTAGAAGTTTTTAAAAGATTCAAAATTAATTTAAAACTTAAAATTATTTTAACTAATTTAAAACAAAATATAGATTTCTGCAGATTTCGAGACAAAATTAATAAGCGTATTAAGAATTTGTGAAAGGTTTTATAATTATAAAAAAATTTCTTAAGATTCTTAGAAAAAAATTAATTTTGAGAATATTTAAAAAGGTTGTTAAATATTTCAAAAATTGTCAAAACCTAATCTGGAAGATTTTAAGGCAAGTTTTTTTCTTTTGGCAGGTTGTAAATTTTTTGAAGATTTAAAAATAATATTTTGAAGCTATTTAAAGATTTTAAAATGTTACAAGGTAATAAAAAAGTTCCTTCATATTCATGGGAACATTTCAAATTATGTTTTATTAAAAAAAAAATTTCAAGAGAATATTTCAAAATATTTCAAGCCAGAAACAAATCTTGATATATAAATATTCATTGAACAATTATTGATTTAAAACTACTCAGAGTGTAGAAAATGTTCTAAAAAATAGGTGTGTACTCGAAGGGTTAAAATTGTTCAATTGAAAAGTGGTAATAGCTTCCATTTTATACGTGTAAATTATTGAGCGTTTGAATACAAAAGTTTAAATTAAAAAATGGTTCAAATTCAATTTTTAAAGTTTAAAATTCAAGGTTTTCACTTTGGTTGCTTTAATTTTCATTTCAGTTTTTATTACTTTAAATAACAAAAATTTTACCTTTAAAAGTTCGAATTTTTTATTTAGATCGACCGTGGAAAATTTGTCTAAACCGGAAAATGATGGAGGTTTTTTTTTATTCAAACGGCCATCCTAAGTTTGTAATGGAATTGTCTTGAAGAAAATATCCTATAGCAGGGTATAAAAAATATAATTTGTTGCTAACTGCCCGTTCAACCTTCCTAATTACGCGCCCAACATCCCTAAGTGCCCAATTTGAATAGCCATAAAAAATGTTAAACCTAAAATGGGCGTATATATTACTATATATTAATCAACCCTCCTGTTAGTAATGCTCTAATTATTAAACAAGGGCGGCTAATGGACCGCAGTGCTTGTTTCAGGAATCGAGATCCTCTCTAAATGTCCACCCGACCTCCATAAATGCCTGAATAACCTCCCTAAATGTCTATTGCCTCCTTAAATGCTCGCTACTTTCGTAAATGCTGGCCCAAGTTTCACAAATGCTCGATTGACCTCCTTAAAATGGCTGTCTAACTTCCTATCCAACCTCTATATCTGCCTACCCACTAGCCATGCCAAAATGTAACCAAATATTTACGTTTAAAGTTACATTTTTTTAATAAATATAATTTATGAAAATTGAAGTAAGATTAAATCTCTTTTTAGTAATTCTCTAATTATTATACAGGGACGACTAATGGTCCACAGTGCGAAGATGTACCCGACTGAAGACTGCACTCTGTTCCACGTCCTCGGTAGAGTGATGTCCGGAACTCTGGAAGCTGGACAACGTGTCCGAGTTCTAGGAGAAGCCTACAGTCGTGCAGATGAAGAAGACTCAAGAGTCCTCACAGTCGGCAGATTATGGATCAGTGAAGCTCGATATTCCATCGAATTAAGTAGAGTTCCAGCAGGAAATTGGGTTCTCATTGAAGGAATAGACAAATCAATTGTGAAAACAAGCACCATCACCGACCTGAAAAATACAGATGATCTGCACATCTTCCGCCCTTTGAAATTCAACACCCAAAGTGTTATAAAAATTGCTGTCGAACCTGTAAACCCCTCGGAATTACCAAAAATGTTGGACGGTTTGAGAAAAGTTAACAAAAGCTATCCACTGTTAGGAACGAGAGTCGAAGAAAGTGGAGAACATGTTGTTCTAGGAACCGGGGAATTATATCTTGATTGTGCGATGCACGATCTTCGTCGAATGTACTCGGAAATTGATATCAAAGTCGCAGATCCTGTCGTGTCATTTGCGGAAACAGTAGTTGAGACCAGTTCGCTGAAATGTTTCGCAGAAACGCCAAATAAAAAGAACAAATTGACGATGATTGCTGAACCTTTGGAGAAAAATTTGGCTGAGGATATTGAAAACGAGAAAGTTAAAATCACATGGAACAAGTAAGAATCTTAGTCTTAGTGATTTTAGATTTAATAATGCCGATGTTTTAAGGTATTATGGGCACGAAAAAGCAGGCCTCGGGGAAAAGCAGCTAATTATACTTTTAAAATATGCAATATTATTACTGATAATCTCATTTAAACAAGAAAAGATTATTTTCCATGAAAAAAAATTGGAACGTAAAAAATTATTTATACTATTTTTTTTACCGAACTTTTTTTCTGGTTACTTCTTACCAAATGTTTAGCAATTGTAAGATTTTAATTAATGATATCTTATTTTCTCGGGGAAAATATACTCTATCACTAGACCTTCCATTTTTAAAAATAATTATTTTAATGGGTAAAATCATTTTAAAACTATTTTTCAAACAAAAATTTGGTAAATAAATAATTGACGAACTTTAAATAACTCTCAAGGATATAAATTACAAATTTTAATTTGAAATTGTTTTATTCACTTTATAAAAAATTCGATGTTAAAAATGTTTCAAGATTAAGAATCTGGTCTTTGAATATCAATGGTTAGGGAAATTGAAATATTGGTCAGGGAAAAATTAGGAAATTTTGAAAATGTAATTTAGCGGCCACCCCCATATAATATTCTTGTAAAGGCTGAACCACTTTGTTGAAAAATTATTTGTTGTTGAAAATTCATAATTTTAATTGAAAATTCATCTCTTTAATTGAAAATTCATCTCTTTAATTGAAAATTTATCTCTTTAAGTGAAAATCCAACTACTTCAGTAAAAGCTGAACTACTTTATTAAAAAATTATTTTGGTGTCTGAAGGTTCAATTAACATTTTTTTATTCCTTGACTAAAAAATATTTATTCTTTAAAATATCATCATTTTAGTTGATAGTTCGTCTCTGGCTGAAAATTGTTCTATTTTTTTGATAAATTTTTGTTGCTAAATTTTTTTTCACTGAAAATTTAACTTTTCAATTTTTGGTTAAAAATGTATCTTTTTTAGTTAAAAATTGAACTATTTCTTTGAAAGATCATGTATTTTATTGAAGATTAGACTGTTTTGGTAGAAAAGTAATATTTTTGGTTGCAACTTCGTCTTTTTGGTTTTAAAATTCATCTCTTTTGGTAGACATTAAATTTTGTTGTAAAAAATCAAACTTTTACATTTTTTTGTGGAGAATACCTACATATTTTTGTTTAAAAATGCAACTCTTTTGTTGAAAATTTAAATATTTTGTTGAAAATTGAAGTATGTATTTTCTTAAAAACTCATCTATTCCGGTCGAAAATTCAACTGTTTTGTAAAAAAATTGTCTACTTGGAGCGTAAATTCATCGTTTTGGATTAAAAATTCATCTTTTCTACTTGAAAACTCAACTGCTTTTGCTTGAAGTTTAAGTTTTTTTTATTGAAATTCGACCCTTAGCTTGAAAATTCATCTTTGTAGGTTGAAAATTAACTTTTTTGTTTAAAAAATCATCTCTTCGTGTTTAAAAGGCAACTGTTTCCTAAAGCATTCGAATTTTTAGTCTGAAAATGCAACTATTTGGTTGAAAATGCAACTGTTTTTGATTGAAGTTTAATATTTTTGTTTGAAAATTCAAGCATGTGATTGTAAATTCATCTTCATACGTTGAAAATTAAAAAATTTGGTTAAAAATTTAACTATTTTGTTAAAAAGTCATCTTTTTGGTTAAAAACAATAAATATTATTATTTTTAATCTGAAATTGCTTTATTTCGTTTATAAAATATTCTATGTTGAGAATATTACAAGATTAAAATGCTAGTTTTTGAATATTAATGTTCAGGGAAAATGAAAAATTGTCCAGGGAAAAATTAGGGAAAAGTTAGGGAATTTTGAAAATCAAGTTTTCCGGTCACCCTATATATTTGATGAAAATGTATTTATTATTAAAAATTAAATAAGGTCAAGTTGTAGAGAATCTTTTTATCGAAGAAATAAGCTATCATTCATTTAATAGGTTTTTTATATTTCAAACCTTTTGTGTGAAAAACGAGGGTATATAAATTAAAAAATATCTTTTAGTTGAAAATTCCACTATTTGTTTGAAAAATCATGCATTTTGTTGAAAATTCATCTTTTTTGGTAGAACATTAATAATTTTTTGAAAAAGTCGAGTAGCCAACCCCTCGATGGAAAATAATCTTTTCCCCTTTAAACGAGACCATAATTAATTATTTATTTATTCTTATTTATTATTTTATTGACATTAATACCCAACCGCCGAAGATTGTACCATAATTTACTAATAATTTTGAAATTAATAATATTTAAAAAATTTTAAGTGTGTGTAGATATTTTCGCCGAAACCTGTTTTTTATTGTGCCCATAATAACTTAAATCTTATATAAATACTGAATTTGTAATCTTCTTACAGAAAGAAATTGGGAGAATTTTTCCAAAACACCTACGACTGGGATTTGCTAGCTGCCAGAAGTATTTGGGCTTTCGGACCTGACGCGACTGGTCCGAATATCTTAGTGGACGACACTTTGCCTTCTGAAGTTGACAAAAATTTACTAAACAGTGCTCGAGACGCCATCGTTCAAGGATTCCAGTGGGGAACTCGAGAAGGTCCCCTTTGTGAGGAACCGATTCGAAATGTCAAGTTCAAAATCCTCGACGCTGTGATTGCACAGGAACCATTACATCGAGGAGGTTCGTTCTTATTTTTGTATTTTGTCCTAATTTACAAATGACCCTCAATTTCAGTGATTTAATTTTGATCTTTGATCATTTTTCCAGGCGGACAGATCATTCCAACCGCGAGAAGAGTGGCCTACTCAGCTTTCCTGATGGCTACGCCTCGTTTAATGGAACCGTACCTCTTCGTTGAGGTCCAAGCCCCAGCGGATTGCGTCTCTGCCGTTTATACAGTCCTGGCAAAAAGACGAGGTCACGTTACTCAGGACGCTCCAGTGGCCGGAAGTCCCCTTTACACAATCAAAGCCTTCATTCCTGCGATCGACAGTTTCGGATTCGAAACGGATTTGAGAACGCACACCCAGGGACAGGCCTTTTGCCTTTCAGTTTTTCATCACTGGCAAATTGTACCTGGAGATCCACTCGACAAGAGTATCACGATCAGGCCCCTGGAGCCTCAACCACCAACTCACTTGGCGAGAGAATTTATGCTCAAAACGAGAAGGAGAAAAGGTCTATCTGAGGATGTTTCCATCAACAAATTCTTCGACGATCCTATGTTGTTGGAACTCGCTCGACAAGACGTGCTTCTCAATTATCCTATGTAATTTATTCAACGTCAAGTATTCAATTTTTAGGGTTCAGTAGCCCGGACAGAAACCCTTGTAGTTTCGGTCGGGTGTCTGTCCGTCTTACTTTTTTCACGAGAGTCGAGATTCAAGACGAGATGAGATTCGAGACGTTCAAGATAAGAGTCGAGATTAGGAGACTTAATAGGCTACGAAACCCTTTTTTGTAGGCGCATGTCGCCTACTTCGACTAATTTTTTGCAATAGCCACTATTATTGTAAATATTCATATTTCTGTCGAGACTCGTGGTTCTATTTTTAAGATAATGATCAGGAATTTTAATAAACTGTCTTGAAACAATTTCCAGTTCTGCAAAAGTATATTTCTTGATGGCTCGGACTCACGATCAGGCCGCTATTGAAACTATTTGACACTTTTTTTCAGCGACGCCACTACTTTGAAAAAATGCGACTAATGCCACTATTTCCTGACTTTCCTTTTAAATCTATTTTCGAACTTCTTCTCTGATTAATATCTCAAGCACAAAAATCTGTACTTCAAAATAGTTCCAAATTTTACCATTTCAATTTGTAACACGTATTGTTTGAACTTTTTAAAGTCGCAAACGTCCGAAATCGAATAATTTCAACTTTGATTATTGAAAAGTGAACAAATTTATATTTCAGTCGTAAGGTTTCAAAGTATAATTTCTAAATGAAAGCCTTGATTATTGATTGAATATCGTTCAAAATTAATTATATCAAATTGAAAGAGTTTTAAAATCATAAATTTGATTTAATCACTTTTCAAGAGTATAAAATGTCTAATTGAAAGTGTTGCAAATTAAAAAAGCTTAGAATTGAAACATTTTGAATAAATAATTTGCAACTTTGACAATATTTGAATTTAAGTCACTTTAAGAACAGACAATGCTAAATTTAAGGATGTACTAAAGTTATCTGAAATTCAAAACTGAGCATTGTTAAAAATGATTTATAAGATCGAGGAGAATATTGACATTATTAATTGCAACTAATTGTGAAAGTGAACTGAAAGCGAACTTCAGAAAAAAATACTTTAGGCTAAAATTGTTTATTTAATATTAGTTATTTAGAATTTTATGTTTTTCTTTTTCTATAGGTAAAAGTTGCAATTCTTATTTAATCCTAATGTTTTAGGGCTCATTTTATTCCTTGAGAGATTCTCTACAAATCTCTTTGGTACGTTTTTATTTTTTTTTAATTATTAAGGAATTTTACAATTGTTAAGTTTTTGAATAATATTTTTCTTAAATAAATAACAAAAAATAAAAACGTACGAAATAGAGTCTCTGAAAGAATAAAATGAGCAATAATATGTAAATAAAAATTGTATAAGTTTATTATTTGAACAATTTCAAGCGACTAGTTTGCTACTCTTATTTAAAATGTATACTACTACTGACACGGTTTTTGATCTCCCTGCAGATTTCGAGATTTCAATGATTTTATACAAATTTCCAAATATTTCAAAAATATTATCAGGGTGGCCACTCAAACTCAAACAAAAAAATTCTAGGCTATTTTCCGAGTTTCCCTGTCAAAAATTACATTTTTCCCAGTTGACTTCCAAGCGTTTATATTAATAATTATGCAGTACTAACTGCTTTATTATATAAGTTTTTAAAAGAATTAAATATTTTAGAACTCCAGGGTAAAATATATAATGTAAATTATTGTAAAAGTGATTTCAGACTTCACAGCCTAAAATGCTCTCAAAATAGGAGAAATTGGGTTTACAAGCAAGTAGTTAAACTTTCAAGTAAACAGGACAAATTTTCAAGAAAATAGTGAAATTTTTAACCAAATAATCCATAAAGATGAATTTTCAACAAAATAAGATTACTTTTCTACCAAAAGATGAATTTTCAATCCAAAAGAAAGGAGTTTCTATCCAAAAAGACATATATTCAAAAAAACAGTTGAAGTTTTTACCAAAAAAATGACCTTTTAACTAAATAGTTGAATTGTTACCAAAATAATGAAGTTTTTAACGAAATAGTGAAAATTTTAACCAAAGGAGATGAATTCTGAACCAAAACTATCATAGTAGACTTTTAAAATAAAGAGTCTCGACTTTCAACCAAAAAAGATAATTTGTTAAGAAAATAGATGTATTTTCAACAAAATAAACTTCAAACCAAATATTATAATTTTCAACCAAAAAAGATGACCTTTTAACAAAATATTCCAATTTTTAACTGAAAGGTAGAATTTTGAACCAAGAGAGATTAATTCGGAACCAAAAATATCATAGAGTAGACTTTTCAAGTAAAAAGACTTAACTTTCAACCAAAAAATATAATTTTTTAAACCAAAAAAGATGACGTTTTAACAAAATAATTGAATTTTCAACAAAATAATTAAATTTTGAACCAAATAGTGGAAGTTTTGATCAAAGGAGATGAATTCTGAAACAAAAATATAATAGTAGACTTTTCAATGAAAAAGAATTTACTTTTAACCAAAAAAGGCGGCTTTTTACTAAAAGACGAATGTTCAACAAAACAGTTCATTTTTTTACCAAAAAATATGACCTTTTAACAAAATATTCCAATTTTTAACTAAATAGTCGAATTTTGAACTAAAAGAGATTAATTCGGAACCAAAAATATCACAGAGTAGACTTTTTAAATAAAAATACTTAACTTTCAACGAAAAAAGATACTTTTTTAAACCAAAAAAGATAACTTTTTAACAAAATAATTAAATTTTGAACCAAATAGTGGAATTTTTTATCAAAGGAGATGAATTAAGAACAAAAATTTAATTGTAGACTTTTCAATGAAAAAGAATTTACTCTTAACCAAAAAATGCGACTCTTCTACCAAAATATAAATTTTCAACAAAGCAGTTGAATTTTTGACCGAAAAATAGGACTTTTTTTTAACAAAATAGTGGAATTTTCCACAAAATAATTAAATTTTCAACCAAGTAGTAGAATTTTTAACTAAAAGAGATTAATTCTAAACCAAAAATATAATAGTAGACTTTTCAATGAAAAAATATTTACTTTCAACCAAAAAAGATTAATATATTAAAAAAGATCACTTTTAAAGCAAATAGTTAAATTTTCAACAAAATAATTCAATTTTGAATCAAATAGTGGAAGTTTTAATCAAAGGAGATGAATTCTGGAACAAAAATATAATAGTAGACTTTTCAATGAAAAAGAATTTACTTTTAACCAAAAAAGGCGACTTTTCCACAAAATGACGAATTTTCAGTCCAAAGGACCAATTTTCTATGCAAAAAAATTAATGTTCAAGAAAGCAGTGGAATTTTTTACCAAAAAATAGGACTTTTTAACAAAATAATTGAATTTTCAACAAAATAATTACATTTTCAACAAAATAGTGGAATTTTTAACTAAGGGAGATGAATTCTGAACCAAGTAGTAGTAGTAGACTTTTCTACCAAAAGATGAATTTTCAATCTAAAGGACCAATTTTCTATCCAAAAAGATGAATTTTCAACAAAGCAGTTGGATTTTTTACCAAAAAATATGAACTTTTAACAAAACGGTGGAATTTTCAACAATATAATTAAATCCTCAACCAAATAGTAGAATATTCAACCAGAGAATAATTCTGAACCAAATATATAATAGTAGACTTTTAAAATAAAAAGAATTATCTTTCAACCGAAAAAGATGACTTTTTAACAAAATAGTTGAATCTTCAACAAAATAATTAAATTTTCAACCAAATAGTGGAATTTTTGAAAAAGCAGAAGAATTCTGAAACAAAAATTTAATAGTAGACTTTTCAATGAAAAAGAATTTCCTATCAACCACAAAAGACGACTTTTCTACTAAAATATAAATTTTCAATTAAAAATGACCAATTTTCAATCAAAATAGACGAATGTTGCGCAAGGAAGCAAATTATGTTATTTCAGAACTCTCCAACTTCAAATCAGTTTGAAATTATAACTTTATAATGCCAATTATCAATAATTAATTATATATATTTAATTTACCTATATAATTAATATGTTAAATATCTAAGAAGGCAGTTTTCGTTCTCAAATATAAAAGGAACTTTAGTATTTGAACGATCCATCAACATAAGCCTTAAATTCTTAAATATATAGTATAAAAGGAACATTTATTTTTGAAAGAAAAATTAGCTTAAAAATCTTAAATATAAAATGATCTTCGATATTTTAACGGAGACGGTTGGTAACACAGAGCCTAATTCCAAACACATGTTTGCCAAACAGCGAGACGATATTTCTTGCAAAAGTAAAATCAAATCTGAAAAATTTCCGCTTTTCAAAAAAATTCCCGGCCATTCCTTTTTAATTAAAATGTAAAGTTATTAGAAATAAAAAGACAAGAGTTACCTTACCAATATTCAATATTCATATATTGACAATTTATTACATACATACATGACGAACTCGGTAGGTCAGTTATTTTTGGTTAAATATTCATCAATTACAACAATAGTTATTAATAAACTGCCTTATATTCATTATTATTACCTAATGCAGGCAAACTTCATCATTCTCGCGAGCTAACGTAATTGAGTGGATTGGGTAGATTTTCTGCTGCCCCACATTCGTTCGATTAAATAATGACAATTTTTAGTACATTTTTTCCACTGATACAACATTTCATACCAATAACAAGGGAGGCATTAATCAATTTCTTCTCTAATTAACCTCGCAATAATATATATACACACAGATGTCTTTAAAAGAAAAAAAAATCTAATCCGCATGCTTGTCCCTTAGCTAATTTTCAATACTTTTTCGTAAATTTCATAAAACCGGAAGATGATTTCCCTCGAATTTCGGCAACTTAAAACGTAAATAAAGAATGCTAGTCTTATAAATAATTGAATTGAAACGCAGTCACTCTGAATACTATCCCTTCAGTCGTGAACAAACAACAATTGGCAGTCATTACTCAATTAAATTCGTTTTATCTTCGCTGATTTCTAACTAGACGAGTAACATACAAATGTCAACGTATTGATTCTTATTTTAAAATGCGAAATTAATACTTCTATTGAATAATCTCACGATTAGAACTTTGAATATTGGAATGTTCATTTTTTTCGAAAAGGTAAGATTTAAAGAGACTTTCTACCTCTTAATATTGAACTACGTAGCGAATAATGAAACTTTGTATGATCTCAAGATAAATCGAATTCACGACGAGTACTACAATTCTAGGACTAACTATATTCTCCTAAGACAGGATTTAGCGATAAATAAGTCTAACAACTCCTATTGGATTTCTCAATTTACGTCTATCATAATTATACACCTGTGCCCGTAAAACAACGTTGTATATCAACTAAAAAAATTAACATTAAAACTTTCCACTCGAGAGAAATGGAACTGTGGAAAGGAGATTCTCGTAGTCTTTTTACTCTTAAATAAATATATCAAGGAAGAATGGATGCGATGCGTGAGCTTTTAATCGATTCAATACAATTCACAGAAGCTCACTAAAAAAAATTGGCCTCTAAATTTGTAAAAAAATCGGCAGAAAAAGGAAATCCACCAATATTCCTTAAAACTGTGTACAAATAATTATTGGCACTAAAGGACAATGCAGTTGAAACCAACGATTCTGGGTTGTAACTGTAAGTACGAGGTCCACGCATGAATATGATATGTTTCCAGTTTTAGATTTCCTTCTCATTTAAAAAAGAGCGAATCAATTCTACAGAGCTGCCAGCGACAAAGTCTAAAATTTTGAATCTCTAACTTAAATACAAAATTTTTGGAAAATAAAAAAAAAACAAGAATCTGACGATCAAATTTGGACAACACACTCTTAAATATCTTCGTGCGAATTGAAAAAAAAATAAATAAAACTTTCATCTTTTCTTAAATCGCAATCCAAAAAGGGTTACAAAAAATCTACCAACATTACGGCGTTCATTCAACACCTTTTTTCAAGCCAATAAATACACATTTGAAATTTAGAAAATGTTTTTTTTATTGCCTTGAAAAGGCTGTTGAATAAACACCCAAAATTTAGTCGATTTTTTCTAAATTTTTTTGATCGTGATTTAAAAACATTGAACAAATTGGCAGGGTTGCTACAGCTCCTCAAAAATCTGGACAAATCCTGGAATTTTGGAAAAGAATCTGAAAAACCAGGAAAGGTCCTGGAATTTTGAGAAAAAGCCTGCACATTTTTACTGCCATTTCTTTTTGAAGTTCTAATAAGCCTGTTACTTTTCTTACTATCAAATATTAATAATTTTTTATTACATTAAAAACTTTGTTTAAAATGAAATAGTCGAAAATTCTTTTATAATTTGCAATGAATAATAATTTTATGTAAAGTACCGGCGTAAATTATATAGCCGCCTATTTTTTGAGCGGTTACTAAAGTAAATCATTTTTTGTACTAGTAACATGAATTTTTCGCCTCAAAACAGCACGAAAGTTTATAAAATTCAAAGTCTAGTAACAACCCCAAGTTAAAATATTACTGAAATTTATTAAAATATGATAAATAACTATTATTTTCTAAAATGTTTGTAAGTATTTACACATTTTCTGAAATTTCGCGCCCAGGTAAAAAAAATGTTAATTATTGTTATTCCAATTTTTCGAAAACATCTGAATTTGACTTTTCGTGCAATATATTTTTATAAAATTAAGATTTTGCCCTTAACTTGAGCTTATTAGACGAAGAATTTGATTACCTTTCACGCTATTATGAGGGAAAATATTTCATGTTAATATTATAAAAATGAAGGCACTTTTGCAAAAGCTCAAAAAACAGTCGCGTAGATAGTCCGCAGTGTTAAAGAATTGTTCTGAAAATTATATGCAAACAGCACAATGCTTTGAAATTGATTTGAGTTTAAATTTTCAATCGAATTTTTTTAAAAGTTGTCCTGGAAATTTGTCAAAAGTCGACCCGGAAAACCGGAAATGTCCTGGAATTTTGATATATGACTTCTGTGACTACCCTGTTTGGGATTTGGTGGTTGCCTTCTTTTTATACTTTTTTAATTCGAATGGAGACATTTAAGAGTGCGCTCTCAAAATTTGACGGTTAGATTCTCGATTTTTATAATTTCAAAAAATTTCATAGTTAAATTTAAATATTGAAAGTTTAGGACACGTAATACTTAAACGATTCATATTTTGCCGACAATTTTTTCGCAACAACTTACATCTTTATTATTACATAAAAAATATTTGTTTTCTGTTTTATTTCCAGAAATCTAGAATCATACAAACGTTCTTTACTGCCTTATACTTCATTTCCCCAATTGTCAACTCGATATCTCAATTCGTGTGAACTTGAGTTGTTGCGAAAAAACGTCAGGTAGGAATCGGGTAAGTATTACATGGCCTTAGAGAGGAATTTAAAATTAAATTTATTCTGAATTTAATTTCTTAAATTTGAATCTCTAGAATTCCAATTTGGAAGGAAAAACGGGAAAGTCATATGGCAGGATTGATTCTACTAAGGAGCCTCTATTTCAGTTTCCCTGCTCGAGTGAAATTGTTGCAAGCCTCATAAATGGAAGTCAGGTTGAAAGAAAGAAGAAAAGGGAAGTCTATTCACAAACTCTTTTAAACTAATCTTCGTG
This sequence comes from Andricus grossulariae, assembly GCA_011634705.1. Lineage (NCBI taxonomy): Eukaryota > Metazoa > Arthropoda > Insecta > Hymenoptera > Cynipidae > Andricus > Andricus grossulariae. The sequence continues at coordinate 8,965,137 of JAABKJ010000076.1, forward strand.
ACTAGAAAAAATGAGTCTAAACGATTATTAAAAGATAGAAGACACTTGTGGGAAGAAGTCGAGTTTGGTGAAGAAATCTTCACTCGGCAGAGAGAACTCGGAAAGTTACAGACAGAATTAACAATACGCCTAATGTAATTTAGGCCAGGGGATTTCGAAGCTGATTTCCTTTCCTCCTCTTATCCAGTAAAGTTTACAAGTCTACAGCTTAATTTCTACGTGATACGTCATTATATGTGGCAAATCACCTCCGAAATTTGAAGACGATTCTTTAATTCCTTTGAACCTTTTTTTAGTAACTGAGTGACCCCCAACTCATGAGCATAGCTCTGATCAAGAAAGAGCTTTTTCACAACTCGAAACATATATTCGGAGAGAGTCTAGGTTGAATTCAAGACTAGAACTTCAGCACTTCGATGGGGACTGATCCAACGAAAGTGCTTTGAGTAATCTCGAGTGAATTCCCTCGACTCTAATCCGAGTTCAACCATAAAATATTCATGCGCTTGGCCACTGTGATCAGTGATCATCAGTGATTATCAGTGAAACATGATCAATCGACTCCCTTCACTCTCTAACATTCAGTGGCGTGAGATTAAACGCCATTTTGTTCCTAAGGGTCAGACAATACTATCTACTGGAGGTGTACTGAAACTCATTGGCTGAGCATTTTGAACAAGGTTGGACTTCGTACTCGTCGATGCCGATGTTTGAGGGGTTGCTACTGTTGCTGCTGCTGTTCTCATGTCATGGAAAGGTGCCCTGCGAAAATAAAAATTCGTTTTTTACAATTGAAAGAGAATTATACAATTTCTTCAACTTGCAGTTCCAGGGTGGCCGTTTTAATCCAAACTGAACTGCAAATTAAAGCACTCAAAGTTTCCATTTTAAAGGAGTTAAAATAGTTATTAAAAGAGTTCCCTCTTTTAAATTAAACTTTTAACATTGAAGAATACATTTTTTTAATTCAAACAATCAAGAACTTACACGAAGACAACGGAAGCTTTTAACACTTTTCGAACTTTTATAAATTTAACAGTTCAAATATTTCTGATTAAAAAATATAAAACCACGCTATCATTTTCAGTGCTCTAAATTGAAAAAGAATCAATAAATTTGTAAATTATCCACATGATATAATTCTACGCAATTTCAAGTTGAAAACATTTAAAATTGAACGATATACCATTTTTTCAGCCTCAAAACTTTAAAAATGATCAATTGAATTATTTTGATTTTAACAAGTTTCAAATTGATAATTGTTTCATTGTTATTTGCACACCAAAATTTAATTATTTCACTTAAAAATTTTGAATTATTTATTTCCAATTGCTCATTTCAAATAAACAATCAGATACTGCTAAATACTTAAAAAATTCAAATTTAATGGGTTAAAAGTGAAATATTTTAAACTGAAACAATATTTGAATTTGATTTGAAATTGAATAAATGCATTTAATTATGAATATATTAATCTGCTATGATTAAAAAATATAAAATAGTTATTTTATGTTATTATATTTTATATATTATATATTATGTGATATGAAATTTGTGATATATCACGTGTGATTTGACCGATTTTTCTTCTAAAAATTTGCAAAATTCCCGGTTTTTCCGTGTCTCAACAATTTCCTAATACAGCGGCCACCCTGAATTCTCATAAAAATTCCTGAAAAGTTTATTGTAAGCATAAAAATATAAAGAATAATAGAAAAAGATGCATTCTTAAATTTTCTAAAAACAATTAAAATTAACATTTTAACTGTTGTGAAAAGTAAATAAAAAATGTATTCCAATTACAGGGTGGTCGCTAAAATTCATGAAAATTTTTTACGATTTGCATAAATCTGTCTCAGTGCTTAAAATTAAACTGCAAATTAAAACAGTCAAAGAGGAAATCTTCTGATTAAAAATATTTGTTTGAAAAACTTAAAAACATTTAAAATTCTGAAATTTAAAGTTAAAACGCTCAATATTTTACACTTTCAATATTTCATTTTGAGATAATGCTTAATTTTGAAACCTTTAGAATTCTTAGGTTTTCAAACTTAGGAATTATCTCAAAATGAAACATTCAAAATGATAAAAGTAAAAATCTGAAAAAAATTGAACAGTTTCAAATGAAATGCTGCCACAATTAAAAAATTCTGGAAAGAAGTACTACAAATTTTACATTTAAATTTGAAAAGTTTTCGGTTGAATGATTAAAAATTTAAAAACTTAAAGTCTAATATGTAATTTCAAATAAAAACATTAAAATTACGTATTCAAAACTGCAGAATTTCATAATTAGAATTTTTAATTAGAATCATAGAAATTTGAAGATAATAAACATTACAATTTCATGTACCTAATGTCAAATGAGATTTAAAATAAATGGTCAAAAAATAAATTCACGTTGTCATTTTCAGTGTTAAGAATTGAAGAATTTAATTAAAATTGAAAACATTCAAATTTAACGACTATAAACTTCTTTTAAAACACAATACTTAAAAAATTAGAATTATAAAATTAAAAAGTGTTTTATCCATAAATCAACGTTGTATATTAACGACAAAAAATTACCATAAAAACTTTGCACTAGAGAGAAATAGAACTGTAGAAAGGAGCTTCTCGTAAAGAAATTAATTTTTTTTAAATTATTCCAATTCTTTAGGTTCAATTAATTTAATTTAAATTGCTTAAAATTATTAATTATCAAATTCTGATTTATATTTTTCAAAATTGAAAATTTAGTACCCGGCAATTTGAACGATTCACAATTATTAAACAAATCATTCAACTATTGGGGCTTCTGATTTTAAACAATTCCATTTTAAACAGTTTTAAACGATAAAATTTTGAATGTTTCAATCTTAAAGCTTTGCATTTTGAATAAATATTTAATTCAATTTGAAACATTATCAGGTTGTCAGTACCGTTTAATTAGGAATCTATTAGGTTGAAATTATTTGAAAATTGAAAATAATGTATAAAGGTTCAATCCGAAATTCACATTGTTTAAATATTAAAACTTTCGATTTGAAACAGTACAATGTTGAACAAATTTATAATTTTTCACATTTAAAGTTGTTCACAGTCAATTATTAATTGAGTAAAAATATTACAGTTCGTTTCTTAAATCTTTAATTAATTTATGTTCACAATTAGTCGACTAGAAACGTTTTACTGGTAAAATTGTTGAATTTCACATACTTTTAATTTTAATTTATAAAACTGTATTTAAAAAAAGGTTTAATTAAAAAATAAACGATTAGAAGACTCAAAATAGACAATCCTTTTTTTAAATTTTTGTAAATAAAAAACTTTGAACTGAATGCTAACATACTTTAAAATATTACCAATTTAATTAATCAAACTCAAAATAATTTCAAATCGACCTCACTGAAAAAGCATAGTTTCATGCGATATCAATTTATTGACATTTGAAGGGACTGGTAAAGATTTGTACTAAAAATTTAAAGAATTCTCGGTAAAAAAATGAATTCCCTGTTATTTCCCAGTCAGAAAAATTACAGATTTTCCACTTAGTCCAGCGATCACCCTATAATTCTAAATTATAAATAATAAACCACATCTTGCAATTCGTAATCAAAGAATTTCATGCTCTCCAGTATAGTATAAAATTTCATTAAAGTAAATTAATAAATTGACCAGATAACTAAGACATGCTGAAAATTTTCACAAGCAGAATGAATGACTTTCTAAAAAATGAAAAAAGAACATTACAAATGAAAGCAAAAAGCGATATGAATGTTTTGTACAACTTAGAATGAAATAGGGACAAACATAATGAAATATTATTTTAGTAATCTAAAACATCTACGAGCAGGCATAGCTTGTAATTAGATGTATTATTGCCTGGTTAGAGAAGTGGTGTAATTAATATTTATTGGCGATTTATGTAGGCCTCCAGACATCAGGATCTTCCATTAGAGTAGCATGTTGATCTGTGGACAGTGGAACAGCTCCCTGGGGAGAACCCACGACCGACGTTGGCAATCCTGTAGGGTCGGGCCTGCCCCCTCTGTTAGTCATTGTGTCAGCTCGTTAATATTTTTTAGCAAAACTTTCAAAACTCTTAGGTATAACATCAAATATATTATATCATTTTAGAATCAGATTCTTCAACTTTGTTAATAACAGTCGCATATCCTGAAATCTGTAGACTAAATATTTCAATATAAACCTACACAAGGATTTTTGAAATAGACGTTCTTTAACTACATAATTTAGACAAAAATTAAAAATAAAAGAAAAAGAAGGCAAACTCCAAATCCCTTTCCTTCTTTTTTTTCTCTCGCCTTTTTTCATGGAATAAATCTTTTTTTTGATTAATATTATAGTTAAATCTGAATGTTGGATGTAAAAGAGGAATTTATTCTATAAAAAAAACCAGACAGGAAAAAGGAAAGAAGGGGATTTGGAGGTTGCCTTCTTCTTATTTCCTCTTTTTATTATTGTTTTTTCAAGTTTTTGGAAGGGAAAGAGGAATTTAAATTTATTCTGAATGCAATTTCTTTCATTTTAGAATGTCTTAGATATTTTCAAAATAAAGTTTAAAATGGAATTCACTAGCCTAGTAAACCAGAAATATCAAATTAAAATTCAATTAACGATTACTTCTACCAATTAGTATCAAAGCTCACATTAAGAGAACTTAGTTTCCATTCGAGTAATGATACGTAATCATATCTTGAATACTAACACATTGATAAAATATCTCACTCAGGCTCTCTACGAATGTATGAATTCAATCCCTATTAAAGTCTTCAAATCTCGTATCAGCAAACATGATTTTTCTTATGAAAGTTTGTCTGGACACATGATAAGCCTCAATTATTAATTTTACTTTCTTCGTACATAGAATAAATAAAAATATATAACATAATTCGTGAATAATCAACAGACTGTGTTATTTTTAGAGATCGGCTATCATGAAACAAACACCTAATCGAATTTCATTATGAAACACTTAGTACAATATCAGCAATGCATACGATTCGTCCTATGTAATTCCTGTTAGGCCAAAGCTTCATTCAATTGATTCAACATGATTATGATGGATAATGATCGCGTCTGCCACCCCATATTATTTCAGACACATTAGGCACGCAATAAAATCAATAATTAGTCATTAAAGCCCATGAAATTAATTAGCATACTTACTTTTTACCAACGGCCATCATTCCATAAAGTACTCCTGTTCCAAAAATTAAGCCGCAGCCAAAAAGGGTTCCCATGCCAAAACAGAATAGAAGTGGCGGAACTGCTATCCTGAAATTTTGGAAAATAGTTCAGTTAAGATTTTCTGTGTGGCAGCAAAACTACGTTTTCAAAATTCCCCGAGTTTTCCCTGACATCAATATTCGAAGACCTGCATTTTAATCGTGTAACATAAAATCTTGTATGAAAGGAATGAAACAATTTCAGATTAAAACTTAAAAGTTTCATATTTATTTATTTATTTGAGCAAAACAAATATTACTTTTCTATGAATTTTCAATCCAAAAGTATGAATTTTCAATGAAACAGTTCAATATTCGACCAGGAAAGATGACTTTTTAACAAAATGGTTAAATTTTCAACTAAAATAATTAAATTGTCAACAAAATAGTGGAATTTCTAACCAAATTGTTTAATTTTGAACCTACAAAGATGAATTTTTAACCAAGCAATCGCATTTTTAACCAAAAAAGAGGAAATCTCAAACCAAGAAGATTAGTTTTTTATCAAAAAAGACGAATTTTCAACTAAGAATTATCCATTTTCAACAAAAAATGAAAAAGTTACATTTTCAGTTACAAAAATTAATTTAAAAAAAATGTGAAACAAAATAGTTAAATTTTCAACCAAACAGATTAAGCTTCAACCAAAAAATAAATTTTAAATAAATTGGTTCAACTTTTACCCTAGAGAGATAAATTTTCAACTAAAATTAATCAATAAAATGAATCATCATTTCAACCGATAAAACGAATTTAAAAAAAAACAGTTGAATCCTCAACCAAAGAAGATTAATTTTCAATCACAGTTGCAATTTTATCCAAAAAAGTTGAAATTTCTACTAAAATCAATACATTTTTTAAATAAAAAGATGAATTGAAAGAAATTGTTAAATGTTCGACTAAAAAAGGAAGATTTTTTCAACAAAATGGTTAAACTTTCAAGAAAATAGTGAAATTCTCAACGAAATAGTTGCACTTGTAACCAAATTGTTGAATTTTTAACCTACAAAGATGAATTTTCAACCAAAGACTTGCATTTTAAACCAAAAAAGATGAAAATTGGAAGCCAAGAAAATTATTTTTCTACCAAAAATCACGAACTTTCAACTAAAAAAGATCCATTTTCAATCAAAAATGGAAAAATTACATTTTCAGTTAAAAAATTAGTTTTAAACAAACAAACAAAAATTTTCAACCAATGAGATGAAGTTTCCAGAAAAAAATGAATTTTCAACAAACTAGTTCAACTTTTACCCTAGTTGATTAATTTTCAATTAAAAAAAGTACAATTTTAAACCAAATAGTTCAACTTTCAGCAAAACGAGATAAATTTTCAACTAAAATCAAGAATGTTTAACTAAAATAGGTAAATTTAAATTAAAAAAATAAAGTTTTCAATCCAAAGAAGACGAATTTTCAACCAAAGAGATTAATTTTCAACTGAAATAGTGAATCTTCAACAAATAATGATTTTTTAACAAAATGGTTTAAGCAAGTAGTTCAATTTTGAGCCATGAATCTTTTACGAATAGTGAAATAGTAGACATTTAAACAACAAAAGAAGAGACAATTTTTAATCAAGAACAGTTGAATTCAACCAAAAAAGATGAATTTTCAACAAAATAGTTGAATCCTCAATCGAAGATGCAAAATTAAAACAAAAAAAACTAATTAGTTGCATTTTTATCCAAAAAAGACGAAATTTCTGCTTAAACAGGTGAATTTTTAAAGTAAAAAGACAAATTTTCAAAAAAATAGTTGAATTTTCATCCAAGAAAGATTTCAGTTGAATTTTCAATACCAAAATAGAACTTTTCGACAAAAAGTGAATTTTGTACTAAATAATTGAATTTTCAAGCCAAAAAGATAAAATTTCAACCTAAAAGGATGACTTGTTAACAAAATTGTTGAATTTTCAACCAAATAATACAATTTCAACATAAAAATATAATCATCGGTAGGAAGCAACTGCAAAAAAATGAATAGAAATACAAGGCAAATAAATGACTGATAAGAATATTATATCAGGGTGGCCGGAAAACTTAATTTTCAAAATTCCCTCATTTTCCCCAAACCATTAATATTTCAAGACCAAAATCTTAATTTTCTAAAGTTTTTAACATAAAATCTTTTACAAACGAAATAAAACAGTTGCAAAGATTTTTTCAAAATATTTTCCCTAATTAATAAAATTCCTTGATCTCTGGACACCTTGATTTTTCTTTTGTTGAAGAATATTAATTTTTTGAGAAAAACAGTAACTTACGCGCAATAAAAGGCAGCTCTGTTCCAGTATGGTCGTTTATCTACCCAATCGCTCAAATTTTGTACAAAATCTATGAATAAGCAACAACAAGGGGCCTCGATGGCAAACACGGCGAATCCAGCAAGCATTTGCCAGATTCCGCCTAGCAAACAAGAAATGTTCCCCAATAAAATCGATGCACAATTCCACACTCCTAAAAATATTGCAACTGAAACAGATTTAAATGAAATTTTCTGTTATTAGACTAATAATTTACAAATTACAGGGAGCACAGCGCAAAAGGAGCGCAAAGAAGGGGAAATAGAGTAATTTTTTCACGAAAAAGGGGAAAATAGGGGAAAGATATAACATTAATTTTTATACACTGCCGGTCAAAAATTTCCGGAGACTCTTAATTTTAATTATTTCAGAGCTAAAAATTTTCTTTTTAAGGGTTAAATGCTCTCAAAATTCTGTATAAAATGAGACCAGGATGAAGCCAATTGGTCTATTTTTTTAGTATATATTGGAAAAACAGTGCATATGTAAATGTTTTGTTAAATTTGCAATAACTTCCGTAATAATCAATATTTTTTCATGTTTTGTGCTCATCCTAAAGCTATTTTTCTAGTTTATAAATGTATGAAATATATAATAATAAATTTTCTATAAAAGTCCCTTAAAATTAATTAATTAATTAATTAATTAATTATTGAATGTTTTATTTTTATTTGCCTACAGATAAGACGTTTACACATTTTTCCAACTTCAAAATCTTGCACTCTGATAGGAAAGTTTTTTGGAATTGTGCTCATAAGCTGCTGCGATCCTGTAGAAAAATAGCTTTAGGATGAGCACAAAACATGAAAAAATATTGATTATTACAGAAGTTATTGCAAATTTATGAAAACATTGAAATTTACACTATTTTTGCAATATCTACTTAAAAAATAGACAAATTGGCTTCATCCTGGGCTCATTTCATACAGAATTTTGAGAGCATTTTACCCTTTAAAGAGAACATTTTTAGCTCTGACATAATTTAAATTAGCAGAACTTTCTCAGTCATAAAAAAAGAGGAATCCAGAAACTTTTGACCGGCAGTGTATGTAGAAAATAAGAAACAATCTTTTTGTAAGAAATCTTATATTCTTCACATCATTTTTAATGATTTCTGCCCATTTAAGAACTTATCTGGAAAAAATGGACGGAGATATAAAAAAGTCCAACAAAAAAATTTGTTAAATAAATAACTGTAATTTATAGATTTGTCACTTTGGCCTTACTATGATTAATATTTTAAACGTAAATTTAAAATTACACTTTTCAGTGCTATTAAACTCAAATTAAAAATTGTTCCAGTCTGGACGCCTAAATATTTTAGATTTCAATAATATTTAATTTATATTGATTTAGCGAAAAAATATTTTAGGTTTAAAGTTTTATTTAAATCTTAAATAGTTTATTTCGAAATCGATTTGTTAAACGTATGTAGATTTTTTATTGGTAGGATTTGAAAATAAAATTTGAGACTGCTGAACACTCCTATAAACATTTAAAATTCAAGTGGATCAATTTTGAACGTGCGACTTTAAATGTTTCAAGTTAGAACATTAGACTTTGGAGTTGATCAATTTGGAATATTCTGTTTAAAACAGAGGGTAAAGGGGAATTAAAACTGGGGAAACGCAGAAGATTAGGGGAAAGTACGTGATCCCTGAAATTAGTTTAAAGATAACTTTCAAGGGTCCAACTTCAAAATTCAATAATGAATCCTCAACAATCTAAAGAAATAAATCTTATTTAAGAACATATTATTTTACTATCGATTTGATAGAATTATAAAATCAAAGCATAATTCATTCAGTAAAAAGGAGATCTATTCGCCTCGTTTTTGCAATGAATTTCCTGTTTTTATGTTTCTTGTTTGTCGATATGTTCCGTGTCAATGAATAAATTCTCATTATATAGTAACTTTTTATATTCAAAAACTACATAATAACAGTACAGAACTAGATAACCAACATTTTTCCGAAAATGGGTTTATTGCAGCATTTATATTACTTGAAATTATTATTATTTATTATTGAAAAAATTATTATTTTCTAAATCAATTAATATGTTCAATTTAGAAAGCTTTGACAATTTATATTAAAAGATATTTTTAAATACATTATCACCGTCGATTAAATAAACGAATAAATAATACTAAAAACATAATTATTCAGTAGATATTAAAGTAAAATCAATGTGGGTACTATATTAAATTCCATTTAAAACGCTTCTGATCCCTAAATTTTCAAGTAACAACATTGCACTTTTAACAAGATAGTTGAATTTTCAACAAAATATTTGAAATTCAATTAAAAAAGATAAATCTTTAACTAAAATGATGAATCTTTAACTGGCATGGTTGAATTTTCAACCAAAAACATGAATTTTCAACCAAAAAGATTAATTTCTAACCGAAAAGACAAATTTTCAACAAAATACATAAATTTTCGTATAAAAAAGATAAATTTGCGACCAAAAATGGAATAGTTGAATTTTCAGTTATAAAATTATTGTTCAACCAAAGAGATGAATTGTCAACTAATATGATGGAATATTCAACTGGAATAGTTAAATTTACCATTTAAAAAATTCATTTTCAATAAAAAAAAGCAATTTTCAACAAAAGAATTAAAGTTTAAACTAGAATAGTTAAATTTTCAGTACAAAAAAATTACAAGAAAAACAAATTTTCACCAAAATATTCAAATTTTCTACCAAATGGTTAAATTTTCCACCAAATAGATAAATTTTCAACCAAAGAGATAAATTTTCAATTAAAAATATGAACCTTCAATCAGAGTTAAACTTTCAACCAAATATTTGAGTTTTCAGCCAAAAAGGACGAATTCTCAACGAAAAATGTAGTAGTTGTTATTTCACCCAAAAGAATTTTTAATTTTTAATCAAAAGCAGTTAAATTCAACTAAAAGAGACGAATTTTCAACATGAGTTTAATTTTCACCTGAAAAACATTTTTCAGTAAAAAGAGAGAGAGAAAGTTACAATCAAACTGTTGAACTGTCAAGCAAATAAGATGTATTTTCAACAACGAAAATTAATTTTCTAGCAAAAAGAATGGATTTTAAACAAAATATATGAATTCCCTACCAAACACTTGAATTTTTAACTAAAAAAAAATCAATGCTCAATCAAGAATATTACTTTAGACCAAAAAAGACGAATTTTTAACAAAATATTTTAATTTTTATATAAAAAAGATAAATTTTTAACCCAAAATTGAATAGTTGAATTTACAATTACAAAAATTAATATTTAACCTGAGAGATGAATTTTTAATTAAAATGATGGTATATTCAACTGGAATAATTAAATTTCCAGTAATAAAATTTTCAAACCATAAAAACGAATTTTAAGCAAAATATTTAAACTTTCAACCAAAGAGATCAATTCTGAATTAAAATGATGAGTCTTCAAAAAAAATTTAACAACAAAGTTTAACTTTTAAATAAATAGATGAATTTAAACTAAAAAAGATGAATTCTTAACAAAAAATATAATAGTAGATGATATTTCAATCAAAAAAAGATTTCAATTTTATATAAAAAATATTAAATTCAGCCAGAAAAGACGAATTTTCAACATAAGTTTAGTTTTAAACTAAGAAAGATTTTTCAGTGAAGAGAGCAAAAGTTGCAAGCAAACTGTTTAATTGTCAAGCAACAATATGAATTTTCAACAATAAAATAAATTTTAAACAAAAAACATACACTTCCTACCAAACAGTTGAATTTTTAACTAAAAAAAAATCAATTTTCGACCAAAAATAGAATAATCAAATTTTCAGTTAAAACTATCAACTTCCAACGAGGAAAAAAATTAATTTTTAACAAAAGAGTTTAAATTTCAAACAAATATTTGCATTTTCATCCAAAAAGGTGAGTGTTTAACGAAAAATGTAATAGTTGATATTTCAACCAAAAAAGACGAATTTTAACAGGAGTTTAATTTTCAACTAAGAAAATTTGTTCAGTGATGAGAGAAAAAAATGCAACCAAACTGTTGAATTGTCAAGCAAAAGAGATGAATGTTCAACCAAGAAAATTAATTTTCTACCAAAAAAGATGAATTTTTAACAAAATACATGAATTTCCTACCAAACACTATAATTTTTAACTAAAAAGAATCAATTTTCAACCCAAAACAGAAAAGTAAGATTTTCAATTGAAAAAATTATTTTCCAACAGAAAAAGGCTGTGTCTAAGTTCACCGAAATTCGGTAAGCCTAGACACACAGAAAAAAAAATTCAACAAAATAGTTAAATTTTCAACCAAAGAGATGAATTTTGAATTAAAATTATGAATCTTCAACTAAAAAAGGTGAATTCTCAACGAAAAATGTAATGACTGATATTTCGACAAAAAAGATTTTA